>CM055740.1:8726233-9098733 GCA_029465975.1 Dallia pectoralis | reverse complement strand
CCATGTTGCCCTCTGTTGTTTTTCTCTTAAAACAAAACTCAAATTAAACATCGCACCAACTTATTAAGGAAATATCTATTCTATACACACCGATTAATGTAAGTCACAACCAGACTTCAAATATTACTTACAATTTGAATATCTTGTCCCCGGAACTGTTTTGCATCAGCTTTTTCCCGTTTGGATATTGTCAGGACGGTGCTCTTATCCAGCCTTAGTGTGAATAATCCTTTGTTTGGCCGGATCAAGAAGTTTGTGTAGTGAGGCAATAGCACACCGACTGTTTCTTTAAATATGCCACTGCTTGGGTAACAGGAGCAATCTCTCTTCACTTTCAACTCGTTAGCGTTGTGTTTTTTACATTCATATACCACATTTGGTCTAAAAGAAATGCATGGGCTTTGGAACAATTTGCGAGTAAATGCACTAATCTATTAGATATTTTTTTGAATATTAATAAGCAGTGTCGGCCATGTGCCCGGGCCGTAGTGTTTCCTTGGCAGCCCAGATTGTTGGAACAGCTGGTTGCTCAGGGCAACACCGACTGCCAAGTGGTGAACCCACATAAAAGCAGCTCTCCTCTACAATATCAGAGAAACAAGGTGAAAATAAAGCTGTCATGGACTTTATTCAGGAAAGATTATGATAAATTAGATCAAGCTGTGTTTCTTTTTCCTTCTGGCCCCCACGGCTTCCATTTCTTTGTGCGGGTCTGGTTTTGCGTTTCTTGGTCTGAGCCGGGCCCCTGACCAAAGTCTCCTTTGTCTCAGAAGTACAGCACGTTGGCTAGAGTGCCGTGCTCTGGGCATTTCTTAACACTTGAGTGTTGCTCCACAGGAACGGTTCTGGCTTCAGCTGACTCTTAATAGAAATCCGATTGGACTTTTCTGAATAATTCCTTGGGGGTGTTGTGGGGGGGTCATAGGTCACGGTGCCATTGTTAGTTCCTGGTCTGTATAGGGAGGTGTCTAGAGAAATGGGGGAGGGGCACGGCCGTGGTAGAGAAACACAGGGATGGTCCGTTGACTAGTCTTGTCAAATAATCTCATTGCGTTTCGTGCCGCTCTACTGTAGGAACGAAACATACTGCTTGATCCAGAACAGCCTCGTTACTGGGACAATGGGATTAAAACACAGATGTATTTAATCTGACGTGAATGCAATGCATTCATTCGAAGCGTTGTTATCACACGCAACAGATTTATTTCCTAATTATAAAAATGCATGCAGGATTAGATATATGGTAGAATAAAGCATTGTTAAGAGTCGGGATAAGGTTGTATTCTCTTGTTGAGGTCATTTAGGATAATAAACACGTTTTAGTATATTTAGTTGGGAAATTAAAATATGCCAGTTTATTGGTTAATGTTTTAGTATAGGTTAATGAATGTGTGTCAGTATATTAGATAATGTTTCAGTATATAGGTTAATGAATGTGTGTCAGTATATTAGATAATGTTTCAGTATATATGTTAATGAATGTGTGTCAGTATATTGGATAATGTTTTTGTATATAGGTTAATGAATGTGTGTCAGTATATTGGATAATGTTTTAGTATATAGGTTAATGAATGTGTGTCAGTATATTGGATAATGTTTTAGTATATAGGTTAATGAATGTGTGTCAGTATATTGGATAATGTTTTAGTATATAGGTTAATGAATGTGTGTCAGTATATTGGATAATGTTTTAGTATATAGGTTAATGAATGTTTGTCAGTATATTGGATAATGTTTTAGTATATAGGTTAATGAATGTGTGTCAGTATATTGGATAATGTTTTAGTATATAGGTTAATGAATGTGTGTCAGTATATTGGATAATGTTTTAGTATATAGGTTAATGAATGTGTGTCAGTATATTGGATAATGTTTTAGTATATAGGTTAATATATATATATATATATATATATATATATATATGTGTCAGTATATTGGATAATGCTTTAGTATATAGGTTAATATATATATATATATATATATATATATATATATATATATATATATATATATATGTGTCAGTATATTGGATAATGCTTTAGTATATTGGAAAATATATATATATATATATATATATATATGTGTGTCAGTATGTTGGATAATGTAACATAACTTGGATCAAGGAAGATTTTGACCTGTCTGACAGATTCATAACACAGTCACAAACTGGCTATCAGAGTCAAGAATCGGTTAAAATGAGTAAAATAAATGCTCCGTTCTCACACAGGACCTGACGAAGCATGATGGGAAAACATGTGTGCTGTGTTACCCGGTGACAGATGTTAGTAATTCCCACATAGGCCCTGGATGCTTGATACGTGGGAGGTGATCCACCCCATAGAGTTCTACTGTTTTACTGTCCATCTGTCATAAAGTACCTCAACACTTACGTCTGTACGTATGAGGCGAGACCATAACGTGATGCTCACATGTGATGCTTCCTGATGTGATGATCACATCACCAGCGCTCTATATACTCCTGTGGGGGCCGGTGCCTGGGTGGGCGGGGCCGGGGTGGGCGGGGCTAAGGATCTGTCTCTGTACAGTTGTACGTGTGCATTAGTATGTAGGTTAATCAGATGTTATCTGAGCGGCTTTAACAAAAGAGGGGTGTAATCATCTGTAATCATCTGGTGTTTACAACACGACGCTATTTGTCCCAAGGCGGTGATCAATTTATATTCCAAAGTGTTTACAAGCCCACTTCCTGTCCTGTGTGTGCTACTTCCTGTCCTGTGTGTGCTACAAGCTGTATTTATCTCCTCGTTAGTTGCCATCGTCGTTAATGTCCATAAGCGCCCAAACGTCCATCCCACGGTGAAAGATTATTTCTCTCTGGTGTTGACATGTTTCCTATACGCTATCTGAATGTTTCCTCGACAAGCCGAGTTTCAAAGGCCTGGTAACAGGGAAACGTCCACACCCCATCCTCCACGTTTGATTCAAGTGTTCACAGGGACATCCGTCAGCGGCTGGAACTAGGTGCCGACTGCTGTTTATGTGTGCGCTGTGCTGTGTTCTGTGTTGTGTGCTGTGTTGTGTGCTGTGTGTTGTTTTCTGTGTGTTGTGTGCTGTGTTGTGTGCTGTGTTGTGCTGTGTGCTGTGTTGTGTGCTGTGTTGTGTGCTGTGTTGTGTGCTGTGCTGTGCGCTGTGCTGTGTTGTGCTGTGTTGTGCTGTGCTGTGTTGTGTGCTGTGTTGTGTGCTGTGTTGTGTGCTGTGTTGTGTGCTGTTTTGTGCGCTGTGCTGTGTGCTGTGTTGTGCGCTGTGTTGTGTGCTGTGTGCTGTGTTATGCGCTGTGCTGTGCGCTGTGTTGTGTGCTGTGTTGTGTGCTGTGGAGCTGGAGCTCAGCCTGACAGGAAGCTCCCTGACAGTATGAGATAGGACTTGTCGCACGTACTGCATGACCGGGTCGCGTGTCCGATCGCAGTGTGGATCCCCTACCGATCCACAAGCAGCAGATAAAACGACACAGAGCCCGTTTGGGGAAGGTCTAGATGTTGGGTTTGGGCCGGAGAGTGACGTTTGTGTCCTGGCGCTTTTTCCTGTGCTCTGTGATCTCTGATCCTGTGCTCTGGAGAAGCTAAACAACTGACCCTAATGGGTTTAAGATCCGTCAGTACAGGTCTTTACACATCTTGACATTGGGAACAGGAAACTGAGGGAGGGAGCTGACACATCTGTATGATAAGCAACAACATGCTCTCTGTGACCAGTTCCATCTTCTGATGTAAGAACGACGTGGTTTCCTGCTATGCTGTTCTGTTTGCATCCTTTAGGGATGACCGGATGAGGACAGATGAATGAGGAACGGAAAAAGTGTTTTTAATGGTGACAAAGAAGTGAAGGGATGATGTTTTTACACTCATGGTGACGGTGCACAGTCAAAAACATGCAAATTAGGAACATTTTTTGAATTATGCAAAATATTTGCCAATAGGGTGACACAAAGCTCTTTGTTACAAGACTGAAAGAATCAGAAAAAATCTACATATTGGAATTCAGAAATGCCTGCTCTGTTCGTCTGCACTGTTCGTCTGCACTGTTTGCCTGCTCTGTTTGTCTGCTCTGTTTGTCTGCTCTGTTTGTCTGCTCTGTTTGTCTGCTCTGTTTGTCTGCTCTGTTCATCTGCTCTGATCGTCTGCTCTGTTCGTCTGCTCTGTTCGTCTGCTCTGTTAGTCTGCTCTGTTCGTCTGCTCTGTTTGTCTGCTCTGGGCAGCCACCTCCTCATTGACCCCTCTGTGTGACCCCAGTCTGTCCTCCTTTGGCACCTGGTACT
This sequence comes from Dallia pectoralis, assembly GCA_029465975.1. Taxonomy (NCBI): domain Eukaryota; kingdom Metazoa; phylum Chordata; class Actinopteri; order Esociformes; family Umbridae; genus Dallia; species Dallia pectoralis. The sequence continues at coordinate 9,094,457 of CM055740.1, read as the reverse complement.
TCCATTGTTCTCCTATGAAGGAGAGGAAGTCCAAGCCAGCATGCTCTTATCAATGGCCCCTGTCTCTCTCACACTCTGTGGCCGCTGGCCCTTTGTTTTCTGACACTTTCTGACTAGGTTTGAGGAGAGCAGCATTGAGGCACTTGTCTGTCCATTAGGATGAGGGTGGGGGGGGGGTGCTTGTAGTGTGTGATAACAGACCACACACGGTCTTGCTCCAGTAGCTCTCTAAGGCCGGCATCAGTGCGTGGGCAGTACGTCTTCATTCTCCCCCCTGGTCGACTGACGAATACCTCCTCTCAGCTTTTTGTCTTCTGAGCAGAGCTCTTGCTTTCTCTTTTCTCCCGTTTGGCCCTCATTGGTGAGCTCGTCCCACTCCACCCCCCCCCACACACGCACACACTTTTTCACCCCACCTACAATATGCCACCAGCAAGTATACTAGCAATGCAATGAATTCCTATCTCTTTGTGGATTTAAATGTGCTTAAGTGGAGGAGTAGAATGGGTGCAGCTTTTCTCCGTGTTTCTGAGCGTTCTGGGGGTTCTGTGGTATTGTGTGGAGGATTTGGGCTGTGCGTTGAGTGGGCAGGTCTGTCAGCTCGTTCACTGGATAAATCGAAATTCCAGAAATCTTTGTCTCGCGGGAACCTTTGTCTTGTAGATCGGTATTTCTCGGGGGTATGAAAAGTGACAATGAAAAGCCTAGAAAGAATGTACAACTAAAAGGTCTAAGTAAAAAGCAACAAGAGTGAACAGACGTCACGCCCGCCTCACGCCCGCCTCACCCCGCCTCACTAAAATGTTAGTGTGCGGCTACAAGTGGGACATTGGTTCCTGATTGAGACATTTAACCACCGTTCTGCTGAAAGAAAGTTCCTAAGATGTTCCTCCAAATCTGGATATTGTAGTAAACACGTGTGCAACATACTGTATGCCCCTCTGTCTCCCAGCTCTAGTATGCCCCTATGTCTCCCAGCTCTAGTATGCCCCTCTATCTCCCAGCTCTAGTATGCCCCTCTATCTCCCAGCTCTAGTATGCCCCTCTATCTCCCAGCTCTAGTATGCCCCTCTATCTCCCAGCTCTAGTATGCCCCTCTATCTCCCAGCTCTAGTATGCCCCTCTATCTCCCAGCTCTAGTATGCCCCTCTATCTCCCAGCTCTAGTATGCCCCTCTATCTCCCAGCTCTAGTACGCCCCTCTGTCTCCCAGATCTAGTATGCCCCTCTATCTCCCAGCTCTAGTATGCCCCTCTATCTCCCAGCTCTAGTATGCCCCTCTGTCTCTCAGGTTGACACTGACCTTATAAATTCCTCTTACATGTGAACGGCTTATAATGGCTCTTTATTATGGGAAGTCCATTGATGTCACCCACATGTTGGAGGCTTTTCTTCCTTCCTGACGCCGGCGAGAGCGTTTTTATATCTGAAACGTGTGTCTCGCCTCACGTTCTGCCCCAACCACCCCGTTTGAATTCACACAAGGCACCTTAATTGCAACCCCTCGACCTGATTACACTACAGTTCGTAGTCAAAATACCGCACAGATGAAATGACAGGATCGTGTTCCAGAACATTCCCATCGGAACAACGACCGTGACCACGTAGACGGGGACGAGTCGCCGTGTGGATGGAGGTCTCTGCAGATCCCACGATTAATCCAGACCGTCTTACTGGCTGAACTGAGCCGAATAAAGTATTCCCTCAGAGCCTCGAGTCGATCCATAAGGTCCCCTGTTGTTCTGGTCCTAATCAGGGGGAAATAGCAAGAGGCTTAACGGAGCGTATTTGACAAATGGTAATGGCCCCTACCTGGGGTTAGCTGTGGTTAGATGTGGTGGGCTCCTATTCAATGTACTACGCTATTCATGTTGATGGGCTAGCTCAGGGCCGTGTGTTGGCTTATGGCTTATGGCACACCTGACAACATTCCTAGAGGAATTTGCGGTATCAATATCTCACGGATTTCTGATGGCACGGCCCGTTGCATAGTTTATTACATTCTTACTGGATTCGTTTGAGGCGTCAGTGGGCAGAAAATGATCCCAGTTTTATGTTACCTGAACCATGTGAAAATGTTCTGAATGTATTCTGACTTTCTTTTGCCTATTTCTGACCTTGACTATGACTTTTTGTCGTTGTCATTGCTGTAATGTGTGTAGCGCCATTATGGTAAACCTGTAAACCACAAGCATTAACAGGTGAGTGTGTATATACACCCACTATCTGTTCTACATAGGCTGTTCACCCACAGACTGCACCAGCAGCTGCATCAAACCTAATCGCGGTTTTGAATATATTCTAGAAACATTAAATCATGTTGACATCAGACATGAACTTACAAAATGTGATGAAATGCTCCTAGCTACACATCCCGGCCCACGATATTCCAGGAGAAATCCATCAAGGGAAGGGCATCGCTCGCAGACAACGGACTCCCGCTTTCCCGGGGGTTCAAGGTCGCGTGTTTTGCCCCGATCGGCAGTCAGCCGGCCCCATCGAAATGCATCGTAAGGGGTGCTGATCCCACAAGGATAACAGGTGGGCACTGCGTATGGAATGTATTATGGAATTATGGAATGGTATGTTTTATGGCACGACAACCGAACTGAGAAGCACACGATTGCCTCTCTTCTGTTGAATTGGTTTTACTGACTGGATTGTGCCGACTGTTGCGGAACATCTAGGCGTGTGGCTCGATTGAGTCGTTCGAAGGGACAGAGAAACATTTCCCAGGAATGTTATTGGCTCATAAAATTGGAGTAACTTATTTTATACCTCCAAGAATGTAATAAAGACGTTGTGATGGGACCGGAAACTGAATTCGGGGAGGTTGGTTTTACTGGTCTGGTCAACTGTTGTGGTGAGAGATTTAAAATAGTTTATTTTCCTTCCCGGTAACAGTCTGTCACATTCTGCGGTGATGTTTATAGTATTTGACTCACAATCTAACCCTGTTTGACAGGGCGACGGTTAGACTGCTTCGCTTTTCACCAATATTACTTCATTACATCGGTGAAAAATTGTGTTAATTTTCAATTATCGCTCAGGCTGTCATGCTATTTTTTTTTAGGGATTTTCGGCAGATATAAATGGAAAGGTAGAAGTGCAACTGCTAAACAGGAAGGCTGTGCAGTTTTTCTCATTTGGTGGCAATAACATTTAAAATGGGCAAATGAGCTCCTTCACGAAAATGCAAATTGACACCATGTGGAAGACAAAGCATTTAAAAACACTGAAGTGGCTTTTTTCTTCCCCTCAGACATGTTTATGGGATAACTAGGCTCCGCAGTCTCACGCAACAACAGCGCACCTCTTTAATTAAAGTCTGAAGGCCCATGAGATGTATCCGATAATGTTAGTTTTATACATAAACGCGCATTTCTTTATAAAATGATTGTACTCTTGGTAACAACAACATGCACATTGCTCGCGTTGCTAGACCAATATCTGGCCTAGTGTTTAAGTCACACTGGTTATGTCGATGGGATTTAACACTGTTTAAGTCACACTGGTTATGTCGATGGGATTTAACACTGTTTAAGTCACACTGGTTATGTCGATGGGATTTAACACTGTTTAAGTCACACTGGTTATGTCGATGGGATTTAATACTGTTTAAGTCACACTGGTTATGTCGATGGGATTTAACACTGTTTAAGTCACACTGGTTATGTCGATGGGATTTAACACTGTTTAAGTGTTAAAGGGCAACTTCACCGAAAAAACATATTTTTTCTCACTTATCGTGGTCACTTATGTAGTAGAAATGTGAAAGCATTTTTGAAAATTGTGCCATCTAGTCAGAGAAAAAGATTAAAATGTGTTTTTGGCTCATGTGGATGAAATACACCAAATCCCAGAATGCCCTTGTTTCACTGCTCTACAAATGCACTCCCAAGCCACGCCTACCGGCTCGAGAGGGCAGGCAATTAGCTACTAGCTAATTGACTGGAAAACAGAAGACACCGGTTAAAATGAGTCTCCGTGACGAGTGTCTTGATAAAGTAATTTAAATACTAGCCTTGCGTTGTACCGGGATGTACATCCAACACAAGGAAAGGACATGTAGTTAGTTTCCATCGTTTTCCCGTTGAACATTTAGAGCGGTGCAAACAGTGGCTGCGGGCTAGTATCAACCACCCCAAGTTCCGAGAATATTTGTAATTGATAAAAGTATATACATTTCTTCATATTTCCCTGTACTCTTTTGTAAATCAAAGTAATACATTATAAACTTTGAACTTTTATTGTTTTTAATCATAATATAAACTATTTCACACTCATAGCACTTCCAGAGCTTCAGCAGTTTCTTGATACCCACAGTATTGTCCGTCACTAGCTGGAAATCTCTGTCTGATGTCCTGAACAACACAGGCAGGCAAAACAAGACGATATAGCCTTTCCCCAGTCTCTCTCCTTGCAGGACCCATTCCACGAAATGACGGTAGGCTGTTAGGCGATATTGTCTGAAAACAATAAGCACAACGTTAGCAACACAAGCTATTTGCACCTACAATAGGAAATAACCGATAGCTCAGCTAACTGACGTGAACAACAAATAAATACTTACTTATACTGAACCGTCCGTTTGTCCCTGCGGGCTTTGGCTGGCGTTTCCCATTGACCTTCGGAATCGTGAAATAAGTTTCAAAAACTCGTGTGGATCAAAGCTGGGGTGCTCTATTACGCATGCTGGCGGTCCCGTTTCTAATGCAGATTCAGTTATTTCTTCAAGAAGAAAATGGCATCGCTGAAATTCGCAACTGCAGCGGGACTCTATCTGTGTCCATAGGCACACAGCGAGAGCACTGGCACCACCAGTCCGCCCCAGCTCGACTCTGTACGGGCTCTTCCTCATGACCGCCAGGCAAGCTTCGCTCCTCTGCAGCAGCAGCCTCTTGTTCCTCCGTCAACCGCAACTGTGTTTCGCTGTATTGCGGCTCGTACAGGCAGCCACAAACATCGGATTCGCGCAACAGATCTTCAAAATACCTTTCTTCCATTTCGTCTTCAAAATTACTTTCTGCCATTGTGTTTAGTCTAAAACTCGCATTTCTTCCTACAAGGAACATCGGGTTAGCATAGCTAAACAAGATGGCTGACGGACTGTTTTGAAAATCTTTGATGAGGCCCCACCCTATATGGGCGGGTTGATAAAAATGCGGAAGTAGCATCTACTTCTGTCTGTAGTTCATAGCCTCTTTTAAAAAATCCTCCAATGACGTAAAAATCGTCATTTTACATCATTGGAGGATTTTTTCCTGACCTAAAATCAAGATATGCCTCTTATCAGATGGAGTTGAGGGGTGGGAGGAGGGTCATTGGAAAATACTACCATTTGTCTACTGATACAAAGCTAAATGCAAAATCGGTGAAGTGGCTCTTTAAAGAGGTGCGCTGTTGACTCCTCTGCTTGGGGCTTGGAGTGTGTTTTCTACATATTTGGTGTCCAGCTAAAAATATCTCTCCTACCACCTAACACATGTTGAACATCAGATATGACGGCTGCCCTTGCTTTGCCGTTTACTCTGGCTCAATCCACCCTTATCTGATTCCCGACTTAGATACTAGCCCTCGACCACATCAAACCTCCCCGCTGCCTAGCGCGTGTGTATTTTTCAGATCGTGGTTATTGGCCTCGCCTATCCGAGGACAAACACAGTGTTAAAGGCAGCGTTATCGGATGATAGAAATCACCGTGGCAGAACTACCATCGGCGGGACCCACTCCGTTGTGTGAAGCCAGGCCCGGCACCGCGGCACTGGCAGTGTTCCCCCAATGTGGTGTCCCGTCTAATCTGAGCTCCATTCACATGTGCCTGCGATTAACCCTAATGGGGAAATAATAACTTGCATGGTTGATGGGGAGGCAAATGTGAACATAGGCCTGTAGTGACACTATCTAATGAGATCACACAGGGCAGTGTCGTGCTTTAACCCCTTCCACCTCATTTCCTTAATTAATATATGCACGTGTAAATACTGAACATATGCTACCAGAACATATGCCACCAGTCTGTGGGGTTTTCCCCTCTACTAGAGAACACCGGGTGGAAATGTGCAGGATCTGGGTTTTAGAGTCCCGACAGAAATGTGTTGACCTCTGTAGCATGCAGGCAAATGTGTTGACCCCTGTAGCATGCAGGCAAATGTGTTGACCTCTGTAGCATGCAGGCAAATGTGTTGACCTCTGTAGCATGCAGGCTAATGTGTCGACCTCTGTAGCATGCAGGCAAATGTGTTGACCTCTGTAGCATGCAGGCTAATGTGTTGACCTCTGTAGCATGCAGGCAAATGTGTTGACCCCTGTAGCATGCAGGCAAATGTGTTGACCCCTGTAGCATGCATGCAAATGTGTTGACCTCTGTAGCATGCAGGCAAATGTGTTGACCTCTGTAGCATGCAGGCAAATGTGTTGACCTCTGTAGCATGCAGGCTAATGTGTCGACCTCTGTAGCATGCAGGCAAATGTGTTGACCTCTGTAGCATGCAGGCTAATGTGTTGACCTCTGTAGCATGCAGGCAAATGTGTTGACCCCTGTAGCATGCAGGCAAATGTGTTGACCCCTGTAGCATGCATGCAAATGTGTTGACCTCTGTAGCATGCAGGCTAATGTGTTGACCTCTGTAGCATGCAGGCTAATGTGTTGACCTCTGTAGCATGCAGGCAAATGTGTTGACCTCTGTAGCATGCAGGCAAATGTGTTGACCCCTGTAGCATGCAGGCTAATGTGTTGTTGACCCCTGTAGCATGCAGGCTAATGTGTTGTTGACCCCTGTAGCATGCAGGCTAATATATTGACCGCTGTAGCATGCAGGCTAATATATTGACCGCTGTAGCATGCAGGCTAATATATTGACCGCTGTAGCATGCAGGCAAATGTGTTGTTGACCCCTGTAGCATGCAGGCTAATGTGTTGTTGACCCCTGTAGCATGCAGGCTAATGTGTTGACCCCTGTAGCATGCAGGCAAATGTGTTGTTGACCCCTGTATCATGCAGGCAAATGTGTTGTTGACCCCTGTAGCATGCAGGCAAATGTGTTGTTGACCCCTGTAGCATGCAGGCTAATGTGTTGACCCCTGTAGCATGCAGGCAAATGTGTTGTTGACCCCTGTAGCATGCAGGCTAATGTGTTGTTGACCCCTGTAGCATGCAGGCTAATGTGTTGTTGACCCCTGTAGCATGCAGGCTAATATATTGACCGCTGTAGCATGCAGGCAAATGTAAGGCAATTTTTTTCATGACGCAATTCTTATCTTGTAGTGGCGTCCAGAACACATTGGGCCTTCCATCGTGTGCAAACGAACGCCTGTGTTAGTGAGCTCTTGCTCAGCTACATATCAAGGATATCTGTAAAATATGTCATAAGTCATGTGTTGACGGATGGCACTGAGCCTTTAGAAAGCACCGGACAAGTCCTCATGGAGTGATTAGATCAATGACATGCACCTCACGGGACCAGTTTCATGGACAGGGATCGGAGAACGTTCATTGAGTTTGTGTGTTTAGTTTTAATGTTTAGTCCTGGACTTAAGCCCAATCTGTCTAGTTTCCTAATGCACCAGCAGTTTAAGTGCAATCAGCTGCAGCTGTAAGCTGAATATAATACAACGTATTCCGGTTTAAATCCCTCTGACTGGAACAAGACTTACGCGCCCACAAGGTCAGAGCACAGAACTCCTTCTAGGACGGTTAAATTGTCTTTCATTGGCTCTTCCTGCACATAGTCTCCTGCCTGCTGTAAACCTTACAGAGGAACGGGGGAGGAGCAGTGGGGTGTGCCAGAGGAACGGGGGAGGGGCAGTAGGGTGTGCCAGAGGAACGGGGGAGGGGCAGTAGGGTGTGCCAGAGGAACGGGGGAGGGGCAGTGGGCTGTGCCAGAGGAACGGGGGAGGAGCAGCGGTGTGCCAGAGGAACGGGGGAGGGGCAGTGGGGCTGTGCCAGAGGAACGGGGAGGGGCAGTGGGGTGTGCCAGAGGAACGGGGGAGGAGCAGTGGGCTGTGCCAGAGGAACTGGGGAGGAGCAGTAGGGTGTGCCAGAGGAACGGGGAGGAGCAGTGGGCTGTGCCAGAGGAACAGGGGTGGAGCAGTGGTGTGCCAGAGGAACAGGGGAGGGGCTGTGGTGTGCCAGAGGAACAGGGGAGGGGCAGTGGTGTGCCAGAGGAACAGGGGGAGGAGCAGTGGTGTGCCAGAGGAACAGGGGAGGGGCAGTGGGGTGTGCCAGAGGAACAGGGGAGGGGCAGTGGTGTGCCAGAGGAACAGGGGGAGGAGCAGTGGTGTGCCAGAGGAACAGGGGAGGAGCAGTGGTGTGCCAGAGGAACGGGGGAGGGGCAGTGGTGTGCCAGAGGAACAGGGGGAGGAGCAGTGGTGTGCCAGAGGAACGGGGGAGGGGCAGTGGGGTGTGCCAGAGGAACAGGGGGAGGAGCAGCGGTGTGCCAGAGGAACGGGGGAGGGGCAGTGGGGTGTGCCAGAGGAACGGGGGGAGGAGCAGTGGGGTGTGCCTGAGGTACTGGGGGAAGCAGGGGTGTGCCAGAGGAACGGGGGAGGAGCACGACCTGAACCATCCTCATTAAGTACCTCAGTGCCATGGGGAGGGGCAGATCACACAACCACCAGGCACCTCTCTGTCATGCCACATATGCTGCCTACATGGGAGTCCAGGGCCAGGCACTCCACAGACAGGCCTGCTCCCATTCATCTGGTAACAGCCCCACCTCCCCCAGCATACCCTTAGCCCTCCTACAACTGAAGAACCCCCCACTCCACCGGCTTAAATTATAAAACAGCTTGATGGCAGGCGGCGTCAGGAAGCAACTAGGAACACAGAAGAATATGAGGAGAATATGATGAGAATATGATGAGAATATGAGGAGAATATGGGCCCGCGTATTGATGTGTGAGGGCTGAGCGAGGAGAGCTCTCCAAGACACTAGAAGTTCAAGGAATGTATAACGCCCGTGCTGAATAGGTCATGCCGTGACAAAAGCTTTTCTTTTGTGAGGATGGCTACGGAGGAGCAGACAAAACAGACATGATTCAGACAGACAAAACCGACATGATCCGGACAGACAAACATTAAAAACAAAAACAAAAAGACTAACTAGACTTGCCAGGCAGACAGGAAGAGTCATATACAATATTGATGATGGTTCTCTGAGGAATGCGTCAGAACACACAGCGCATCACACTCCGCTGTCTATGGAGTTGTGTAGGAATGTGTCAGAACACACAGCTTATCACACTCTGCTGTCTATGGAGTTGTGTAGGAATGTGTCACAACACACAGCGCATCACACTCTGCTGTCTATGGAGTTGTGTAGGAATGTGTCACAACACACAGCGCATCACACTCTGCTGTCTATGGAGTTGTGTAGGAATGTGTCACAACACACAGCGCATCACACTCTGCTGTCTATGGAGTTGTGTAGGAATGTGTCACAACACACATCACATCACACTCTGCTGTCTATGGAGTTGTGTAGGAATGTGTCAGAACACACAGCTCATCACACTCTGCTGTCTATGGAGTTGCGTGGTCGGAGACTGGTCAAAGTGCCCATGATGACCCCTGTCAACTGTCCAAAGTGCCTACAGGACCTGCCTGATCTGCTGCTAATGTGCCAGATACCAGAGGACACCTTCAGGGGTCTTGTAGATTCCCTGCCTTGGCGGGTCGGTGCTGTTTTGACCTAAAAACAGAAACAACCTGAGAAACATGAGTGGAAACCCCTGACCTTTGTAACGTCTATAAAATCAATTTTCCCCTGTTTCCATGTGTTGCTAGACACCCTTTTATTTTGAATGCCTACCTGCTATGAACCCTTGGTTTTATTTGTTTCTGTTGTGCTCATTTAACTGCAGACTTTGGGAAAATAGTCTTTGTGATAACATCCTTGTAGGAATACAGGCCACTAGCATCGTAACTTTTTATTGAGAAGAAATGCTTTCGGCAAGTTAATACATATTTTAAGAAGTAAAATACACGCTGTTGGTATACATTTAAATTAATTACATGTTTTAATTCGGTTCAAATCTGATTTATTTTGGGGGATTCTGAGGATGAGAGGGGAACACGGGGAAGAGAAATAGAGGGAGAAAGGAAAAGCGGGTGAGAGTGGAATTGGGGGAGAGCAAGCGGAATAGACGGAGAGGGAACAGAGTTGAGGAGGAGAGTAAGAGGAATAGAGGAAGGAATAAGAAAACATCCGGAGCAAGTCAGGAGCATGTTGACAGATTTATATGATGTAGTTATCAGTGTGTATATTATTCAGCCTGCTCTAGACAGACAGGCATGTGACTGGTTCTCACACCTGGGTGGGATTGACCTGGCACGGCTATGACCTAGTGAAAACTTCAGACTAAAAAACTAAACAAATGTGAGCGTAATTGAGGCAGATGTATTTTCGTATAATTTATATATATCTTTTTTTAACATGGAGATGGTAGTGAGAAAGCAAACAAACAACAACATTGCCCACAATGATTTGCCTGACACCCACGAAAATTACAGTGAGCATGACAGTGAGCGCAGTAGTCCAGACGTGATGTAAAGGAAGTAGGAGGATGTCGGAGTCTGGAAATGGTACGTGGTGATGGCAGATTTGGACTGGTTTCCGGATCCAAGCAGAAAGTGGGGTCTAGGATAACACCCAGATTCTTTACCACAGAAGACCGCCGGACGGATGCTAATCTACCCAATTAAGAAGAGTCATCGGACCAAGATCACTTCGCTTTTATTGCCGTTGTTCTTGAGCAATATCCTCGCGTGTTAGCGGTATATCTCTTGCGTGGCGTTCACCTCCCCCTATCTGACTCGACAGCGGCAAGTGCTAAAAATGGCCTTAATTACTTTGTCCGTGTAGCCGGCGTTCCCTCTGAAGGGGTGCGGCCGACCGACGGCGCCATCAATCACGGGCCTGCTCACGTCTGGACCAGTCGGTTCCGTGTCGCCCCATATGCATCATAGTTAAACGCCCTGTTCTGTTGCACCGGATGCCATTCGTCACAACGGGGACCGTCTGCCATTACAAATCAGCTGGAAGTCTCGTACGCAAAACATTTTGTTCCTGTATTCCACTGCCGGCTTGTCTCCGAAGCAGTGTTGTTTTAGAGAACAGATGTCGCCATGGGTGACCAGTAGTCTGAAGATACAATTCCCCAGGGCAGTGAAGGGGACTTGCCTTTATGTGCAGATTGCCTCCGGTTGGAGTTCATAGAGATAGTAATGATGTTTGATTTTGTTTATATTTATTATATTAAGGTACACTCTAAATTAAGGTTCCTTCAAACCTGTTTACAATTGATTTTTTGGCTAACCTGATTTTCTAGAAGTTACAAAATCAGTTTTAGGGAAAAGGTTACTTCACAAAACATGTTTAGTATCGTACTATATCAATATATTATTGTATAACGTACAGACCCTCTAGTGAGTAGCGGAATGCAACAATGTGAATTAGACTTCATAAAGTAATACAGTGTGTTGTGTACAAAGCTAAACATATCTGCAATCATTCAGCAGACTACTTGGCAACCTACTAACTACCCATGGCACCATGCTCTAACTACCCATGGCACCATGCTCTAACTACCCATGGCACCATACTATAACTACCCATGGCACCATGCTCTAACTACCCATGGCACCATACTATAACTACCCATGGCACCATACTCTTAACTACCCATGGCACCATGCTCTAACTACCCATGGCACAATACTATAACTACCCATGGCACCATACTCTTAACTACCCATGGCACCATGCTCTAACTACCCATGGCACCATACTATAACTACCCATGGCACCATACTCTTAACTACCCATGGCACCATACTCTTAACTACCCATGGCACCATACTCTAACTACCCATGGCACCATACTCTTAACTACCCATGGCACCATACTCTTAACTACCCATGGCACCATGATCTAACTACCCATCTTAACTACCCATGGCACCATACTCTTAACTACCCATGGCACCATGCTCTAACTACCCATGGCACCATACTCTTAACTACCCATGGCACCATACTCTTAGCTACCCATGGCACCATGCTCTAACTACCCATGGCACCATACTCTTAACTACCCATGGCACCATACTCTTAACTACCCATGGCACCATGCTCTAACTACCCATGGCACCATGCTCTAACTACCCATGGCACCATACTCTAACTACCCATGGCACCATACTCTTAACTACCCATGGCACCATACTCTTAACTACCCATGGCACCATGCTCTAACTACCCATGGCACCATACTCTTAACTACCCATGGCACCATACTCTTAACTACCCATGGCACCATGCTCTAACTACCCATGGCACCATACTCTTAACTACCCATGGCACCATACTCTTAACTACCCATGGCACCATGCTCTAACTACCCATGGCACCATGCTCTAACTACCCATGGCACCATACTCTTAACTACCCATGGCACCATGCTCTAACTACCCATGGCACCATACTATAACTACCCATGGCACCATACTCTAACTACCCATGGCACCATGCTCTAACTACCCATGGCACCATGCTCTAACTACCCATGGCACCATACTCTTAACTACCCATGGCACCATGCTCTTAACTACCCATGGCACCATACTATAACTACCCATGGCACCATACTCTAACTACCCATGGCACCATGCTCTAACTACCCATGGCACCATGCTCTAACTACCCATGGCACCATACTCTTAACTACCCATGGCACCATGCTCTGGGCCCAGTCTTCTCATTGATCATGATTCAGATCACACCCGAGCGGGACCATTCTAGTCCAGGACATAGGACACATCAGGATGCTTGGGAGCATTGCACTGTTGTCCGTAGGGCTAAAACGTCAGTACAGCTCGGCCCGGTTCAGTTCGGCAGTCTGTCTCGCCATCGATGTTTGTTTATCTACTATGGCATGAAATGGAGTGAGTCTGCATTTGTATTGACGGATCAAATAAGCTCCTGCAGTGAGGTGCTTGTTGGCTGATATCTGTTCAGCTTACCGCCTGCATATTAATAGAAATCTCCTATTTCTCAGAGTTGTGTGGTAGAAATGAGGCAGAAATGCCTAATTTAACTATATCTATATTAAAATGATAATTCTATTGTAGTCGTATTGGTTTATTGTATGTATAGTACGAGGATATTGTGTTTTTTATGTTGAGTCTGTTTCTAGCCAGATGTGTCCCGTTGATAAGGTAGCTCCATTAGAATGGAACGGTAACAATGGCAAAAGTAATTTTGTAAATGTATTAAAATAAATTACTCTCCAAGCATATATGAATCTCTCACTAATATGAATAATTTAAGTTTTCAATTATTTCCGCGCTGTATTAAGTCTAAATACCACACTGCCACACAACACGAGCGCACATTTGCGTTGTTTTTTTGTCTTCAGTGTGTATGTGACGATTTAACAGGCAAAATCTGTCTTAAAACGCACTGAAGCGCAAAAAATGCATTAGATTTGTGTTATCAGCAATGGCCTCTCTCTCGATCACTCAAATTGGCACAGTAAGACTTCCACGAGGGTATTCTACTCTCATATTATCGACCCGCTAGCATGCCTACGAGAAGAAACGTTTGACAAAGTCGGCAGTTAAGCAGAGTTGACAACCCCAAGACCTCGGTAGGCATTCGCGAAATATGGCCGTGCTCTTCTCAGATATTGAAGCAGGGCGATGACATATCCTTGGCAGGGAGAAGGATACTTTTTCGAACGGCTCTGTTTTCCCTCGGTTTCACATGCTGGCAGGAACAGAAAAGCATTGTTAAGAGAAAGATCCCATTTTACAGTTGTTGAACTCCGTCTCTACAAGTGTCTCTGATGACATGCTGTATAATATAGAGTTCCATTATGCTCACAAGAGTCTACATTCCAGCAAATCTCACCGAGTTGTCTGTTTGGTTCTTCGAATATAAAATGACTCCCGTCTTAGAGGATATTGGCGATGAATCGTAACTGGTTAGAGTCGAGTGGACGGAACAGAGAGAGGTAAGAAGAGTCGAGTGTAAAGGCGACACAAGTGTCTCAAATGACTTGGGTGATGTTACTTAACAGTCACAGGAATAAATAGTTAGTTTTGTTAAGAGTGGAGCTACTCTGGTCGCCTTGAAGTCCCTCTGATGCGGGAAGTGAGGACTGGGAGACGGTCTGCTGAGATTGTTAGACACTTGTCGGATAATGTCCGTTGTCTAAATCAGGATGACGAGTATCGACGTTAACCTGTATATTGCTTGTGTCTATATCCGCCGTTACTTTTCAGTGGTTCTGAGGGAAAATAATTGGTGAAAGCATGTGCGGGAAATTGTTTCAATAAAATCAGCAAGATGTAGGTGTGGAAATAGATTTTGCAGCACTGAAAAGAAATGGAGTAGATGTCAGGCTAGGAGCCGTCCTCAGGTGGCTGGGACAGGTCTGTTGTTAGTTTCTGTTGTCATGGGAACGGTGTACATCCTATTTATCCCGCCGCTGGTTTCTTCACATCACATGGTCTTCAAGAGACACCGTATGATAGCGCTGACTAATTATCACAACGAACATGTCCTCTGGATGCAGCAGGAGGAGACAGCTTCTTACTGCGTGGCTGCATAATTATCTACCTACAATACGATGGAGGAAAACAACTTAAAAATGAATTGATGTGGAGAGTTCTTTGCAAACATAAAATGCCAAATATATCACTGTATCCTCCATGTTTTTCTACTGCTGTTTCATTTGAAGCGGAGAACGATCTTCACCAGGAAGAGGATTTGGTGAATCACAAGTCTATGGGTTATTGGCACTATGCTTGTCTAACCAGGAAGAGGATTTGGTGAATAACAAGTCTATGGGTTATTGGCACTATGCTTGTCTAACCAGGAAGAGGATTTGGTGAATCACAAGTCTATGGGTTATTGGCACTATGCTTGTCTAACCAGGAAGAGGATTTGGTGAATCACAAGTCTATGGGTTATTGGCACTATGCTTGTCTAACCAGGAAGAGGATTTGGTGAATCACAAGTCTATGGGTTATTGGCACTATGCTTGTCTAACCAGGAAGAGGATTTGGTGAATCACAAGTCTATGGGTTATTGGCACTATGCTTGTCTAACCAGGAAGAGGATTTGGTGAATCACAAGTCTATGGGTTATTGGCACTATGCTTGTCTAACCAGGAAGAGGATTTGGTGAATAACAAGTCTATGGGTTATTGGCACTATGCTTGTCTAACCAGGAAGAGGATTTGGTGAATAACAAGTCTATGGGTTATTGGCACTATGCTTGTCTAACCAGGAAGAGGATTTGGTGAATCACAAGTCTATGGGTTATTGGCACTATGCTTGTCTAACATGGATTGTGTCCTGCTATCGACAGTCAGAATGGATCTCAGCCGTTTAAGACATGGACGCACTCCATGTGACACTTGCACATCTGTATTTAGTATACACACACACACACCACAAAAGCATTTATATCCACACACCTGTAGTTAGTGTACACACACACACACACACACACACAAACACACAACAAATACATTTATGTCCACACAGCTGGACACTGTGAATGGATCTGTGGTCACTGTCTATGTGTTTATATTCAGGTTACTTCAGCTGTGTTCATCTTGGACTGATATACTGTATGCACTCAGACTATTGGTTATTTAGATTTGTAAATTATACTGGTTTATTTATTCGCTTGGCTGACTCTATTATTTAGGAGCCGATACACTAGAGATCTCCCGACACTCACGTAATCTGATCAAATGTGCATGCAACCAAAACTAAAGAGTTTGATCTATATATTTGAGGGGTTATGAGGGTTTGGTGTAAGTGGGGGTTAGAAGGGTTTGTGGTAAGGGAGGGTTGGGTAGGTTTGGGGTAAGATATGGTATGATTGGAAGAGTTTGTGGTAAGGGAGGGTAGGGTTGGAAGGGTTTGGGGTAATGGAGGGTAGGTTGGAAGGGTTTGGGGTAAAATAGGGTAGGGTTGGACGGGTTTGGGGTAAGGGAGGGTTGGGTAGGTTTGGGGTAAGGGAGGGTTGGGTGGTTGGGTTTGGGGTAAGATATGGTATGATTGGATAAGTTTGCGGTAAGGGAGGGTAGGGTTGGGTTGGTTTTGGGGTAAGGGAGGGTTGGGTTGGAAGGGTTTGGGGTAAGTGAGGGTTGGGGTAAGGGAGGTGGCGTTGGGTTATGCTTGTTAGCGGTCGCATGAACCCATCGGTCCTCTGGGAGTTCCAGGCAGGCAGAGAGGGCATGTGGTCGGAAGAGGAATGCACTTACGGCTGGAAACGCTTTGCCGGCCTCAGGGAGAACTCGCGCTGCTGCCAACTTCCCAGGAGGACCGGCCCAACCGCAGAAACACTATCTCCCACTCCACCGGGCCCCCCACTCCGGGGTGCCGACTGGCACTTTAGCCTGATCAGGATGTGCTGCGGTGATCCGGGTCCACGCAGCCATTTGGCAAAGGACCACTTAATGAAGGTCCTGTGAGACTGGCTGTGATTAGCCATGTCATAACACCAACGTGCTAATTCCTTGGTAGTCGTCCACTTGGAACCATGGCGAGTAAAGAGACGAGTTAAACAACCTCTCCTTCTCTTTCCACATTATTTATCCTCTCCACTTGAAAGTGCCACGTCACGTAGGTAGGTGTAGGTGCCCTGCCTCTGCTTCTCTGAGACGACATTTAAGGAGACAGTCTGAGGGCTGAACGTATGCTTTGTGATGCCGGCATCCACGGCTTCTGCGGAGACTGTGGGTTTGACGGACCGGTATTGGTTTCTGGTTTATTTTGGTTCCAGAGCCAGTGTGGTTTTCTGAGCAATTTATTCTGTATCTGTCCTTTCTGGACCAACCAAAATACACCATGGAAAGTAGGCACACTTTCCTCCCAAATGGTTTACAGATGTCATTGATCCATAACGAACCTCCGATTTGAACTTCTTTTTTGGTAGACCAAAGATCTTGACAAATAGGTTGGAGGAAAAATGGACCGACATTTCTGATTCAAGAACCATTGAGATAAGAACCGACTCATGAACCGTTGAGATAAGAACCGAATTATGAACCATTGAGATAAGAACTGATTCATGAACCATTGAGATAAGAACCGACTCATGAACTATTTAGATAAGAACCGACTCATGAACCATTGAGATAAGAACCGACTCATGAACCATTGAGATAAGAACCGACTCCTGAACCATTGAGATAAGAACCGACTCATGAACCATTGAGATAAGAACCGACTCACGCCTGAAGCCACAGGAAAATGCAGGAGTCCTGGAACCATTACAACTTTATCAAATAGTGTACGTTGAGCGTTTTGCTTAAGCCTGTCCAGAGACACAGGTTGGTGATGAAGGTACTTTCCTCTCTTGGTTCTATAGTGCCAGGCTAGGTTAATAAAGTCCAGCTTAAGTACAATAACTTAAATTATGTGAAATACATTTGAATCCAGGTTTGACATCCAATCAACAGCCCACTGACACGGTCTGGCTTTTCTATTATATCGAGATATTCCCTGATGATTATCTTTCCTCTCCGCTTCCAGTCTTGGTTGGTTTAATACATTTCCCGCAGATCCATCTTGAGCAGGGCTATATCTCCTCGCCGTGTCAGACAGAGTTTATTCGGTCATTTGTTATGGGGGTTGTAATCTCCACGCCCTTTCTCTTTCCAATCACCTCATCTGCTTTCTGGTATATAATCACAGCAAAGTGATTGCTACTGGCGGGAACTCTGGCTAGGGCAAATCACATTTTAGAGACCACAAGACCTGAGGTTCAGGTGGGAGGAAAAATACCAACAATGCACATTTTTATTCGCAGGGACTCGATTGACACTGAATCATCCGCTGCCTTGGTGTTCTTGGTTGAATTCGTTGTTTGTTTCGAGTCTGGTTAGGTGTGACTGTCTGTAAAACTACCTCTGCTTTATCCAAGTCAAACTGCATGTGCTAATTGTACCCACAGTGGCGACTCATTACGACTTGGCAATCTCAATGTGTTATCACACGCGTCTCATCCGCCAGGCTTCAATTAGTCGTTCTGTAGTGCGGTATGTTACGATGTGCCTCCTCCTTTCTGAGGAGACGCCTTAGATGGCTGCGCCTCCTCCTTTCTGAGGAGACACCTTATATGGCTGTGCCTCCTCCTTTCTGAGGAGACGCCTTACATGGCTGCGCCTCCTCCTTTCTGAGGAGACGCCTTACATGGCTGCGCCTCCTCCTTTCTGAGGAGACGCCTTACATGGCTGCGCGTCCTCCTTTCTGAGGAGACGCCTTATATGGCGGCGCCTCCACTCGTGCTCCTCTTGCCTCTCGGACAAACTCAGAGCGGTCGTGTTCCACCCCCTGCATCTCATCTAGAACGAGGCTGAGACGCTCAGGGACAAACCCAAAGCCCAGCTGTTGGGATGGGGGGGGGACTGTACAGAATAATACCCCAGCCAGGGCT
Source organism: Dallia pectoralis (assembly GCA_029465975.1). Classification (NCBI taxonomy): domain Eukaryota; kingdom Metazoa; phylum Chordata; class Actinopteri; order Esociformes; family Umbridae; genus Dallia; species Dallia pectoralis. The sequence continues at coordinate 9,075,997 of CM055740.1, read as the reverse complement.
GTCTGGTGGTGGGCTGACCAGGCGTGTACAAACAGCTTGGTGTGTCCATGCATATTGTGTGCCCCCCTTAATACAGATTAGTCAGGCCTTTACAGGCCTGTTGTATAGTTAACTCTCAAGTCCCACCTGCTTTGTAATTCCTTCCAGAAACATGTTTATTCTACCGCTCCATTTCTCCCTCCATCTCTTCCTCCGTCTCTTCCTCCATCCCTTTCTTCCTCCATCTCTTCCTCCATCCCTCTCTGCCTCCATCTCTTTCTCCATCTCTTCCTCCATCCCTTTCTTCCTCCATCTCTTCCTCCATCCCTCTTCCCATCTCTTTCTCCATTTCTCCCTTCTTCCTCCTCTTTGACACAGTTTGGTGTGGCTGTTTTTGATACCCAGTTTCCCCACCAGTAGTAAACACAGTGCTAGCTGTTACGGACACGTCGTTACTCACTTTCTTCTAACAGTCCGTTATGCCAACATGGCGTTTCTTCTCATCTCCTTGCTCCTCTGTTTGTGCTCCTCCAGGGCGTGGTTCATGACCTCCCAGTCCCCAGTCTCCACTCCACACAGTAAGAGCCATGATGAGCTGTCCTCTGGCTGTTGGAGAAGGTCCCATGACCACACTCTGATCACACTGCATGTTTAAAGCAACAGCACACGTAAACGGGGCCCACACGCTACATTGTAAATACTTTAGAAGAGACAAAAAGGAGACAACACAATCAGCATGGGTGTCCTGTGTGCACTGTGCCTGGGTGTCCTGTGTGCACTGTGCCTGGGTGTCCTGTGTGCACTGTGCATGGGTGTCCTGTGTGCACTGTGCCTGGGTGTCCTGTGTGCACTGTGCCTGGGTGTCCTGTGTGCACTGTGCCTGGGTGTCCTGTGTGCACTGTGCCTGGGTGTCCTGTGTGCACTGTGCCTGGGTGTCCTGTGTGCACTGTGCCTGGGTGTCCTGTGTGCACTGTGCCTGGGTGTCCTGTGTGCACTGTGCCTGGGTGTCCTGTGTGCACTGTGCCTGGGTGTCCTGTGTGCACTGTGCCTGGGTGTCCTGTGTGCACTGTGCCTGGGTGTCCTGTGTGCACTGTGCCTGGGTGTCCTGTGTGCACTGTGCCTGGGTGTCCTGTGTGCACTGTGCCTGGGTGTCCTGCTTTCAGCAGAGACAATAATGTTGGTTTTAGTTGTCCGATTTATTTTTTGGTTGTATTTTTAATCCATTTTCGGTAATTCCCTCAGGTGATACATAAGAACCCTTTTGAAAAAGTTTTTTCTTTGACATATCTTCAAGATAAGATAAGGAAATGGCCAATTATTTTGTATTTTCTTCTTATTTTTTGTGCCATTTGTTAACCCAAACGTGTACGCCAGAAACCTTTAGTTGGAACCTGGAATGACTTTAGAGGGTTGTATTGATTGAATTGCCTACGGTCTCCTGGTTGTCATCAGGACCTTCTAAGCCTTATTGTATCCGTCTCCCTACAGCCGTGCCATTAAAACCAACCAGGATCTGCTCCCGGAGACCCCCTGGATCAACGTGTTCTACGACGACTTTTGGGGCACCCTGCTCACTCATAGCGGCAGCCACAAGTCCTACCGACCCCTGTGTACCCTCTCCTTCCGCCTCAACCACGCCCTGGGCGGCCTGGAACCCTGGGGCTACCACCTGGTCAACGTGGTCCTTCACGGGGCCGTCACGGCCCTCTTCACGTGGCTGGCCCGCCTGCTGCTCGGCGGGGGCCCGTGGAGCCTCCTGGCCGGGCTACTGTTCGCCTCGCATCCCATCCACACGGAGGCGGTGGCGGGCGTGGTGGGCCGGGCCGATGTCGGCGCCGCCCTGTTCTTTCTGCTGTCCCTGCTCTGCTACGTCCGTCACTGCGCGCAGCGGGGGGGCCCGGCGGGGCCCTGCAGACCCGGGGCCTGGCTCCTGGGCAGCCTGGCTTGTGCCGCCTGCAGCATGCTGTGGAAGGAGCAGGGTGTCACGGTGCTGGCGGTCTCTGCGCTCTACGACGTCTGCGTGTTCCACCGGCTGAAGCTGCGTCAGGTCCTCGCGCTCGTCTACAAGGTAAACGCTTCGTCGTCACCTCGGCCGCGTTGTGTTTTCCCATGTCTCCGATTTCCTCAGCTTAACCCTGGGCAACCGCTCGACCGGGGAAAGACGATCACTTCACATGGCTCTTGTTGTGTGACCGTGTGTTGTTTTCTTTTCGTTATGAAATAATCTGGATAACGTGTTCTGATGTATGCGCAGCTGCCTGATTCAGATTGAGCTGTGGATTTGTCCTTTTAATGCAAGGAATAAAGACCAAGTGAGGAAGTACAGGGAAAGTATTTATCTTATTTATTTATGACGTGGAGTGTATAATTCTTGCCCAGACAAATAAATCCATATATTTGCAGCAGAAATCTGAGTTTGGGTAGCATTTCATTATTATGGAAATGAGGTCAGATTTTAATTTAATGGCTCGCTGTCTGTCATCTTGTCAACAAATCCTTAGTCATACTCACGATCTGCCGGGGCTTTCAGTTTCTGTTTCCAAACCTCATTTAGAATATTCTTTAGTATCAATTTAACAATTAAACCTATCCCTGTTTGTTAATGGTTTTGTATTTGCTTTATGTGGTTGTAATTTAAGGTAATGATATTCAAACGTGACACAATAATGATCAAAATATTTAGTATTTTGTTGGAATTTATGTTTGTCTATTTATCTATTTATATCAAAGATAAAATAGAAAAGAGCATCTAATCTAGTCTCACACTTTAATCTTCCTTATTTCTTGCATAAATCTATCATCAAATAGCCTTTTCTAAAAAACAAACCTGTTCACATATGCTCAGCGTCTTTTGTCTAGTCTTCTACAAGTCTCATGCACATCTGGCCAAATTGAACAAGACGTCTGGATAAATGTGACAAAAGGCAACCCGAGGAACGCCGATGACACTCATGGAAAAGGACTGGTGGTGTTTCTGCGTAAAGTAGAGGTGTTGGGGGGGGTACTGGGATGACAGGGAAAAGAAAAACATTCTAGCTTCTCTATTGTACTGCCTAACACATGTTGAATGTGAGCTAGGCCTGTTATCTTCATCTCCACACATCTCTCTCATTATTGGAATCCTGATCATCGGCCGCGTATCGTAACGCGGTGTCCTCTGAACTACAGTATGGCTCGTTCGTGGACAGAGGCAGGCCGAGCGAACGGCAAGTCAGGCCTGGCTGGGCTTGAGAAGGCGGGCTAGTGGGAAAGGCTGAGCGAGGGGATAACTCATATCTGACAGCTTCTCAGCATTAAATTGGAAATCTAGTACACAAATACATCAGCACTGCCCACCTAGGCCTCCCCTGAGACAAGGAAGTGGCAGGTCTGCTTATGCAATGCCACATGGATGGATGCACAGATGCCTGGACATCAGTTGTTTTTTCGCCATGTTGGCAGGTCCCGAGTGGTCATATTCTGTGTGCACGAAAATAAAATTGTGATTACCGTCAACATGGTTAAATCCATCTGAGGCTTGTTACTGACATTTTGTTACTGACATTTTGTTACTGACATTTTGTTACTGACATTATTTTACTGACATTTCGTTACTGACATTTCGTTACTGACATTTCGATTCTGACATTTCGTTACTGACATTTCGTTTACTGACATTTAGTTACTGACATTTAGTTACTGACATTTCGTTACTGACATTTCATTTCTGACATTTGGTTACTGACATTTCGTTACTGACATTTAGTCTCCAGTGCCATCTTTGACTAGGCCATGACGGATCCGTTGGGTCTCGCTGCACGTTCCTCATACTCTACTAGTTTACATTTTCATTAAGGTTCCAGAACATGTGTTGTGAGGCTATGGGTTCTCTCATGCGGAAAAGCATGTTTCAGGGTTGATGTTGTGGAATGATCGGCCTGAGAATGATAATGTAGTTGCCATTCTCCCAGCATTATCATTATACCCCAGCAGGGAGCGGATAAATAAGGAAATCTGACAGAGAACTCTAATGACTTGTGCAATCATGGCTGGTGTCATTCATTTGCGGTTAATATATACGATCACAGTGGTGTCACTCTCTGCTGATTAATGTTCCGTGTTCAGAGAGAAACAAGACATTAAAGAGGGACACAAATAGTTAGACTGTTTGGCTTCATACCCATTATACATTATAATGTAAGCAACATATAAAAGAAGCACATGAGCATTCAGAACATATGCCAGGATTTCCTAGATTAATGCGTTATCTATTTCTTCTCCTTGAGATTTCTCTGAAACTAGATTGGAATCCATTTGTGGCAAATTTCATAGATAGGACGTAATTTACGAAGGCAAAATAAATAATATTAAAAAAAAAAAATATTCACATTGTCGAATATGAAGACCAAGACCAAAGTCAATGGCATCAACAGCCAATGTTAACCAAGGATCTAAACCAGGGGTGGGCAAACTAAGGCCCGCGGGCCGAATCCGGCCCTTGAGGCAATTCCATCAGGCCCACAGAAGGTATTAAAGCAGTTTTGAGAGGAAGTACAGAATAACTTTGCAGTCCAATTGTATGTTTCTGAATCTGAATTAAAGTTATTTAGATATAACACACCTCCAGTATATATGTTATGTGTATACATTTTAATTATTGCCCTCTCCTGGTGCACAAATCTTTTAGAATAAACAAATTACATTACAAATGTGGCCCTTCATATAATTTCAACGTGCTGAGGTGGCCCCTGAGCTGAAATATCTGCCCTCCCCTGGTCTAAACTGTATGCATTTAGGGTGTCAACATCAAATTGTAATCTAGTTATCTGTTACCTTCAATACTACTAGTTATCTGTTACCTTCAATACTACTAGTTATGTCACCTTCAATACTACTAGTTATCTGTTACCTTCAATACTACTAGTTATCTGTCACCCTCAATACAACAAGTTATCTGTCACCCTCAATACTACTAGTTCTCTGTCACCCTCAATAATACTAGTTATCTGTCACCCTTAATACTACTAGTTATCTGTCACCCTCAATAATACTAGTTATCTGTCACCCTTAATACTACTAGTTATCTGACACCCTCAATAATACTAGTTATGTCACCATTAATACTACTAGTTATCTGTCACCTTTAATACTACTAGTTATCTGTCACCTTTAATACTACTAGTTATCTGTTACCCTCAATACTACTAGTTATATGTTACCTTCAATACTACTAGTTATCTGTCACCCTTAATACTACTAGTTATCTGACACCCTCAATAATACTAGTTATGTCACCATTAATACTACTAGTTATCTGTCACCTTTAATACTACTAGTTATCTGTCACCTTTAATACTACTAGTTATCTGTTACCCTCAATACTACTAGTTATATGTTACCTTCAATACTACTAGTTATCTGTCACCATTAATACTACTAGTTATCTGTTACCCTCAATACTACTAGTTATATGTTACCTTCAATACTACTAGTTATCTGTCACCATTAATACTACTAGTTATCTGTTCTCTATACTAGGTCATGAGTCTTTACCTGTAGGGATGTGGACACTGTGATTCCCTCACTCCGTAGTGTTTTCATCTGAGCTAGTTGTTATCATGTTGTTATCATGTTGTTATCATGCTGCCTTTATTCTCTCAGAGGCTGGACATTTTATTAACATTACAGTCTCGTAAAATGGCTTACTTATCTGATTGTGACTTTCAGTCAATTGCATTAGGGTTTTATATCCACTGCAAATCTCCCGTTGTCGTAATGGGTTCTGTGTGCGGTTTTAGCGACCTTGACAGTTAAGAGCTGGGGGGCTTTCGACTAACTCACTGAATACAGTGCAGTATATCCTTCAGCTTAAACATTGTTACGTCCATAACTTTCACTGACAGTCTAAGAACTTGGGAGTCTTTTGCTAAACAAATCCCCCTTGATTTGTATTGTGTTTGTTTTCCCGCTAATAGTGGGTATCCAGGCTGTAGCCGGCATCCAATCCTTACAGCAGTGACTGATCTCAGATTCCCCTGGCCAGCACCCTGTCTGTGTGCATGCAGGCATGTATGTGGGTGGGTGCTAGCTGTTTCCAAGTCAATGGGATCTGGAACCCAGCCCACGCCTGCTAGACCAGAGGTGCACCAGCACCAGCCGAAAGAGGCTGTCAGGTTCCAGAACCTCCCGGAGGCCAACCACGCCCCGGCCAAGCGGCAAACCTGTCGGGACCTCCTCGGCAGAGGAATAAAGGAGCTCCCGGATAAAAGGCAGGGATGAGTGCTGTGGAAGCTACACATGGGGTGCACTGGTAGAAGTTGAGGAGGCTGAGATGAACGTGGTGCGACAGAGCAGCGGAGAAAGGAGAAAGAAGCACTCTGCCCCAGTGAGTCGTGAGTCCAGGAGGGACTGGCCTATGCCTCCCTCACTGTTCCCAGAAGGCCATCACAGAGATGCCACCTTCTAGTCACAGCTGGGGGTTTTCTTGGTTTCTCTTTTATAAAACCCCCTCCAGGGCCCTTAGCCTCTTGTCTTGTGTAAGTGTTGTGTCTCTCCCCGTTACAGTATTAGAGCAACATGACATTCTTTGGCCCAAAATCTGACTGAAATCACCAGAAAAAAACATACTTTAAATTAGAAAATCTGTTCTTTCACAATTATGTGATTGTATTTGTCTGAATGTAATCAAGAATGTAATCAAGATAGATTTAAAAAAAATACAATCACTTTTTGGACCTGGTTTAGGTGAATTTTTGTATAATGATTCTAATTATGTTCTGGTCCCCTGACCGTCTGAATGTAATAATCTTGCAGTGGATTAGATGGGTCTTTGAAAGCCATGGCTTGGTAGCCAAAGACAAAATGATTACCGCTGAGGGGCGATTGAGACACCAAATACAGCGCGGTACCGCAGATTGAAACACCAAATACAGCGTGGTACCGAGATTGAAATACCAAATACAGCGTGGTACCGCAGATTGAAACACCAAATACAGCGTGATACCGCAGATTGAAACACCAAATACAGCGTGGTACAGCAGATTGAAACACCAAATACAGCGTGGTACCGCAGACTGAAACACCAAATACAGCGTGGTACCGCAGATTGAAACACCAAATACAGCGTGGTACCGCAGATTGAAACACCAAATACAGCGCGGTACCGCAGATTGAAACACCAAATACAGCCTGGTGTAGACTCTATTCATTCAGCATGTGACAATCAGTCCTCGCTCTCTGTCATCGCAGACGTCCGCACGATAATCGAGGATATCTCATCACGGTCTATTCTGTCGTTATTGTCGTCGCTTCAGCTTTTCTATTCCATCTGTATGATTCTTGGCATCTCCGGAACATCGCTTTTATACGGGCCTAATTAGTTGGAGCCGCTATTCACATCATAACGTGTCTCGTCTTTGCCAGCGACGGATGGCTGTAGTCCATGTGTTCATACACCTTGGGCAGCTCACTGCTGATTCAGTCCTGAGGCCATGTCCCCCTATGCAGGAGAGGAGGTAATTGAATTGAAGACAGAGGTCAAATCACCCCAATTTGACATCTGCCATATTCTCTGATTTGACATTTCCGGGCATTTCCGTATGCAATCTACTATTGCTCAATCTACTAGTCGCTCTGAGAATACATTTGTATGTGTCTATTATTTTTTGCCCGCCTTGTCTTGGTAGACGGACTCCATTTTGTGTTGCCCTTTCTGCTGTGGTGGTCACCGCTGTCAACCTGATATGGCCACTGCTCGGAATTGTGTTTAGGTGTACGGAAATAATGTGGCTTAGTTTTCAAACGGCGTTGGTTGGAATGACAGTTGCTGCTTTGCAGACATGTGACCTTGCCTAAGTAAGCATTTGGAAAGATACACTGGTACGCCAGTCAAAGACCCGAGGCTGATGGTGAACACAAATTAAATTGATTCGCTCGCTATTTTCTCTCGTTTTCTTGCGTGAATAATGAGCTTGTTTGAATAACAGGTTTAATGTAATCAGCGTCAAATATTGTCAGTTTTTAATATTCTGGTGTTCAGTGTTTTGTTTTCCTGACATTGTCGAGCAACAATGAGTTGTTTGTGCGTAAGATTGTTGTTTGTGTTTTTTTATGTGTGTCAGTTAGAAAGATGAGATGAAAGCAAGTGAATGTACACATGTTAGGTTGACACACACAGACGGAGGGAGGCCAGAGGCGGGATTTTGTCATTCTTGGCAGACTGTCATCCCCTGATCTCTGAGTTTTATCAAGAGATCTGATCTGAGACCACTTGAATGCTGTTTGTTGCTCACACCCTTAAAAAATGATGCAGTTCTCCGGCCAATCACCACAGTCACCAGCCAATCACCACAGTCACCAGCCAATCACCACAGTCACCAGCCAATCACCACAGTCACCAGCCAATCACCACAGTCACCAGCCAATCACCACAGTCACCAGCTAATCACCACAGTCACCAGCCATTCACCATGGTCACCACCAGCCAATCACCACAGTTACCAGTCAGTCACCACACTTCCCAGTCAGTCACCAGTCAGTCACCAGTCAGTCACCAGTCAGTCACCCCAGTCACCAGTCCATCACCACTCAGTCACTAGTCCAGTGTTAAGTCATGTTTCGACTGACCATGCAAAAGCTAGCTAGAGCTAATCAAGGTAAACCTCGAGCATTTCTCCATCTCTAGCTAGTGGAGTTGAGTTACGATCTCTATTGTCCCTTGACGGATTTGGTGAGCATTATGTTTCGAACACCAAACCATAGCAATATATAGTACAGCAGATTTATCTGAACATAAAAATCTAATCACAACCAGCATCATCGTGGCACTGTGATAATATTACACCTGGCAAATCCCTGCTCTGCTTGCTCCACTAACGCACCTCACCACTGTACTATTACACAATGTACAGTTCTGGGGTCAGCATTCTGGGGTCAGCATTGTGCTGTGTTCAACAGTAGACTCCAGCCAATATGTCAGGAGGTGTAAGGTTACATTTCTACACTGTCAGAGTGTGCTTGCGTTTTCAATTGTGGAAAATGTGGTAGTATTGATGGAAGCATATCCAACCAGCTTGTATTATTTCTACCAAATAGTTTGTTAAGATGCATATATTACAAGGCTGGTGGTGCCTGCATTTGTGCTATAAACACAGTGTGACCTCGTTCATGTATTTATGTAGGTGTGTTGCAGACGTTGAGTTATTGCACTTCTCGTAAAGCTTTTATAGGATGTGTAGCATTTAAAAACAGCATTTTCAACACAGCCTAATCCGTTGCTAGTTTTGCGACGATATAGGCAAATAGATACAATTTAATATGACACATTTGTGGAAAATAGAGAAAAATGCATAGAAAAAAGGAAATATTATAATATACTGGCTTTAAATGTCTACAATGTAATCTCTGCGGTCTTGAGAAGTGCTCTTAACATTTTTTAAACGGAGACAGCATTGACAATGGCCATAGAAACCACCTCCATGTCCTGGGGGAAACACTGAACCAATTTATATTTATGCAAAGAAAGCAAATTAGGAGCTAACTCTCTGTGTGGAGTTGGTTAATAGGGTTATTTTCAATTACAGACCCTGAACGAAGATACAATAAGTGCAAAAAGCTTGGCCAATAAGTTCTTTCAAAATGAGCTCAGATGTTTCTTCATTAGCAGTATGCAGTTAAATGTCTTTCCTCAGGACTTGGCCTTCGTACGGTTTTTCCACTAGAAAAATTGCTTTGTTGGTTAGGTATTAAAATAAATGTGTACACAATTGTGTGACCTTTCTTCGGGAGAGAGAAGGAGGCGATGTAAAGCCGATGATTTTGGGTAAGAATGTTATGATGGCTGGGATTACAATAGTTTTAAATGAGCAGTTTAGTTTTGGTTTGTACGGAGCTCAGGAACATTCTGTTTGCGAGTGTTGGCCGTTGTCTCCAGACAGTGATGGAACATTCTGTTTGTGAGTGTGGGCAGTTGTCTCCAGACAGTGATGGAACATTCTGTTTGTGAGTGTGGGCAGTTGTCTCCAGACAGTGATGGCACATTCTGTTTGTGAGTGTTGGCCGTTGTCTCCAGACAGTGATGGAACATTCTGTTTGTGAGTGTGGGCAGTTGTCTCCAGACAGTGATGGCACATTCTGTTTGTGAGTGTTGGCCGTTGTCTCCAGACAGTGATGGAACATTCTGTTTGTGAGTGTGGGCAGTTGTCTCCATACAGTGATGGCACATTCTGTTTGTGAGTGTTGGCCGTTGTCTCCAGACAGTGATGGCACATTCTGTTTGTGAGTGTGGGCAGTTGTCTCCAGACAGTGATGGCACATTCTGCCCGAATGTCATGCAATTGTCACATCATGTGATTTCTTATGTTCAGATATATATATATATATGTCTCAATAGGCAAGATCAGAATGGACTTGTCAGTTTTAGCCTGTGCCTGGTATCGTCTGGCCCAACGGGTAACAGTGCCACAGATCTGGACTTCCCTAAGTGATATAATGTAACAACGGGGACGAAGTGCGAGGAAGAGGATTTTGGCGGGGGGTGAGGAGAGACACCACGCAGAAGTTCGTAATGGAAGAGGACAGATCTGTTGGGTTGGTAGAAATCAGACAGTGAGTGTCAGGTCTGATGAGAACTAGGTTGTTGCTCTGTTTGACATTCTCTCGGTAGGAGGGGAGGGCGTTCTAGCGCTATGGGAGGTGAGAACCGGAGGTGGCTACGTCTGTGTGAGGCTGTGTCAAGGGGTTTTGTGTGGGAACACGTGAGCCGTGGTCCCTGTTGGTCCCTGGCATGTGAGTCTCTCTGGCTTTTACCTCAGGCTCCACAGATGGCGTGTGCATGCTCCAGTGGACGCTGTCACTGCATGATGGAGTGGGCAAGGTGGAGGTAGACTGTGTCCACTACCCTCACCCACCTACCTACCTATCACCTGGGGAAAGATGCACTCCACTGGGCCTCAACTGGGCCGGCAGACACTCCGTGTTCAGAGACAAATGCATGTATTCTAGGCACTTTGTTTTCAGTTGATCTTCTGTTTACTGGTATCAAGAAATGTGCATCATTTCTTTCTGATCTGGAAACTTTATGTCCTCCACAGCCACAGGAAATATGACTACAGTTGCTGGATTCTGATGATAGAAAGTGACTAGAGTTGGGAGCTCCAGATATCTCTCTCTTCCTGCCGTCTCTTACCAGGGTTGAGGAGAGCTGACGCACATTGGGTCGCCGACGGCCAAATCTCTTACCCCTGACTTCTCCATGGTGAGAGAGAGGAGCGAGAGAAACCGATAAACAGAGAGAGAGAGACAGGAAAGAACAAGAGATAAATAGGAACCGAGAAAAGTGAGAGTGCGAGAGACATGAGAGGAAACGTGATACAGGGAAACAGAACGAACTGGCTTAGAAGCAGCAAATGATACTAAAACTCTTCAAAATGCAGACTGATGCGTGCACTAGCTGGTACAAATATTTTTCAGGCACTTTTTTTTACCTGCCCGTCACATATTTTCTCTCGTCTTTATTTACCGCCAGTCTGGCCCGCTGTTAATGTGTGCGAGCGGCGTCAGAAAAAACTGCTATTTTCTGTTTTATTTTTCCCCCAGATCTGCACACTATCGGATGTGTGTAAAGTCTCAGGAATAACCAGATCCAGTGAGCTGTCATGCTTTAGGTTAAATATAGGCTTTGTGGTGGGTGAGTCTGTCTGTTACAGGATCGTCACAGCGTTCACTGAGCATGTTTAATTCATACGTTGGGCTGGAAGTCTTCCTGGTCGCTGACACAGATTGGGGAATTTCAGTTGGATTAGTTATTAGCGCCAAATGCATACGGAGACAGTTCAAGAATTACTCCAAGCGGCTTATCAACGGAGACAACTTGTTGATATGCGTTGTTATTCCTCTATAAAAGTCCCTTTTTCTTAGAAATCTTTCCCCGCAATTATTGAGTATAAGAAACGTTCTACTGTCTGCCATTAGTAATGATAAACAACATGATTAGTTCGTTCACCCCCAAATAAATGAACACCCAAATGTGAGTGTATTGTGTTGCGTGCGATTAGCTGGTGTGTGCTGATATGTGTTGTAGGGTTTGGGCTACACGCTCATGTTGGCACGGCAACCATTGTTGGTTCTTGTCTGACCAATATCTCACTATACGGTGAACGGAGAACGGTGGGACAAGAGTATTAACCCCTAAGTGAAACATACAGTGCTAGTCCAAGTGTGTCGCTTTCCTAATAAGGGGAATACAGAGCATCATGCATCTGAAAAAGAAAATGAAAGTGTTGACGGATATTAATTGAAATTCACGACATCGTACTTTCCCAATAGGCATGTAGCTTGCATTTTGCTTGACATTTATGTCTGAAGTCAACAAGCCACAGAAAATAAAATCTCTTCTGAGGCCTCCCATCGCATGTGCTGTGGTCTCATTTGTACCCTTGATTGGCCTGCTGTCTTTTCTGCTTATCTGGTTGGGCTGTGATCAGCCTGGTTGAGCAGCGGTCAAGGCCAGTTTCCACCCACATATCTCTGCTACTGATGAGGGAGTGAAGGAGTGAAGGTGAGAGGACAAGTGGGAGATGAGAGAGGCCCTGGAGGGAACAGTCTCACAGGGCACTGTTCCATCTGACGTCTCCTGATTAAACATACTGCTGTCTGTGGACCAGAAAGCGGGTGGTCTATTTTAGGATATGCCGAGATGCAGATGCACTGAAAAGGTCACACAGCCTCCCTGACTCTATAATGATCTCATTCGAAGCATCTTGGTCCTCCTCTGACCCTCGTAATCCGGGTCAGATTTGAAATTGTAACACTGACACTTTCAGAACACGTTAACTAAACAAGCACATTATTCAATTACCATCCAATTTGCCTAGAACTTGGCACTGTTAGGAGATGGTCATTGTTATTTGCTTCAACTGTGAGTGGTCATGATGTTTCGGCTTATCAGTGTATATACCATAATACCATGTAACACCAATGATTAATGACCGCTTCAGGAGAACAAGCTGGAGACCGCTTAAGTCATCTTTCTTACCCGTACTTTTTTCTTACTGGTTGTGATTACACATATTGTTCAGAATTAGCTAATGCAGACAAGAAAGATTGACTGATGTTTTACAGCTGTGTTTTCCTCCCAGCCTTTGTTTTATTGCTGAGTCGCCCTGAAACACATTGTAATTTGGGATAAATAGTTTTGGCCTGGACTCACTTCTCCGTTGTGACACGTTGAAACGATTATCACAGTGGTGTTGCAATGCTCAATTGGACAATCTGCCTGTAAACATAAATACAAAGTGTGGAAAATCCTCCTCATGAGAATGTTTGCAATGCGATCCTCTACGGCGAAAACGTTCACTTAGTTGAAATCTTGCCTGATCCAGGGTGACCAAAGGTTCATTTTGTACGCAACACTCATGTGAGAAGTGGCAGACGTCCATGTAATCAATTGTTATATTCATTTACTAACCCAACAAAAGATTTGCATTTGAGGTCCCCACGGATAAATCCCAAATCCCATTATCCCAGACCAGATCCGTAGTCCGACTGGATCAGATGCAGCGCTGGAGTCGCTGGAGTTGGACCAGACATGGTGGACTCGGATCTTAGATTGGTGGGGTAATATGAGAAATATAAGAGAGCGATAACATAGGAGGTACAGTTTGGCTTTACAGGATAGACATTTCATATCCAATGATGGCCTCTCATTTGCATGGAACAACAAAGTAATAAGTATAGGTTTCTAGGTTTCTGTGTTGTCGGTGTCCGAAATTATTTATTGAACTTGGGCGGGTGCATCTTTTCCCATGTTACCCAAATGCCAGATTTGGCTTTAACTAATTTAAATAATTATATCAAGATGGTTGGACATTTGAAGTGTTAGCTTCACTTGTTTCATTATGTTGTTGTTTTTTACTATTTCTACCGTGACTTTTTCGGATATAATGTTCATTTTTGGCTTTCCACCGAGCAGTTAGAGTTACTCATTTAGCAACCACTTTTAACTCTTAATAATTCATTGTAGAGAATTTCATTGGGGAGTCTTTGAAATGGTTCTCTTTAGGCATTCATCTGTGACATTATGTTGCAGGTTTTTGTCCGTCCCTTTCGCTTGCTGACTGCTGTGGAAGCTGATGTGGAATATATATGTATATTGTAAAGGGGGGAGGCACAGGGAATGGACTTAAAAATGGATGTAAGGCCCATGGGGGGTTATTAAAGGCAACAGAAGAGACAGCAAAGGAGATGAGGGAAAAAGAAAATTATGAAGACTAACCGCTTTGCTGAGGAAGTTGCACCAACTCTGAGGTGGCTGTCCGCATTTCCTCCCCAGCATTTCCCTCCAGCATTTCCTCCCCAACATTTCCTCCCAGCATTTCCTCCCCAACATTTCCTCCCAGCATTTCCCCCCAGCATTTCCTCCCAGCATTTCCCCCCAGAATTTCCCCCCAGCATTTCCTCCCAGCATTTCCTCCCCAGCATTTCCCCCCAGCATTTTCTACCGAGCATTTCCTACCGAGCATTCCCTACCCAGCATTTCCTACCGATCATTTCCTACCCAGCATTTCCTCCCCAGCATTTCCTACCCAGCATTTCCTACCCAGCATTTCCTACCCAGCATTTCCTCCCCAGCATTTCCTACCCAGCATTTCCTACCCAGCATTTCCTACCCAGCATTTCCTACCCAGCATTTCCTCCCCAGCTTTTTCATCCAGCTTGCTCTTATCAAGCCTCCTCACAGTTCCCCTGATGAGATACCAATGAGACGTAGTTATTTATGAAATAGTCAGTATGAGTGTTTGTGGCGTGAATATAATTCGGCTTATTGCTGGGTGGCATTGGAACTTATATTACTACTCAAATTCACCCATAAACCTTCATTGACAAAATATTGTCATCCAAAAAGTCATCACTTTATCTCTAATGACATTTTCCCTGTTTAAGTGAAGCCAGTACAAACAACGCTAATGTAACTTTGTCACAGAGATGCGGTGAACCGTAACAAGATTAACCGTCAAAATAACAAACCAAATGTTCTCTCTGAGAGAAGTGTAAAGCGTTTTTTCTCTGACAGCCCTCAGACAGAAAATCTTGGCGTTTATCATCTGAGACCTCCTCTGTGCGAGTTCTGTAAAGAGGCTTACAGTATTTCTAAACCCAGTTTTGAGCCTTCATACAGGAGGTCTGCTCTGCCAAACGACATGGTAATGAGTATGAAACCCAGGCAAAGGGCAATGCTCTTTCAAATGTTCTACCGGCGTTGCCAACCGACCGGCAACTTGAAACGTACAGCTCATGGAGCTCTTTAGAAATCTGAAATCCATGCAGTTTCGTTGGATCACGCTGTATTATCATCAAATGTCTTTCTTCCGTTCCCCCTGCATGCACATTTGAATCACGATCTGGTCTTAGGAGATCTGGTATTTAGTTCTCACATAGCCGAACTGAACTCGCCCAGAATAAATAAATAGGGGGAAAATATGGGCTAGAATTTAGAAGCAGTTCAGGTTTTTTTATCGGGCCTTTACTGTGGTTTTGCTCGATAAATATTTCCATTGAAATGTTTGGAGTATGAATAGACTTGGGTTTTCTGTCATTACTTTGTTTTAATTGTGTCTCCTTTTCTGAGAACAGCTTTGGCTAATTTAGGCTACTTCAGTATATCTTGTTAAAACATATTTCTTCGTAACTGTACAATACATTTCTCCAGAACAAGTGTCTGGATAAGTCTGCTAAATGGCTAAAATAAATGTATGCGTTCTATCATCCTCATCATTAACTACATCCCACTGTCAGAAGATGTAAAGTGTATGTGAATGAGCATGACCCTCTCAATGATTGTATGTGCTGTCCTGTGACTCGCATCGTCATAGCAACCATAGGATAACTTCAGGAGATGTCGCGTCCAAGGCTTCCGGTTGATCATAGTCCTCAATCATGCTTCAGGGAGAGAGAGTGAGCGTGAGAGAGGAGGGAGGGAGAGAGGGATGGAGGGAGCTAGGGAGTGAGAGGGAGTGAGAGGGAGGGAGAGATGGTTGAAGGTTGTGGAGCTACAGCTGACACAGCACATTCTCTAGCCCACATTCGTCTGCACAGCAGCTCACTTACTCCACACTACAAGTGCAAGTTTCATCAGTTTGTGAGAGTGGGAAACATGCTGGTTTTTACATGTTGAACGAAGCTCTTCAACTTGCCTTGACTGATTGCTACTGATAAGGGGCCTTAATGAGCTCTGAGCAAAGCGCAGGGGTAGGGGGAACTTTAATGACCCTCAAACCAGGGTCGCCTGTCTTTGGCACGACTATAGGAGAGTTGGAGAGAAAGAAACAACAAATTAAATGTGACAAACTGTAAAAACTCTGTTGACTTTGTGATTATGGTAAATGGAGGCTGACAAACAGAACGTGCGTGTAATTCAAGGAATTTATGTTTGGACGTTTTGACACGTATGCTTTCTTTGCCTACGGTTAAAATCCTTGTGTTTTTGCTTATCAACCTGTCAGAAAAAGCCCATTGAGCGAAATAATTCTAATATTTTCACCTGAAATACATATTCAATAAGAGCCATTTCAATGTATACTAATGTACATCCATATAATTTGGGGAATCAGTTGGCGCTTCTGGTCATCCAGTAACAATTGAACAATTAAATCACTTCCTCCCATCCAGTGTCTTCAATGCCTGTTCCTAGTCCATACTTTTTTTAGCCCAATGTTTTTCTATCCCTTATATCCAATATGTTACATGTAATTAAAGTAATGTCATTTAATTTCACTCCCATATCCTCTTATGGGTTTCTCAATTAATATCTCAAAAGTGGAGTAACGAGGACTGAGGGGGTTCCTTAGCGTTCAATCACAGACTCAGGACCAGCTGTGGGCTTTGAGGCGGTTCGGGTTGTGGGTAAGGTTATGGATACGTTTTGTGTCATTGCACGGGTTGATCTATCGGGCCGACCGGATTTGTTTACATCTGGCGGAGGTCTCAACTAGCTGCGTGATTGGCTTCAGATTTTTTTTTTATGTGTCCTGGAGTGGTTGGTACTCAAAGTAGTAGTGGTGGTTTGTAAATCGCTTCCCAATCCTGCCTCCACACTGCACTGCTTCGGCTATTCAACGCCAGACTCTCAAAAACCCCTTTAGATAAATTGGTCTTTATGTTCTAGCCCGAATGTTGAGAAGAAATGCATTCAACGCACCAGAAAGTGTATTCTGTAGTTGTTCTGTATCTTCAAGGATATTTCCTTCACATGACTGCCTCATAAAGTTTACATTGTTTCATTTCTGGGCTTATTGAGCCTGAAGAGAGGGGGGGGGGGCTAATCTCCCCTGCCCCCCACTGTGTTGAGATAAACCATTTATTTCAAGATAAACTGGATTATTGACAATGAAGACAAACTGGCCCTCTTTGGCGTTCAGGATAATTGAGTTTGGCTCTTTGTGAACTCTGCACCAGGGCTGTATTTTTAACAAATGCTTTTAAAAAGGTTTCCATTTTATCTGGAGATGTATTAGTCAGATACACATGTTTATTCACTAATGAGGCAATAGTGATTGGCCTCCGGTTATATCCCGGGCATTAACCCTCAAGATGCATTTCTGGTTCGTTCATCGAGCGGACGGTGCGACGCTTGTGGTGTTTGACCGTTTATCGATACGCGCGGCCGAGTTCGAGGGAGTTAATATGACCTGAATGGTAGTGTCTCTGTTTGGGCGCTGGACCAGAGAACCATTAACACCACAGAGGCAGTGTGTAAATCGTTCTCCCAAAGGGGGTCCTGTCACAACAGGGGCGAGTCACCCTGGCAGCGTTAGCGGCAGCCGTGTGGAGTGACCCCAGCCCACTCTGCCGGACTTTCCTTTTCCTAGAGCCACATCCACCTCAGTCTCTCTTCAGATTCCTCCCCCCTTGGGTCTCCTTGGCTAAACAAGGAGGTGGCATATTCAGCCCCTGGCAGGCCTGAGGAGTGGTGTGAAAGTGCTCTGACGCACTCAGAATGTGGCGAAGCAACCTTTTTCTTTGGTTGGATTTAATCTGTGTAACGCTAAAGCTTTTCTTTTGTGCAGATAGCCGACAGGTTCAAGTAAAGTTCAGATCATAGAACTGTGGCACCTAATGACATGGAGATTGGGGAATTATAGTGGAGAAAGAATGCATTTTTATAGTTTACAGACTGAGTATGACGAATCTAGTGGAATATTCATACTAACTCATACTGACTCAAACTAACTCAAACTAACTCAAACTAACTCATAGTAGTTCATATAGTGGAATATTCATGCTAACGAATACTAACTCATACTGACTCAAACTAACTCATATGGTTGAATCTTCGTACTAACACAAACTAGTTCAAATAGTGGAATACTCATACTGACTCATACACACTCATATGGTGGAATCTTCGTACTAACTCATACTAGTTCATATATAGTGGAATATTCATACTAACTCGTACAAACTCATATGGTGGAATCATATGGTGGAATCTTCATGCTAACTCGTACCACATTTACTCTGGTCCCAGATCTATTTCTGTTGTCTTGCCTCAGGTCTGAGACCAGGTGAGAGCTCAAGGTCAGATAGACTTTGAATTTAAAGGCGGACAGTAAGCTCGTTTGCTAACTACAAGCCCCAAGGTGAAGGCATGATCACACTGACCGTGATCCCATTGGTGTATCTGTTTGTTTTCGCCATTAGCATTAAGTGAGCATGTGGCTAATCACGTGGTCCTCTGTCCTTCAGTGCCATATGTCTCAGTGTGACTCACCCCTCCAGAGTCTCCGATACACGGCCTTGGTATGAACCTCTGTTTCAGATAATGCCGCTCCTTGTTCCTGCCCGTTCTACAGTGCTGACCTACTTTTCCTATTTCTCTGTGGCCGTGCACGTTCGTCAGGCTCACGGCCCACCCTTTCACACACTTCTGAGAACCTGCCTACACAGCAGCAAATGAAATGGCAACACTGTTGTGCTGTTCATCAACATTTGTCAAAAGGAATTCGTTTAAAAAGTTTGTGCCAACTATCTGAAATATGAATCATGACCTGGTTATTGTTCTTGTTTTAACCATCCGTAAAACAAGTTAAGTTTAAATGTTCTGCCCTTTTTGGTAAGTGTAGTGCTTGCATGTTGTGTCTCCTAGAGTAATGTTGTGTCTCCTAGAGTAATGTTGTGTCTCCTAGAGTAATGTTATGTCTCCTAGAGTACTGTTGTGTCTCCTAGAGTAATGTTGTGTCTCCTAGAGTAATGTTGTGTCTCCTACAGTAATGTTGTGTCTCCTAGAGTAATGGTATGTCTCCTAGAGTAATGTTGTGTCTCCTAGAGTAATGTTGTGTCTCCTAGAGTAATGTTATGTCTCCTAGAGTAATGTTGTGTCTCCTAGAGTACTGTTGTGTCTCCTAGAGTAATGTTGTGTTTCCTAGAGTAATGTTGTGTCTCCTAGAGTAATGTTGTGTCTCCTAGAGTAATGTTGTGTCTCCTAGAGTAATGTTATGTCTCCTAGAGTAATGTTGTGTCTCCTAGAGTACTGCTGTGTCTCCTAGAGTAATGTTGTGTCTCCTAGAGTAATGTTGTGTCTCCTAGAGTAATGTTGTGTATCCTAGAGTAATGTTGTGTCTCCTAGAGTAATTTTGTATCTCCTAGAGTATAATGTTGTATCTCCTAGAGTATAATGTTGTATCTCCTAGAGTATAATGTTGTATCTCCTAGAGTAATGTTGTATTTCCTGAAGTAATGCTGTGTCTCCTGTTAATTTGTGGAACATTCCATCGTTTCACTTTTCTTTTTGGTTCTCTGTGTTTCCGTGGGGACCTGGCCTTGGACTTAAATTAATAGGAATTGTGGGATATGGATTGAACTACTGATCTGTCTGTTGCCAGGCAACACAATAACATATTTAACAACGTAGGATCATGGGAAATAATGACCTTCTTTGGCCATTGTCATTCTTTCGTAGTTTCTTTCCGACATATTGTTTTAATTGGGATGATATTTTTTGACGAAGTTGAATACAAAGGAATCTTGATAGAATGGTATGAATGCTCTGTGTCTATGGTAGCATAGATTAAATCAACAGACTCTCTCACAAATGTTTACCACCTGGCTGGATACTGTAAATGTTTAATACATGTATTTCATAATCTCTGTGGCTGTCTGCGTTTTCTCCAAGTATATGTGACATGGCGTGATCAAAAACATTTTCCAGGAAGTACTGTAAATAAATGTTGGCATATACACTGATGAGCCAAAACATTATGACAAATATGCTTTTGCTCATCCGAGGGAATTTATCTCTGTGAATGAGCAGAATGACTCCCTGTACTCGCTGTCTCTCTGTGATAACTACTGTCACTGTGAATGAGCAGAATGACTCCCTGTACTCGCTGTCTCTCTGTGATAACTACTCTCCCTGTGAATGAGCAGAATGACTCCCTGTACTCGCTGTCTCTCTGTGATAACTACTGTCCCTGTGAATGAGCAGAATGACTCCCTGTACTCGCTGTCTCTCTGTGATAACTACTCTCCCTGTGAATGAGCAGAATGACTCCCTGTACTCGCTGTCTCTCTGTGATAACTACTGTCAGCAGAATGACTCCCTGTACTCGCTGTCTCTCTGTGATAACTACTGTCACTGTGAATGAGCAGAATGACTCCCTGTACTCGCTGTCTCTCTGTGATAACTACTGTCACTGTGAATGAGCAGAATGACTCCCTGTACTCGCTGTCTCTCTGTGATAACTACTGTCACTGTGAATGAGCAGAATGACTCCCTGTACTCGCTGTCTCTCTGTGATAACTACTGTCACTGTGAATGAGCAGAATGACTCCCTGTACTCGCTGTCTCTCTATGGTAACTACTGCCACTGTGAATGAGCGGAATGACTCTCTATACTCACTGCATCACTGATAATTATTCTCAGTAGATAAGAGAGTTTGCCTGTTTGGTCACATTTCCTTGAGTATACACACCTCTTCTTTCTAAATCAATCTGCATTTGACAGAAGTTTGAGGGTTAAACCCGTAGTCCAGCCCTGTTACAGGGGAAACCCATAGTCCAGCCCTGTTACAGGGGAAACCGTAGTCCAGCCCTGTTACAGGGGAAACCCATAGTCCAGCACTGTTATAAGGGAAACCCATAGTCCAGCCCTGTTATAAGGGAAACCCATAGTCCAGCCCTGTTATAGGGTGAAACCCATAGTCCAGCCCCGTTATAAGGGAAACCCATAGTCCAGCCCCGTTATAAGGGAAACCCATAGTCCAGCCCCGTTATAAGGGAAACCCATAGTCCAGCCCTGTTATAGGGTGAAACCCATAGTCCAGCCCGTTATAAGGGAAACCCATAGTCCAGCCCTGTTATAAGGGAAACCCATAGTCCAGCCCTGTTATAAGGGAAACCCATAGTCCAGCCCCGTTACAGGGGAAACCCATAGTCCAGCCCTGTTATAAGGGAAACCCATAGTCCAGCCCTGTTATAAGGGAAACCCATAGTCCAGCCCTGTTATAAGGGAAACCCATAGTCCAGCCTCGTTACAGGGGAAACCCATAGTCCAGCCCTGTTACAGGGGAAACCCATAGTCCAGCCCTGTTATAAGGGAAACCCATAGTCCAGCCCTGTTATAAGGGAAACCCATAGTCCAGCCCCGTTACAGGGGGAAACCCATAGTCCAGCCCTGTTACAGGGGAAACCCATAGTCCAGCCCTGTTATAAGGGAAACCCATAGTCCAGCCCTGTTATAAGGGAAACCCATAGTCCAGCCCTGTTATAAGGGAAACCCGTAGTCCAGCCCTGTTACAGGGGAAACCCATAGTCCAGCCCTGTTATAAGGGAAACCCATAGTCCAGCCCTGTTCCAGCCCTGTTATAAGGGAAACCCATAGTCCAGCCCTGTTATAAGGGAAACCCATAGTCCAGCCCTGTTACAGGGGAAACCCATAGTCCAGCCCTGTTATAAGGGAAACCCATAGTCCAGCACTGTTATAAGGGAAACCCATAGTCCAGCCCTGTTACAGGGGAAACCCATAGTCCAGCCCTGTTATAAGGGAAACCCATAGTCCAGCCCTGTTATAAGGGAAACCCGTAGTCCAGACCGACACAGTGGCAGAATGCGGTTTATGATCACATATTGTTCATGTAATCTGTTTTGCATGCTGAGGTGGAAAAGGGCACACGAAATGACTTCAAGTACTTCAGCTGTGCGCCATGTCTTTTCATTTATACAGTGAGGAGGGCTTGTTTTTATACTTTCACAGAGGAATATGGAATTAGAGCATATGGTCTGCTGTGGATAATTGGGAAGGAGGCCTATTAATCCAATACATCTAAGGAGTTAAAAACAATTAATTTGAATTAAAAACCTGCAAGGCTCCACATACTTCCATAATGTACCTTTTTGTACATTTTGTATCTGTCTCTTTAACACTGCCATCTTCATTAAATGTGTATATGGAAATGACTCAATTACCTAGGCGGGGGAGATATTTTTGGTGTGATAGCGATGTATTGTACCAATATAACTTCACCATCTGACCACTAGAAGTTCAGCTAAATGCATGTCATTGATATTGCGTGCCACGTCATGAGAATGTCCTTGTCTATAATAACGCTGTGTGATTCAGTGTGACGAATAAAATGTCTTTGACTTTAACAACAGAGCATTGTTGAATGGCACACATATTTCTCCCATATATCTGTTGGCACTGAGTAAAACAAGCTTGTCGATCATACAGTAGAAACCGTTCTGTTGGGATATCGGCCCACTATTTCGCCAGCAATGACACAAAAGTGTAAAGGGGACAAACACTCCATACATTTTTCAAAATAATTTCCATGAATTAGCTTTAGACAAGCTTTTATATCAAGCCAGCCCTTTCAGACCTTCTATGGCTCTATATGTTGTCGTTTGTCATGAAAGGTGTGTAAAGAGAAAGATGGAACCGAAACAGTTGACAACAGTCAAATAGTCCTATGTAGCTGTAATTATGTTTGTCTAAAGGTTAATTAACCCATGTTCAGTAGCATTTAAAAACGACATCAGAGCCAAAACGTAGCTATTGAGTCCATTGTAAACACATAATCATGCTGCTACAATCTAGGGTTGATCAGATAATGCACAGCATTTGTTCCCGATAACGTTAAATAAGTAGCATCTGTGTGTTTCCTTTTTGTTTACCTCCCGAGATTCCTAAAATAATTCTATCTCATGCTTAATTTACCGATGTGCTCCGGATCAAAATAAAATGCTTACAGTCAGACAAATTACCAACCGACCGAAAAACGACTTTGGCAGCGGCTTCTGAAACTATATTTTCCTTGCCATTTCCGCTAGTTTTTTGGTCCATTGCTGTTCTTTCTAGTTTCAGCTTTTGTTGTTTGTTGTTCTCTCTCTTCCAGAGGAGGAATGTCCACCTGCTTCTGAGCGTGTTGCTGCTGGCTGCCTGGGGTGGTATTCTGCTGGCCTGCCGCTTCTACTGGATGGGCAACAAACCGCCCAACTTCTCCAACTCTGACAACCCGGCGGCAGACTCCCAGACATTCCTCACCCGAGCGCTCACCTTCCTCTACCTGCCGGCGGCCAACATGTGGCTCCTCCTGTGCCCAGACACGCTGAGCTTCGATTGGTCCATGGATGCCCTGCCTCTCATCAGAAGCGCGGCTGATTGGAGGAACGTCCACACCGCAGCCTTTTATGTGGGACTGTTTCTTCTGGCCTGGTTTGGATTGCGCACCCGCCAGCCCAAAGCCAAGGAGACCAATGGAAAAGCCCAGCACGTAACCAACGGCAACTGGAGATCCAACACCAATGGACACAGCGGCCACCATGCGGACGCCCAAAACCACGCACACTCTGAAATAGAACCTCATACGGGCGGTACCGAGAATGGTACCAAAAAGCTCTACGTCACCAGGACTCCACTGCCCACCACTGAGAACGTGGTGGTGTTCTCCTTGGGCCTACTGGCCATTCCTTTCCTGCCCGCCACCAACCTGTTCTTCTACGTGGGCTTTGTGATAGCCGAGAGGGTGCTGTACATCCCCAGCATGGGTTTCTGTCTACTGCTGGCCGCGGGGCTACGAGCCATGTACGTGCGGCTGAGACGGAGGTCCTCCAGGACCATGTTGGTGTACTTCTGTGGCGCCCTGGTCCTGCTGTTTGGGGTGAAAACCATGCTGAGGAACCGGGACTGGCAGAACGAGGAGATGCTTTACAAGTCGGGGATATACGTGAACCCTGCTAAAGGTGACACCCAGGCAGAGGCACCCACACACACACACGTTGTGCGCCAACACACACAGACACACACACGTTGTGCGCCAACACACACAGACACCCACACACACACACACACATTGTGCGCCTACACACACACACACGTACACACTCTCTGGTCCGGGCACATCAGCTGTCTGCCTCGACATGAGTGTGCTTTTAGGAAGCGCGAACAAGCTTAGTGTTTCATGAGTTAACATGACTTTTTATTGCTTGTAAAAGGTACTAGTTCTGCAGCCTGGTTCACTACAACATTATCGCATGATATATCTACAAGTTGACTCTATGACCTGAAGGAACATCACGGTAAACGATCACGGCCCTTGATTGATGTGGTGTTGAGAGGGTTTCTCTCTGTGTTGTGAGACGGCTGTGTTTACAGTGCTGCGTTTCTTCTCCCAGACAGTTAATCCTGTCCAGGCAGTAAACTGTGTTACTCTATCATGGCTGGTGGGCCTACAAACACATAAGGCCTTCATTGTAAACCTACTAAATATCCACACTATGGCTCAATCATTTCTCTCTCTCAAGTACTGTAGGCCATCTTCAGTGACATGCTAAATGCATTGTCATTAAGTGGAAACTATAATTAAAAAATGTAGAGTCTATTTTGGTCTTTCAAATATAAGTAGTAGTATGATTTGTGAGACAGTGAGCTCGAGTTGGGCGATGAGGTTACGTCAGTACGGCTCATTTCCCTGTCAGGTTCTGCAGTAGAGCTGAGACGTGACAACTGTTTATCCTGGCAGTGTAGCTCAGAGCTGCAGTAAAGTTTCTAATCTGTCTCACTTTCCTAATGCAGTATGTGATGAGGCAAACGTGCCGAGTCTGAAATGGTGACACTCATTAAAATGTGGAAAAGGTCTCCAAGCTGGCCAGGTTCATCGCACCAAGCTGACGAATTAAATTAAAGCCACTATAGCTAGCTTACAAGTGGCTAGCAAGCCTAATGGGGAAATACATGAAATGCAATCAAATAATTAGTTCTGTGAAATAATGGTAAAAAATATGAAATTTAAACAAAGAAAAATATAAATGTTTTCCACCTGGCTGAATTCTGTAAATGTTAATACAGATATTTTATAATCTCTGGGGCTGCCTGTGTTTCTCTAAGTATATTCATCATGACATAATCAACAGCCTTTCCGGGAAACGTTGTAAATAAACATTCTGCTTTGTATTTGCCATTATCTCACAGAGATCTCTCCACTAATAAATGCACAGCTAGCAGGTGCCTTCGGCATACATTTTAATGAAATGCAACCCGGGCAACCCTAATTAGTTTCCTCCAGTCGTCAGGAGAACCAGAATCAGTGGTGTCTAAGAGGCAGAACTGTCAGACGTGTTCACAGAGCTCCAACAGCAGGCTGCTCCAGTCTGCCCTGTCCTACAGCTCTAAATAGACCAGGTTAAATAATACATTAGCACACACACATTATGGATCCCATTTGTCCATACTTAGCTACGGAATTGATTTAGTTGTCAAGCTAAATTAACAATATTCAATTGATTTGGTTCCCAGGCTATTTTTTCCTCCGAATATATGACATTATTTGCATGTAATATGAAAATACTATGTGCAGTGATCAATGTATATCAACTGTGGGTCCTCAAATGCAGTATCATCGACCGGCCACCACGTCTTTTCCTTTCACGTCCCTCTGGGGTTGTATGGATTTCACTTTATTTCTACCAGATATATTCCAAATATGTTCACTCTAATATAATGCTAAAGCCCAATTCACCTTTCAATTACTGTGTAATCCTGTTCACATTATACCTTGGTTTTAGTCTGTTTAGATTAATTTGGCTGATGTCAGCTCCATCCATCTTCCATCTCTGGGGGCAGTAAATCACCAGTAGCTGCATATATATCTCCCATATTATGCACAATGATCCAAATAGTGCAAGAACCAGCCTGGACCCAGTTGATTTAGTGAGATGGGGACCTACCCAGACAACCCCAGGCTGAGTTATAGTGTGTGAAGGAGGCAGGCAGTGTTGATTGTCTATGTTAACCGTTTCTCCTCCCTCTATCAGCATGGGGCAACCTGGGGAACGTTCTGAAGAACCAGGGCAAGATGGCGGAGGCTGAACGGGCGTACAGAAACGCTCTCTACTACCGCAGGAACATGGCGGACATGCTGTATAACCTGTGAGTGTCCAGAGACTGTGTCTCCTAGGAAACGCTGTGCTGAGTCCACTGTGCCGTGTCTCTCTGTGTCACGTCTGCATCGATTAGTCTTCTTCCCTGTTCTGACTCCACTGTGCACTGTCTCTCTGTGTCACGTCTGTATTGATCGGTCGTCTTCACATAGAGGAAACACTGTGCTGACCCCACTGTGTCGTGTCTCTGTGTCACGTCTGTATTGATCAGTCAGCTTTACATAGGGGAAACACTGTGCTGACCCCACTGTGTCGTGTCTCTGTGTCACGTCTGTATTGATCAGTCAGCTTCACATAGAGGAAACACTGTGCTGACTCCACTGTGTCGTGTCTCTGTGTCACGTCTGTATCGATCGGTCGTCTTCACATAGAGGAAACACTGTGCTGACTCCACTGTGCACTGTCTCTCTGTGTCACGTCTGTATTGATCGGTCGTCTTCACATAGAGGAAACACTGTGCTGACCCCACTGTGTCGTGTCTCTGTGTCACGTCTGTATTGATCAGTCAGCTTTACATAGGGGAAACACTGTGCTGACCCCACTGTGTCGTGTCTCTGTGTCACGTCTGTATTGATCAGTCAGCTTCACATAGAGGAAACACTCTGCTGACTCCACTGTGTCGTGTCTCTGTGTCACGTCTGTATCGATCGGTCGTCTTCACATAGAGGAAACACTGTGCTGACTCCACTGTGCACTGTTTCCCTGTGTCACGTCTGCATCGATCAGTCAGCTTCACATAGAGGAAACACTGTGCTGACTCCACTGTGTCGTGTCTCTGTGTCACGTCTGTATCGATCGGTCGTCTTCACATATAGGAAACACTGTGCTGACTCCACTGTGTCGTGTCTCTGTGTCACGTCTGCATCGATCGGTCGTCTTCACATAGAGGAAACACTGTGCTGACCCCACTGTGTCGTGTCTCTGTGTCACGTCTGTATCGATCGGTCGTCTTCACATATAGGAAACACTGTGCTGACTCCACTGTGTCGTGTCTCTGTGTCACGTCTGCATCGATCGGTCGTCTTCACATAGAGGAAACACTGTCCTGACTCCACTGTGCACTGTTTCCCTGTGTCACGTCTGCATCGATCAGTCAGCTTCACATAGAGGAAACACTGTGCTGACTCCACTGTGTCGTGTCTCTGTGTCACGTCTGTATCGATCGGTCGTCTTCACATATAGGAAACACTGTGCTGACTCCACTGTGTCGTGACTCTGTGTCACGTCTGTATTGATCAGTCAGCTTCACATAGAGGAAACACTGTGCTGACTCCACTGTGTCGTGTCTCTGTGTCACGTCTGTATCGATCGGTCGTCTTCACATAGAGGAAACACTGTGCTGACTCCACTGTGCACTGTTTCCCTGTGTCACGTCTGCATCGATCAGTCAGCTTCACATAGAGGAAACACTGTGCTGACTCCACTGTGTCGTGTCTCTGTGTCACGTCTGTATCGATCGGTCGTCTTCACATATAGGAAACACTGTGCTGACTCCACTGTGTCGTGTCTCTGTGTCACGTCTGCATCGATCGGTCGTCTTCACATAGAGGAAACACTGTGCTGACTCCACTGTGCACTGTTTCCCTGTGTCACATCTGCATCGATCAGTCAGCTTCACATAGAGGAAACACTGTGCTGACTCCACTGTGTCGTGTCTCTGTGTCACGTCTGCATCGATCGGTCGTCTTCACATAGAGGAAACACTGTGCTGACTCCACTGTGCACTGTTTCCCTGTGTCACGTCTGCATCGATCAGTCAGCTTCACATAGAGGAAACACTGTGCTGACTCCACTGTGTCGTGTCTCTGTGTCACGTCTGTATCGATCGGTCGTCTTCACATATAGGAAACACTGTGCTGACTCCACTGTGTCGTGTCTCTGTGTCATGTCTGTATCGATCGGTCGTCTTCACATATTGGAAACACTGTGCACTGTTTCTACCACTGTAGTTTATTAATCAGGTAGGTTCAACCTACAATAACTTGGCAGTCATTGGAAACTGTAATTTATATGATAATTTTGTGGCATTATACAATACAATAGTATGGATAACATTGTTTTCCAAGTAGAAGAGATGTAACATGCAAATACTAATGAATGTGCAAGCTGCCAACCTGCCTGCGCTCAGTCAAAGAATTGTGTGCAGTACAATACACACTTTTGTGCAGTACAGTACACACTTTCGTGGAGTACACTACACACTTCTGTGCAGTACAGTACACACTTTCGTGCAGTACTGTACACACTTCTGTGCAGTACACTACACACTTCTGTGCAGTACAGTACACACTTTTGTGCAGTACTGTACACACTTCTGTGCAGTGCAGTACACACTTCTGTGCAGTGCAGTACACACTTTTGTGCAGTACAGTACACTCTTTTGTGCAGTACATTATACACTTTTGTGAAGTACAGTACATACATTTCTACTAAATAAATATAAATCTAGTGGAATTTAGTTTCTTTACAGTTAATTAAATTACATATTAAAATAATATCAACTGTCTTTATTAAACAGCCCGTTGATACCGTTTGCATATTTCTGGTGTTTTTTTTTACATATATTTAGTTTAAAGCGAAATGTGAGTCACTGACTTTTCCTGGTCCCTTTTTGTTCTGTTACAGCGGTTTGCTGCTACAAGAAAACAGCAAGTTTTCTGAGGCCCTCCACTACTACAAACTGGCCATTGGGAGCAGGCCAACTCTGGCTTGTGAGTATAGCTTATCTCTTATTGGGATGGAACTGCAGCAGTATCCAGGCAGGTGCTTATAGGGTCTGAGGCCTAGGCAGGCCAGTCACATCACTGGATGAATAATTTCACAGTTGTGTCGGTAAATTACATCTTTTTGATTTGGACAACTCCAGGTCAAATTTGGATGCCGTTTCTCTCTTTCCCCCTATTTTAACTCACAATCTCTCTTGCTTTCTCTCTTTTCTCTTTTAACATGAGGAAACTATTTCATTTTTTGTACCTGCAGCCTCAATACTGTGTCAGAGTCATTAAGATGTCAAATTGCCTGTGCAGCAGTTGTTCCCTCCACAAATGTTAAGATTGATAAACATTTTATATTTAATACAATACAATAACGGATCAACTAAGGAATCTTCATTTTCGTTCCTTTGTCCGTCGAGTGTAATTATAATTATGAATCTAATCGAGATTGTGCTCACGCGTCGTAGATCTCATTTATCATTTGTTTATCTTATATAGGGTCTAATGAATACATTCGGAAGAATGGTTCACGCAAATTACAAAATCAAACATTGTGTCTTTCTCACCCTGTCAATATTCTCCCTACGCACAAAGTTAGACTTTTTCAGGTTTTGTTTTTATTTCCCGGTCACATTTCTACATGCTCATGTTTGATCATGTAATGGCACACGTCCTGGTTACAAATGAAGATGTATCTATAATGTCTTTAATAAAAGCACAGCAAAGGCACTCGTATTGAAAGCTTTAGGATATATTTCACATAATTTCAGGTGATCTGGACATGTTTCACAGTAAACGCTGTGGCACAGTTGCGGGGAGGTCAGGCACAAACGCGACGATACAAAACCATTCCTTTAATCCTGAAACAACCAAAAAGAGGAGCGACAACTACCGAGACTGACATTGGCAACTGAGCACAAACTAAAAGCCTAATCATATATATCTGTATATGCCACCAGAAGCCCATAGAGATGAATAGAGCCTAAACCAATGCATTGCAGATTGCTGACAAATGCTCTTTCTGTACACTGCTTACTGTGTAAGGTAACCAATATAAAATGTTGTATTTTAGCTGAACTATCCCTAAACCTAAACAGTGGATGCTTGTGATTGTGAATAAAAGAGTACATCAGATAATAGAAGTCATTTGTCATGAGTGTACCGTTATTAATGAGTTTATCCGACGACTCATAGAACCTGGAATCTGATCGTTGCCAATTGAAAAGTGTCAGCTTGGTGCAGATGGATCTGCGATGATACATAATTAGAATTACCCGGTTATCAGGACTATTGTTTCATCGGACACACGTCCTTTCTGGAACGTCTTCAGCAGCTCTAACTAGCGTAGGAACGGAGGACATTTATTCCTAGAGATCGTTGAGCCTAATTTGGAACATGATGAAAGATAAAGAGAAGGTTTGCTGCTCTTGGCTTCTTGTGGCTCGCAGACGTCCCGTAGTGTTTGACCTCACAGACTCCAATTTACTTTCATCTCCCCGAGATCTTTAATATAGATTGGCGCCCGGTGAACGGAGCTGCCGATTGATCCACAGCGGCTGGCCGATTTATTCAGAGAGACGTTGGATAGTGACTAGTTTCGGCCCCGTGCAGCTTAACCGTTCTCGGGTTCCGATGTCAAAAATATACTGGATCGCGTGTTTGTGCTTCGATCGCCCAACAGCCGCCTACTTGAACACGGGGATTGTCCAGATGAACCAGGGCCGATTGGAAGAAGCCAAGAGGACCTTCCTGACCTGCGCTGATATACCCGACGAGGACCCCCACGCCCACAAAAGAACCTGAAGGACCCCCACGCCCACAAAAGCTCCGTCACCAGCTGCCTGTACAACCTGGGCAAGCTGTTCCATGAGCAAGGGCACCAGGAGGTAAAAACGAAACGGGTCTCTCTCTCTCTCACACACACACACACACACTAATCAAACACTCGCATGCCTTCAGGAGCACCTGCACCGAGTATTATCAGGGGATATTTCCCACTGCTTACTGGCGTTCCACACTGCTACACACACAAACACAGCCTTTCGGGAGTCACAGGTCTGGACCGTTCCTGGAAGAGGGGCCCTGTAACACGTACGGCTCTCTGATTGGCCACGGCATTGTGAGGATGGATCCTTTCTTCATCCATGTGTTAACCACCATCTTAGTGAACCTTAATTCCACGCTTCCATTCATCGCGTCGGGGCCCAGGCCGCGGTTGAGAAATGACTCGTGATCCCAGGCCTGGTCGGGGCCCTGGTGCCTAATGGATTGTTTCTTTTGTTTCATGCACTAATAGGAGGCCCTCCTGGTGTATAAAGAAGCGATACAGAAAATGCCAAGACAATTTGCACCTCAGAGCCTCTATAACATGATGGGTAAGTGGCCGGTCTCCTGTGTGCTTCGTGTGGTTGCGGCGGGGTACACAAGTCAACTATTGTATCAGCTGTTGTTTAGTCATGAGGGTCGAGGCACTTTGGACTGAGTTAATGAAACCATATACCACCATATTCAACCTGACTGGTCACAGGATTAAACTGTATTGATTGTGGCCTGGGTTTGGTGCCTGTCAGGGGAGTTAAGCTTAGTCCGGGTTTCATAGGGTGGACAGGAAGTTGGTTGGAAACGTGCTCTGTTTTCGTAACGCCTTATTTAAGTCGGAATGGAGTGTTTGCCGGCGTCACCCCTAGAGGGTGTGTTTATGTTTTTCACTGCGTTAAAACGGGTCGTTTGCTTTCCGCTGAAATAATTACTGAGTCATGATTGTATGAAGTCATGTGAAAGCGACTGCATATTGTGTTGTGACTTATGGTTGCGTAACACCGTGATATTGGATTTCCAGTGCACCCCTATTTCACACCGTCCTGTCGTTATCGCCTGTTCTCACCGCTGAGAAGTTTCTCTGCTTTTGATGCCTTCTTGGCTTTTATCTCTCTGAGTACGTTATTCCGTAATTCTATTCCTCTCTCTTTTTTCCCTCGCTCTTTCATCTACAGAGTCTCTTTTTTTTTCGCGCTCTTTCACTTGTTGAATCGAAGCAAGCTCCCCTAGTACAGTATATTCTGCCAGTGGACTCGGATTCGGTTTGACAGAGGTGCTGAGATTGTGTCAAATAGCTGACCCAAATTGCCTCACAGATTGCTAGATGTGGGGACCGTGGGTAGTGCACGTGAGATTGTTTTCCGTTACTCTAACAACCTCATGTAGTGCACGTGAGATTGTTCTGTTACTCTAACAACCTCATTTGCATGTTTGGCGTATCTGCTCTTATCTTTTTATCGTCCAACTGGCGTGGGTGTTGCTATGAATTTGTCAAGAGGGGAAACGTTAGCCAGTTGACGTGGCTCTCTTGGTCCAAGTTGGGTCATATTCCGCCAAAACCCGACTCTCAAGCGGGTAGCGGAATGTTCCGCTAGATGGGATTTCCAACTCCTTTGAATTTGCGTCACTTTCAATTGCGTGTCCATGTTTGTGGTTCCTCACAGCGCTGAATCTTATGTTAAAGTAGAACGGCACTAAGAGCGTGTGACCGTTCTCAACGTTCTACTGTTACCCGTTCTGTATTACGCCATGTCTGACAAATATGTAGATTCATCTATTCATGTTACCCTTCTCATAATCACAACAGTAGATGAAGAAAAGATTAGCTGCTGAAGAGCAAATATATCAAATCAAGGGAACCCAATTAGAATAGTGCTAATCTGAAAGCAAAAAATCTGCTGAAACTGTATTTTCTAATATTAACATGTCTTTTCTTGGAATATCGTATTTACTCTTAATTAGGTCAGCAGCCAACTTTTGTTTCACCTCTGTCTTGTCAGTAAGACCCTGTCACTTTCTCAAAATCCTTTGTGCTTAAGACTTAATTTATAATAAATATACATTTCTCCATCAATCTACAGATAATTTTCAACAATGAAAAAGAGAAAACTGTTTTTTCTTTTCTTTCAGAGACAAGGGTGTGAACTAAACAATTACCTGTGTTAGAGGTTTATGTGAAACGTATCGCATATAGTCACATTCCACACTTTTTTATTATTCATTTTTTATTATTCTGACATTTCTCTGATAATTACAGTAAAAACATGATTTAGTCTTGTGTTTTTCTAAAGTTATCCAACTGTAATTTCTGTATTGATAGTAAAACATTTTTTTTCAGGGTCAGGAAGGAGATAGAGTAACTGTGTTTTTTTCAGGCGGATGAGAAAGCCTTCAGATGTCTACATAACTTCTGGGCAGAGATCTATGTTCCAGTTTTCATAATGGTGGAGTGGTATTTTATAGCGGGGGTCGTCTTTCAGTAACCAATTACCTGTGCTGTCCACATTTCAATTCACAAGGCCGCTCAGAGCATTTTAGCTTTATATATGTCTCCATGCAAATGACTTGATTTATTATTAAAGCCATGGAAAATATAATGTTACGTGCTGCTATTAACGGAGGGTGTTTCTAGTTCTACACAGGTGAGCCACATCCTGTCTGTGGGATCTGGGACCATGTTTCCATTCATGTCATAGAGTGTATTATATTATATTATTAAATGCATTCAGTCATATAGCAAGAGATAATGTTAGGACCTAGTTAAAGGTAGGTTGTTTAATAAAACCCAGGCTTGGTCTCAGGGTTTTTCAGTGCACTAGAGTGTTTGTAACCCCTAACGGACGACCGCACTACATGTCATTGAATTCCTCTGTGAGACAATGGGAAGAGGATGGGTTTTCTTAACGTCTGACCCTTGACCTGACCCTTGACCTGACCCTTGCTTTTGCACTGCAGGGGAGGCCTACATGAGACTTAACAAGCTGTCGGAGGCCGGGCACTGGTACAGGGAGGCCCTCAGAGCCAAGCCGGATCACATCCCAGCTCACTTGACCTACGGCAAACTCCTGGCCATTACGGTAAGCCCGGGGTTCTTTTTCATAATCTCGAGGACAGTAGATGTGACCGTCTGGCTAGTTACCCATCAATCCCCCAGTTGTCACAGTGTACGCCCTGTGGTTCTGTCCCTGAGCATGATAGTTAGGTCCGAGTGGTCTGGTCAGTCGCTCTGGTTAAGAGTGCTCAATAACCCTCCTGGCTTCCTAATTGGTCAATAGCCAGAGGTTATGAAGATAATCCAGAATTGTGTCAATATGTGCCCCAATCAACACTTTACTTTAACAGGTGTGTGTATCAACACTTTACTTTAACAGGTGTGTGTATCAACACTTTAATTTACCAGGTGTGTGTATCAACACTTCACTTTACCAGGTGTGTGTATCAACACTTTAATTTACCAGGTGTGTGTATCAACACTTCACTTTACCAGGTGTGTGTATCAACACTTTACTTTACCAGGTGTGTGTATCAACACTTTACTTTACCAGGTGTGTGTATCAACACTTTACTTTACCAGGTGTGTGTATCAACACTTTAATTTACCAGGTGTGTGTATCAACACTTTACTTTACCAGGTGTGTGTATCAACACTTTACTTTACCAGGTGTGTGTATCAACACTTTACTTTACCATGTGTGTGTATCAACACTTTACTTTACCAGGTGTGTGTATCAACACTTTACTTTACCAGGTGTGTGTTTCAACACTTCACTTTACTAGGTGTGTGTATCAACACTTTACTTTACTAGGTGTGTGTATCAACACTTTACTTTAACAGGTGTGTGTATCAACACACTTTACCAGGTGTGTGTTTCAACACTTTACCAGGTGTGTGTTTCAACACTTTACCAGGTGTGTGTATGAACTACCGTACTGAACACTAACCAATTTCACTAACAAAGGTTGTGAGGTCCTCAGCAAACTAATCAGAGGCTGAAACACATCCATGAGCAATCTCTGTGATCGGTCTGATTTGACGTGGAGCCCCCTCCGGACTCCTCCGCCCCCTGACCCCTGACCCCAGGGCCTATAGACGACTCGGATGATATCCACCGAGGTCGTGCGGTTGACCCATGTTTGACTAAGAGGAGAAAGGCTGGTTTGTGCGCCGGGCTCGGTTCACTCGGCAGGGTCCCGGGGTTCACACGGTAGGGGTCGTGTGTTGCCCACAGGAAGTAGGGACGGACCAGAGGTGTGTGGAACCAGAGAGAGAGGGGGGTATAGGTGTTCCCACTCTCCCCAGACTGACGCCACTCTCTCTGGGAGGTGGAAGCTCATCGCCTGGCCCCTGATGGAGCCACGGCGTATTCAAAAGCTCTGGGATTCGGACGGGCCTTGGACTGCCTTAGAAATACAAGGCCCTTCCTGTCCTTGTCTACCCTCATTTCCAGCTCTCCACCCGAGCCACGAGTCCTATTCATTTCCATGGTCAGAGACATCAGGATGAATAATGAAAACACTCTTCATCCATCCTCATCGCACGTTGGCGTATAACAACACTCTTCCTTATTGGTTGTGATTGGCGTGCTTCACTTTGTGGTAATAATGTGAACCTCAGTTATTTCCCCAATGTTTGTAGGTGAATTTTAACTGTAAATCTCAACTGATCTGAAGCCAGAAATATGTCAGTTGTGTTTACATTTGGTGAGTATAATTTCTCCCTAAAGGTCCTTTATTTTTACACAGAGACATAGAGCAGACACACCTTTGTCAATCACAATCATCCGCTTTCCAGGCGAATAATTGCTCTCGACAAACATTTCCGCTTTCTTTGTGTTGACCTTGGGTTGACAGATTTCTCTGTCTGACGTTTGGATTGCAGCCGAGCAGGCTTTTCAGAAAAATCTGACATTAGCGGATCTCCTACTGAAGCCGCTGTATAAATAAATCTCTGGCGGACATCTATCCTAGCATAAGCTGATAGGTGGAAATCCAGTAGGTACACTGAGTTGTTCTAACAGGAGAATATACAGGACTGAAAGTGGGAACACTATTTATTTAGTGTAAATTGGAGAAAGCTCAGGGTTGTGCTTCTTCTAGGTCATGTCTCAGGCAGAGACGGGCAACCTTTGTTCTCCGGTGGGTGTAAACAACGCCACCACCACAGGGGTTCTTTGGTGGGTGTAAACGACGCCACCACAGGGGTTCTACGGTGGGTGTAAACAACGCCACCACAGGGGTTCTCTGGTGGGTGTAAACGACGCCACCACAGGGGTTCTCTGGTGGGTGTAAACGACGCCACCACAGGGGTTCTCTGGTGGGTGTAAACGACGCCACCACAGGGGTTCTCTGGGGTGGGTGTAAACCACAGGGGTTCTCTGGTGGGTGTAAACGACGCCACCACAGGGGTTCTCTGGTGGGTGTAAACGACGCCACCACAGGAGTTCTACGGTGGGTGTAAACTACGCCACCACAGGGGTTCTTTGGTGGGTGTAAACGACTCCACCACAGGGGTTCTCTGGTGGGTGTAAACGACACCACCACAGGGGTTCTCTGGTGGGTGTAAACGACGCCACCACAGGGGTTCTACGGTGGGTGTAAACAACGCCACCACAGGGGTTCTCTGGTGGGTGTAAACGACGCCACCACAGGGGTTCTCTGGTGGGTGTAAACGACGCCACCACAGGGGTTCTCTGGTGGGTGTAAACGACGCCACCACAGGGGTTCTTTGGTGGGTGTAAACTACGCCACCACAGGGGTTCTCTGGTGGGTGTAAACGACGCCACCACAGGGGTTCTCTGGTGGGTGTAAACGACGCCACCACAGGGGTTCTCTGGTGGGTGTAAACGACGCCACCACAGGGGTTCTCTGGTGGGTGTAAACGACGCCACCACAGGGGTTCTCTGGTGGGTGTAAACGACGCCACCACAGGAGTTCTACGGTGGGTGTAAACTACGCCACCACAGGGGTTCTTTGGTGGGTGTAAACGACGCCACCACAGGAGTTCTACGGTGGGTGTAAACTACGCCACCACAGGGGTTCTCTGGTGGGTGTAAACGACGCCACCACAGGGGTTCTCCGGTGGGTGTAAACGAAGCCACCACAGGGTAGGATAGAGGAGAAGACTGAGAGACTGAGCACTCAACCTGTAACATGGTTGTAAACATGGTTTGAAATGCATTGGGTTAAGTGGCAATAGCATACGTTTGTATCCTGCTGTGTAGGGCGGCCGTAAAATGGTATACATTCAAATGTATATATAGATATTCTACTGGACGCTTGTGTTCACCTCGATCCATCATCGACCCATCATGACCCCAGACCCCCTGCTGTGCCAGATTTCCACCGCACCACAACATCTACAGTTTTTTCTATCTGCCAACTGTGCTTAGTCTCGATCAAATACCCCCCTCCCCCCCAGCTCTTCTCACACCCCCCTTATTCCCCACTGTGAGCGACGAGGAAAGAGTTGTCCCGCCAGAGGTCCCGGGTTCAGATCAGGGCAGGGGACTGTGAGACCGGAGAGGGGTAACTGGGTGTGGCGCCTGCTCAGGGTTGGATCAGAGTCACTAGTTCCCCCGCTGGGTTGACTGCGCCTCATCGGGGGGGGGGTGGGGTGTTGCGGGGGTGGTGAGGGTTATTGAACTCAGTCATATTCACAAGTCATTTCCAGGCCTAATCTGGTACAGGCTCCATTCATAATCACCTCTGTTGCTGCCAGAGCAGCAGCACACATCTGTTCCATCTGATTACAGGGGTCAACACTAACAATCAGAGCACTATGTGTGAAAACAGGATATTGCGCCGCTATACGGATGCTGAAGGTGTCCCTATTGACATTTTGGAATATTGCCTAATTTGTTGACTTTTCTGTGTTTTTTTTATTGATATATTATTTTCGCCTCACCACACCACAACAGTAGGGGGTAGAACAGGGCTGTTTCTTCTTATAAATTCCAGACAATTCAAACACTGCAAGCTATCAGGTCTTCAGCATTCATCACAGATATTAAGATCCCCTCTATCGGCTGTTACTGAAACAAGCATGCTAGGATTCGTTCTTATAGACTACCATTTTCCCACAGTATTGTTCTGATCTGGTGCCGGACAGTTGATGGACATGATTCACATTTCCCTAAGCGACAGGCTACTAAGACAAAACAAGATGATAACATCCATTTGGGCACACAGGTGGTATCTTTTAAAGAGCTCTTCATCTTCACTTCTCAGTAGTACCTGCAGAGTAGGTTCCACTTTAATTCTGTATAATTGTTGCAAAATGTACCGTAGACTTTCCAAGCGTATTTATAACCCGACACGCAACAACATCGGGGACATTAAATTGTATGAAAAAAAACAGGAAATGTCTTCGCATGACCGTATTAAGTATTATTATGTTATGGCCACTAACATCAGCTCACGGATTTGTACTATTTCTGAATTTGAGCTTAAACACTCACAGAAATAACAGCCCTATTACAGTCAGTCCTTAAGCCGCTGCCTGTTAAATATTCCATCGTATCAATGGAGAAAACTCTCCAACATTTACACTTAAAAAGCAATCGAGGGTTAACTTGATTAAAAACGGACGAGGCGGCGCTTGATGAAAGAGCTTTCTGTTCGATGCACTTGCAGTTCGATTTAACGACCTGTGCTCGTTCTACATAATGGCACTCATAAACATCAATTATTCTAGTTACTGGCTTATGTAATAATAAGGTCTGTTTGGGTTTCTACCGGCGTTGATTGAACAGTTGAACCCGTATTGTAATCTGGCCGTCACCAGCTGCATTCACCAGACCGGGCATTGTGTTTCTAGAGATACGTATTGTTGATCAGTAAGCAGCTGATTCCCCAGCTGAGACCAGTATTTTGGGTTTGAGACAGCTCTGTGTGTAAACTGGGATTTGGTCCAGCTCTCTGAGGCCCCCAGGGAGACTGGCTCCCTCAGCCCCTCCCCCCCCACCCCCCCAGGGGCCCCGAACTGTTACTGATGCTGTCCCTCAACAGGCTGCTCTGGTCATCCAGTCTGTCAGTCTGTAGTAACCCAGCACGGCCCTGTAGCCCTCTGTCAAGCGTTGTGGTTTTGTGTCGATTGTTTGGTGTGTGTGTGTGTGTGTGTGTGTGTGTGTGTGTGTGTGTGTGTGTGTGTGTGTGTGTGTGTGCGTGCGTGCGTGCGTGCGTGCGTGCGTGCGTGCGTGCGTGCGTGCGTGCGTGCGTGCGTGCGTGCGTGCGTGCGTGCGTGCGTGCGTGCGTGCGTGCGTGCGTGCGTGCGTGCGTGCGTGCGTGCGTGCGCGCGTGCGTGCGTGCGTGCGTGCGCGTGCGTGCGTGCGCGTGCGTGCGTGCGTGCGTGCGTGCGTGCGTGCGTGCGTGCGTGCGTGCGTGCGTGCGTGCGTGCGTGCGTGCGTGCGTGCGTGCAATCAGACACATTTGTCCATCTCTTTCTTTGTGTCTTGTCTTTTCCCCTCTCTTCCTCTCTGTCTCTGCTACAGTTGTCCGACCACTCACACACACTTGAAGTGTAATTACGCAATGTAGCTAATGACTAATGTAACTAATGTAACAAATTGCTTTTATGTGTGTGTATTTTCATCAAATCTCTTTTCACACTGACAAAAGCATAACGACGGTGACATGCATTGTTCATGTGTTGTATTCTTTTTTTTAGGGCCAGGCAGCTGAAGCTGAGAGGTATTTTCTGAAGGCCATTCAACTTGACCCCACTAAAGGAAATTGCTATATGCATTATGGTGAGCAGTTTGTTGGGTTCCATTAATAGACATTATATTGACGTTTAATAATTCAACATGTCTGTCATTCTCTTACCTCTGGTCTCTTACCTCTGGTCTCTTACCTCTGGTCTCTAACCTCTGGTCTCTTACCTCTGGTCTCTTACCTCTGGTCTCTAACCTCTGGTCTCTAACCTCTGGTCTCTTACCTCTGGTCTCTTACCTCTGGTCTCTTACCTCTGGTCTCTAACCTCTGGTCTCTAACCTCTGGTCTCTAACCTCTGGTCTCTAACCTCTGGTCTCTTACCTCTGGTCTCTTACCTCTGGTCTCTTACCTCTGGTCTCTAACCTCTGGTCTCTTACCTCTGGTCTCTTACCTCTGGTCTCTAACCTCTGGTCTCTAACCTCTGGTCTCTTACCTCTGGTCTCTTACCTCTGGTCTCTTACCTCTGGTCTCTAACCTCTGGTCTCTAACCTCTGGTCTCTAACCTCTGGTCTCTAACCTCTGGTCTCTTACCTCTGGTCTCTTACCTCTGGTCTCTTACCTCTGGTCTCTTACCTCTGGTCTCTAACCTCTGGTCTCTTACCTCTGGTCTCTAACCTCTGGTCTCTAACCTCTGGTCTCTTACCTCTGGTCTCTTACCTCTGGTCTCTAACCTCTGGTCTCTAACCTCTGGTCTCTTACCTCTGGTCTCTAACCTCTGGTCTCTAACCTCTGGTCTCTTACCTCTGGTCTCTTACCTCTGGTCTCTTACCTCTGGTCTCTAACCTCTGGTCTCTAACCTCTGGTCTCTAACCTCTGGTCTCTTACCTCTGGTCTCTTACCTCTGGTCTCTTACCTCTGGTCTCTAACCTCTGGTCTCTTACCTCTGGTCTCTAACCTCTGGTCTCTTACCTCTGGTCTCTAACCTCTGGTCTCTAACCTCTGGTCTCTAACCTCTGGTCTCTTACCTCTGGTCTCTTACCTCTGGTCTCTAACCTCTGGTCTCTAACCTCTGGTCTCTTACCTCTGGTCTCTTACCTCTGGTCTCTAACATCTGGTCTCTAACCCTCTGGTCTCTTACCTCTGGTCTCTAACCCTCTGTCTGTGGTTCGGCTGGTGGAGATGGAAAAGGTGCAGGAATATTTACACAGTTGACAAATAAGAATGAACCCCAGTTATGTGTCTTTTTGCCGGACATCATGTGAAATTCCAGTTTCTTCTTTTAAAATTGGATTTGAGAGCGAGGGCCAGGAGACAAATTTGTGGTAACACATACATAAAAGATTTAGTATAAAATATGTAGTAGTATGTAGTTAATTTCATGATATTTTAAGGAATCTCTTAACCACTCCAGTAAAATAAGAGCTGACATATTGAATTTGGTGTAATTCGTCAGAAATCAGTCCGAGCCGAAGCAGTCTCTCGTTCACCTACGGCCTGTAGCAGGAAGGTCGACATTTAATCCACGTCTATTTCAAGAAATATGCTTGCTTTTGCCCTGTGGTTTGGGTGCATTGTACAGTGGTGGAACCCACCAAAATCAACAGGCTATTAATTTCTCCATTATGCCCTCCTGAAAAGTCCTGCTCTGTATTTCCATCCGCCCCTCAGACACACAGAACATATTTCCAACCAGGTCCAAACCACGTGTATTAGAAACAGTCCCATCAAGATCCCCCTAATTGGATAAATGGGCCTGAGCTATGGCCACAGGACCTCGATCCAGTCAGTCCTCATATCTCGTGTTTCATTCCCTTGGGCCAAGGACAACGTTCATCCCTCGCTACGAACGTTCACGCACAGCGCTTTATTGATTATATTACTTCTGATCCCAGGTCAGTTTTTGTTGGAGGAGTCTCGTCTGCTGGAAGCTGCCGAGATGGCGGAGAAGGCGGCGTGTCTGGACATCGGGGAGTTTGACGTGGTCTTCAGTGCTGCCCACATGCTCAGGTGAGTGCTAGACGGGATACATCGCCTGTACGCCCAATCCGTCCCGTGTGAGGGATGCGGCCAGCTGCTGTTATGCCGTCCTAATTACCCAGGAAGCTGTCGGCCCAGTCGTACATAACTTGTCCTCCACAGTTATTGGCTGCCCGCCGGTGATGTCACTGGCTCGTTCATAAAAAGCCAGTTGTGAATTAGAGCCAGTTTGTTCAGCAGCGCGGAAGCTTCTGGCTCACAGCTCCGCTGGAAGCCGTGAGCTGTTGTGTTTCGAGGCGTAATCCGCGAGTGTAAGTGTGTAAATAAAGGAACGTGCCACGCAGACTGTGAGAGCTCCGCTTAGAGCCAACAATATTATGTTCCCCGGTCGGGAGATTTCCTGTGTTTGGGACGATCGAGGGAAAATCCGTGTTTTTCCACGTGAGAATTAGTGCTTCTGTACGTGGGATGTGGTGATGACTAAAACCAATGTCTTGATGCGTTCTGCTTTGACACGGACGTTTTTGCGGTGGACTTTCTTTACCAGAGACAGAAAGTGGTAGCTTTAATGCTATGAAGTTACTATCCAGCTGGTTTTCACATGATGGCCCACTTTACGGCTCTCTGATCTGGGGAGTGCGCACGTCTGGTATCCCAGACAGTAACGTATTACAGATTCTCTCTTCGAATCCCCTGGTTATTAGAGAGGGTCTCAGGCTGGACACAGTGAAGAGCCCCCCACTGACACAATGGCAAGAGGTCTGGTTCCTCTGGAGCTCCTGTTCTGTGTGTGTTTGTTTAAGAACCAAGATGTGGAAGGCCCTAGGTGGGATTTGGATACTGGTGAATCTGAACAGGGAGAGGTGGCAGAGTAGTGTGGTTTATATTTAGACCTGCAGTCCTTCTCTTATTGCTCTCTGGGGCTCTGGATCTTTGACACGTTTAACTTCTCCGCTGTGAATTTCCTTCTGCCGTCTTTAAAAAATACGCACGTTACTCCAAACTGTTAGCAGGGACTTCCGAGCAGAGGTGGTAAGTGGAGCAGCGCGGCCCAGGGAAGACCGGCGGAGTGAACGATCCCCGTGGGAATGCTGCCTTTTAAGTGCTTAAATGCCTTCGCACGCCAGAGTTACCGCCCACTGGCTGTGTGATGTCACAGCACTGTTTGGGGAAGCCAGACCTGTTTGACGGAGGGAACAGGGGACGTTTGTGGGACGTTTGTGTGGCATTTGTGGGACGTTTGTGTGACGTTTGTGTGACGTTTGTGTGGCGTTTGTGTGACGTTTGTGTGACGTTTGTGTGGCGTTTGTGTGACGTTTGTGTGACGTTTGTGTGGCGTTTGTGTGGCGTTTGTGTGACGTTTGTGTGACGTTTGTGTGACGTTTGTGTGACGTTTGTGTGGCGTTTGTGCGTGTTGCTCGAGACGGACGGGCTTGACGACGTTAGAGCACATTATGTACTCTGGCCGTTGTTGTTTCAGAAGCAACTTGTATATCAAGTCATTTGCTGCGTTATATGTGTTTCTGCACTGGGGTTAATTACACGTCTTTAAATTACTGACTGTCAGAACTGAACGACAAAGTGCTTGGCGTCATGTTGCAGATGTG
The DNA here is from genome assembly GCA_029465975.1 of Dallia pectoralis. Classification (NCBI taxonomy): domain Eukaryota; kingdom Metazoa; phylum Chordata; class Actinopteri; order Esociformes; family Umbridae; genus Dallia; species Dallia pectoralis. The sequence goes on along the minus strand of CM055740.1, from coordinate 9,032,840 downwards.
AACAAATCCAGCATCGTTTGATCCGGACAGTTCTTTTTCATTTACTCACGATCTCTGGTTTCTCTCGTTCTTTTCTCTCTCTCCGCTAACGGCTTTCTTCTCAGCAGATGTATCTCAGAGGACTTGGGTCTAACCGGAGACAGAGTTAGTGGTTGTCTCTCTTTGTGCTCTTGTCACCCTCGATCCCCAGGCAACACTTTCCACTTATATTAAAGATTGAGTTTGTCCTGTAACAACAGTGTGACTCTTATAAAAATTGTACATTCTATTGGTTTGCTGTAACCACGTCACTTTTGTGTCATGTGAAGACAGAAAACCTGTACTTGTGATCACTGCACAATGTCAATGTGTTTTTTTTTCGTGTTGTTGGAATGAATTTAAATTACTGTTTATCTACAGCTCTATGTGGTTAAGCGAAGAGATATTTTTGAAGTAATACCGTATTGCCTGATGATCGTTCTGTGTGAAGGCATTTGTATATTCTGAGGTGACAAACGATGCTCTTTGCCACTCAACAGAGGTGTTTACTTGGGCACTCCTTCCTGGAGTTGCGCAAAGACAGAATGTTTGAGTTTCATTGTCAGAGCTTGTGAGTAAACGTGACACACACCAGTTCCCGCACCTCGTACACAAAGGCCTTGGACTGAGGGAGGCTGTGCTCTCTGCAATGAGTAATGGTTGTCAATGGCTCCAGACCCTCATTAGTGCTGGAGATACAGAATGACAGAAGCCAAAGTCGCTCAGCCCAGTCACACAGCCCAGTCACACAGCCCAGTCACACAGCCCAGTCGTTCAGCCCAGTCACACAGCCCAGTCACACAGCCCAGTCACACAGCCCAGTCACACAGCCCAGTCACACAGCCCAGTCACACAGCCCAGTCACACAGCCCAGTCACACAGCCCAGTCGTTCAGCCCAGTCACACAGCCCAGTCACACAGCCCAGTCACACAGCCCAGTCACACAGCCCAGTCACACAGCCCAGTCACACAGCCCAGTCGTTCAGCCCAGTCACACAGCCCAGTCACACAGCCCAGTCACACAGCCCAGTCGTTCAGCCCAGTCACACAGCCCAGTCACACAGCCCAGTCACACAGCCCAGTCACACAGCCCAGTCACACAGCCCAGTCACACAGCCCAGTCACACAGCCCAGTCGTTCAGCCCAGTCACACAGCCCAGTCACACAGCCCAGTCACACAGCCCAGTCACACAGCCCAGTCACACAGCCCAGTCGTTCAGCCCAGTCACACAGCCCAGTCACACAGCCCAGTCACACAGCCCAGTCACACAGCCCAGTCACACAGCCCAGTCGTTCAGCCCAGTCACACAGCCCAGTCGTTCAGCCCAGTCACACAGCCCAGTCACTCAGCCCAGTCGTTCAGCCCAGTCACACAGCCCAGTCACACAGCCCACCACCGCTGTTACTTGGTGTCGAAAGCATCCACAGTCCACGACTGTGGTTCTGAGTTGTACTGATGGTCTCTGACATGTGTTTGTGGTTTTGAGTTTCTTTGGGTATGGATACATTCTGGTTGTGGTAAGGCTAGTGGCACTGACATACAGAGGACCCTCACTTACCAGGGCCTTAATGAAAGCCCAGTTCAGATGGTCTCGTCATTACCACCACTTAGGGTTCTGGAGCCAGTGGTCGTTCACTCCGTCCTCGACTCGGTCAGAGTTAAACTGTTTGTAATGAGGACAATTGCTGCCATCGGAGACATGCAGCTGTGGGCTGTGAAAATGACTCGTCGTGATTAACGTGAATATTAATGTGAGGTAATGGAAAGCTTCTGGCTAAAAGGGTCAAACGGTGAGATAGGATGGTAATCCAGGCTGGTTAACGTGTTGTGCAAAGACATGATAGGGGTAATACAAAAAACCTATATTGTTTTGACTGGAACTTCAGTTACAGATTAAAAAAAACACATTTTTTTTGTGATCTGTCTCAAGGCGCCGTAACTCCAGGCAACTGTATAGTTGTCACTGCATGCTTTGTTTTGGGTCTCGCAGGGTTGAAAGCCCAAAGGTCAAAGATCATGACAATAAGATCCTGACCCAGGATGTGGTGAAACCGATTCCGGCATGCTGTAGCTGGTACACCACTCCACATGGGGTGCTGTCTGTTGAAAGACCTGGTAACAAACTGCCTGTTTCATTGACTCCTGGTTCCTAGGGCTAATTCTCCTCTCAGTCGTCGCTCCTTACTGACCCCAGAACAGAGGTAAACAGACAGAGTTCAAGGTCTCCTCTGAAGTTCAAAGCAATAAAGATGTTTTCTCCCTTTGTAGACAAGCCAGTCTCAACGACGCTGCCGAGAAGTATTACGGACTGGCGGCCAGCATTAGACCCAACGTGAGTACATCCACCTCTAATGACAAATTATCACTCAACCTAATGGACATTCTGTCGGCCGCTCATCGACTGGGTGGCTCTCCGACCAATAACCGCGCAGCCGGTTTCTTCACAATGCCGTGCTTTGTCCGCAGATTGATCGGAGCTCTGAGAAAGACATCGGGTTAAATTGTTCTAGGTTCTGTGTGTGCGCCATCAATCAGGACGTTCAAAGGAACGACCGGGGCAATCGCGGTGCGGTCGGACTGAGAGGAACGACGCTAATATACCGAATAGACCCAAATAGTTTGGTATCGTTTGACAACACATATTCGACTTTGTTTGAACTGCAGCGCGGTGAAGAATGCGGGGCCTCTGTGGTCATAATGTTAGTTCCTGATTAGAAGAAACCAGTTGTCAAAGAACAATCAACGTGTGTCTGGACAGTGTCACCTAATGTTGATGTACCATTCCAAGTGGATGTTTGATGCTGGAATGTTTCCCGAACGTATAAACACACTAGATACACAGTTTACACGGTTTGGCCACCATGTGATTGTGCGTTCGAAACTTGATTATTTGTTCTACGTTTGGGGTTTTAGTCTCTATCTATAGTCTCGGCTCAATTGTCATTATTTTCGTAGTTCAACTGGGTACGTGGATATGACTAAGGTGTTGGAGGGCTGGAGGTTTACTTCCATTTCTCATTGCTACTTACACTAGACAGCTCATACAGTCTCTGCTGTTAAAGCAAATTAGTTACGTTGCTCAACATCAAACAGGTCATTAGAATGAGAATAATCTAGTAAATATTGAGAATTTGTGCCCCGTCCAACAATATTGAAGTAATATGTAAAATATTTATTTTTTTCCTTGTTTTTTTTATGCTGCCGGCCAAGTAAAGTGAATGCTTCTGACTGACTACCTGTTCTCAAACAGCGTAGCGGTTAGAGACGCAGTCTGCCACAAAGAAGACAAACCCAGCCAGGGGAAAAAATTGATATAGTTAAGGTTCAAAAAAAGTTTCAGTAGCTACATATCCTATGCCAAAGGAAATACAGTTTATGGTTATGTTGCGATGGACAAACAGCAACCGACAAGTCTAACATCAGAAATCACTTTAAGTGATTTTATGTAACTCTCACACAGGAACAGCAGGTTAGAGCGAGGACAGCAAAACACATCGCTCTCTCCCAACTCATGAGCCTGATAGATCTTTGTGGAGATGGAGAAACCCATTAACTACCAAAAATCGAACAGCAAAAATATTTCATGTTGAGCAACATGTACAATTTTTGTAAGAGTTGTAAACAGATGACTCTTCTGTCTATTTTTAAGTTAATGGGACAACTAAATATATTTACCTGGAACCGAATCATTATGAAAATGAACAAAACAAATAGTTGACGATGATGGTTTTTATTGTCCGTGGGCGTATAGCTTCCAACTAGCCGTCTACTTTGATCGGTTTCTAGTTAGAGTCGTTACTGGTTACATTTTTGATAATATGCAACTGGCGTTCCATGCGCTAGGTTTCAGATTTGCAAGGCGTTGAAGGATAAAGTGCACGCTAGCTCCAAAAGGGATTCGCTTTTCCACAGTTTTTCCCCACAAATGTTTGATATTTTCTCCACTTGCTGATTGGACAACTCTGTCTATGTAGAATCCACTCACCACCAAGGTCCCATTGAAATAGAATGACTGTCTCTAACCCCCCTAGCGTGGTAACCCAAGCCAGAACGAACATAGCTTGCAAATTCGATTATAACCGAGATTTCGTTTCAAACGATATTCATAACAGTTATTCACAACAGAGCATTGAACAGTGATGTTGACATTTTATGGTCTTCCGAGTTCGTTCTAGCAATGAATAGATTTTTATTTCATTGTGCCCAAGACTCACGTCATGGTAATAACCAAAATCATGTCTCCTGGCTACAAGGTGTCTAGGCTTGCAAACCTTAAATACGTTGGTATCTTGGGCAGTTTGAAGAGGAGACATGATGTGAATGATGTAGGGGTGTAATGATGAAGAGGAGGGTCTGAACACCCCGGAGACAGATGAAGAGGAGGGTCTGAAACCCTGGAGACAGATGAAGAGGAGACATGGTGTGAAGGATGAAGACAAGTCTTAAAACCTGGTCTATGACAGGGAGACGTCTCTATGACCATAGAGCCAGGAGGGTTACCACTGTACTACGACTGTGCACTTATCATAATGTTTCATGTTCACACTTCTTAAAGTGCGAGAAATATCAAAACAATTATCAACATGTTAGCTGAGTAATATCATTAATAATCTGCCAGTAGAGCAGCACAATGGGTGTCTTCCTTTCTCTGTAGTTCACTATTTCAGGAACAAATCATCGTCATTTTTAAATGTGCATTACTTGTACATGCAGTTGATTCATATAAGTTAGAGGACAGACAGATTTGGTGGAGAGGGGCGACGGGCACGTTGTCAGGACAACGTTTCTATTTGGCTGCTTCACAGCCCAGCTGAATAATGACGAAGGACCTTCATTCATCTTTCTCTGTGTTGCCCTTGGTTCTCTCTGACGTGTCTTGGATCATGTTCCTGTCTCTATTCATTTGTCATGGCGTGTTATGTTTCTGGTTTTATGTAAATTGACTTTTGGACTGCACAATTGGCTTATCTCAGGGGCTTTGGGGCCTCAATCCTTTCCCTTCAATGTTGGTCCACAGACTAGACCACCAGAGGTCTGCTCTGTTCTCCATATAACTATAGCATCTGTAGTGTTCATGTTTCCCTGACCGGTTAGACAGCGACCTGCTGCCCTGGTGTCAACAAGGTGAAACATTTAAACATACACAGTCGTGTCCTTTAGCCAACCACTTCACCCGAATTGCTGCTCTGAATTCCTCTGCATACGAAGGTCTGCTAAGTTGCAACGAAAAATAATTTCGATGCGATCCTGATTTCTTTTTGAAAGTCTCATTAAGCCGGTTTATAGCCAATCATTGCTCCCCCGTCATTACAACCCGATGGCTCTAAGCAGCTGTTTCTTTTTAAGTCCTGCTAATATAGCCCACATCTGGTGGTGCTTCTATTACGACTGCATGCCAGAGGAAAGGGTAGCATGGTGGGAGGGGGGATCGTGCTGGTGGAGGACAGGGGAGCTTTTGAAGCTTGACTGCCGCACGGGAAAGAAAAGCAGAGAAAGATGGGCAATGAGATCCCTACCCACGAGTACTTGCAGCCACGGAAGGGTCCAAGGCTGGGAATATGGCGGTGTAGCCTCTTATGGAATGTTCCAGTGCTCAGACCGCGGATCTTCGTTTCCAGGGGTCACAGCATTACCTGCCCCGGGTTGTCCTTCTCAGACGGCTGGTTTTTATTTGTCTACCTCAAGGCAGTTTGACTAAATGCTGCAGTTTCTTTTTTACTTCCGGTTACGTTGGCATGTTTTTTGCTCTCGATTTCTCTTTTGCCGTCGCGAGGTCCAGACACAACATTCTGTGTGGGCGGGGTTAGAGAGAGGCAGGAATAGTGCATCCCCATTGGTCAGATAGTGCATCCCCATTGGTCAGATAGTGCATCCCCATTGGTCAGATAGTGCATCCCCATTGGTCAGATAGTGCATCGACTTTGGTCAGATAGTGCATCCCCATTGGTCAGATAGTGCATCCCCATTGGTCAGATAGTGCATCCCCATTGGTCAGATAGTGCATCCCCATTGGTCAGATAGTGCATCCCCATTGGTCAGATAGTGCATCCCTATTGGTTCCTGTTCCTCAAACAAGTTCCAGTCTGTTTACATCCCAGAGTTGCCCCAATAATAGTTGGGTACAACAGTATCTGGAGCTAATAACCTCGCTCGTGTTTAACTACAACTGTAAATATAATGTATTATTTAATACAATTACATTATATTTACCATAATTGTTTGTATGTGAACATTTTTTATTTCGGATAAGAACAGTTTCAATAGTTCGTAGCTATCCAGCCAACCCACTAGCACTGGCTAGACTAGTATCTCACTTTACAACAAGGAGGACACCAGGAAAATGCTATGTTAAAATATGTTAGGGCTTTGTAACTTCACATTTGTAAAATGCATTGGAACAGTTAGACCTCTGCAATAAAGAAACTGAGAGCAAAAAAAACTGGGTAATATGACTAACACTAGAAAAATAAATCTTAAGACGATCTCAATTTCCAAGAATTGTTTTCATTCATTTATAATCAACTTGTTTTTTGTATGTCAAAAGATTTTGCTAGACTTTTATTTATTTCGATCACAAACTTTCGAAAACTCCATATTAGAGACATATGGGACCATGTAAAGGACAATGGGATTCTGGTTTACTTTAGCTTTTTTCCTACTTTTGACTTCTCTTTTACCAATTTAACTCCCTCTATGAGGGGAGACACTCCACGCTACATATTGTTCCCTTCACAATGATTCTCAGGCATCACTCATTTGACTATGACAGTGGAAAAACAGAGACGATGAGTGTCCTAGATTGGGCCAGAACAGCCTGTTACTGTTACTGCGGCCGCACGACTCGACCTAGAACGGATAAAGTATAACGGATAATAACAAGTCAGCAGAACAATGCCCCAGTCTCCAATAACTCCCCCATGAATAAACAACAAAAATATGTCTGAGGTACTTTTGATCTTATGCCACAAGTACGTTGTGTATAACTTCGGAATCTTGTAGCAGTTTTGATGTGTGTGAATGGTTACTTGGCGGCAACACTTTCTTGCCATTTCCTGACTGACTGCTGACCGTTAAAGGGTCTGGGTTTCCTTAAGAGACCATTCGGTGACATTTGATTTTGCTTCTCTATTCCTGAGAGTGACCAAACTGCCCTTGTATTGCAGTATCCAGCAGCCCTGATGAACCTCGGGGCCATTCTCCACCTGAATGGAAAGCTGCAGGACGCCGAGGCCAACTACCTGCGAGCGCTGCAGCTGAAGCCAGACGACACCATCACCCAGTCCAACCTGCGCAAGCTGTGGAACATCATGGAGAAACAGGGCCTGAGGACCATGGGACCCTGAGCTGGCGCACCAGCCAATCAGCTATGTGTACAGCCGTCCTGGGGTGGAAGTGGCCTGCTGCCCCATTGGATGAGATACGGAGGAGGTGCAGGGGAGTTGAGCAGGGGGGACCGGGGAGAAAGCAGCAAAAGGCACAGGACTGCTGAACGCTCCTCGGGTCGGGAGTTATCTCCTTGGAAAACTGTCCGTTTTGAAACGTGCTCCGTCTGCATGATGACTGTTGGCGGCGTCGTAAAAAAAACAGTGTTCTCCCAAGAATGGTGATGGTCATCCAGAGCACTTACCTCCAAGTGGGTCATGGGTTAATACTTGAAGAATTGGGTTTTCAATTTGGTTTCACTGCATATTTATAAGATATCTTATGGAATAATTTGTCCTGCGGCAGTGAAAGATTCTAATTGTTTGATAGAGAGAGAGCCAGTAAAAATGTGTCCCATATGGTGCTGCTCTCTTAAGTAGTTGTAGGGAATTCTTCTCATTGTCAAATCCTGTTTTTGGTCCGATTTGTTTTTCCTTCCTTGGATTGTGCGCACACACATAAGTGGATATCATGGAATTGTATTGGAGATTACTGCTTTATCATTTATAATTGGTTTCCAAACGGAACACACCAATCGGAGGCCAAGGTTGGTCAATTATTAGTTCGTACTGCCTGTGAGATTTCACTAATTGAATTTGTTATTTGATTTCTATAACAATACGCCGGCTAATTAGATGTGATTAGGATTGATATGTGTTAAAAAGGGAACCATTGATAGACATCAGTTTCCAATAACGCTTCCAGAAGAATTTCAACCTGACATCCGGTATTTCTGGTAGGACAGTATGAATACATTGTCTGCCCTCAGGGTCTGGTCATGAGTTCTTTATACATCTCGATATTTGGATCCAGTAAGTATAGTTTGCCTGAAAAACAGGGTCACGAATAAGCTTCTCCGAAGGAGGTGTTCCATTACTTTAACCATTTCAGTCGTCTTTTACAGCTACATTATGCCTTACTCTGGAAATGTACAAGAGAATCTCACTTCTTTACTTAGCATGTTGTTTTATGGGGACATCACAGTGCTGCTGTGTAGGCTAGTAATGTCTCCTTGACAGTGCACTTAGAGGACAGTAATAGGTTAAAGGAAATGCTGAGCTACCGTTTTTCTTGTGGTACTAAAACTGCCCCTCGTCAGCTGTCATTCTAGTCTGAGATTTGGACCGGGAGGAAGAAAACTGCACGTTTTCCAATAAATAGTACTTTGTGATGGTGTCCTTTCTTCAGTCAGGGCACGATGCCAGACGAAAGCAATACTTGACACAGAAATCCTCTAACCAAATAACCGTCGAAACAATTCAGAACTATTTGTCTGAGGGAATTTTTTATTGTAATATGGCTTTGTTTGGAAATGTAAATGTTTTCTATTATTTGTTTGTAGCCGATAAATGAAGTTTAATATATGCAGTTAAAAGCTACATACAGTATTTAATAGGCACAGTAGTCCGACTTGTCTGGGAACGTGAAGATTTATCTTCAGCACCAACATCCTGATGTCTGTAGCTTTTTGGTTGGGCTTCACCATCCATGTATATATATTCTGTGTTACTAACATCTACTTGGTTGGCGTAGTCATTAAGAAATGAACCAACGTTTACCAACCGTGTCACCAACTTGGAAGAATATGTTTTTTTGGAAAAACAAATGATCCCACTATAACACTTCTGTTTATTGTAGAAAAGCCCACAGCCACAGTTGTTTATTATTTTAAGTTATTTCCTTCTTTTATTTCTTTCTCTTGGCATATAAACCAGCTGGCACTGTGTTATATTTTCAAATGTATGTTAAAGGGAGTTCATAAGATAAATATTGATACATTTTGCTGGAGGACAAATCCACTCCTATCAAATTTGACAAAAAAAGTATTATATTTACCATATTTCCTGACAGGGGTATCATTACATTTTTAAACCTCTTATTTCTTTTACATGATAGAAAGGTTCATCATTCAATAATAGTTGAAATGGCTGCCAAAATGTAACAAGTATTAAAACAATGCCTTTTTTGTTGCTGTCCACTAAACCGGTCAGTCACCACACACAGTCACGTCATACAGTTACCCAACACAGTCACCCCACAGAGTGACCCCACACCGTTACCCCACACCGTTACCCCACACAGTTACCCCACACAGTTACCCCACACAGTTACCCCACACAGTTACCCAACACAGCCACCCCACAGAGTTACCCCACACAGTGATCCCACACAGTGATCCCACACCTGGTGTAATATTGAGCCGGCTTATCACAATGAAGGTCTCCGCCCCGTCTCCTCCCCCATAACAGGCTATGCTAATTTATCTCGTGTATAAAGTGTTTTTGAACAAATGAGAGTGCGACTGCCGGCACCGTTCCATTCTGTGTCTCTGCTCAGGGATTTCAAGTGATAGGATGCATCGCAGAATCGTGCTCGCACAGGGCGCTCAGAGAGTTTACTAAATTTGAAGTTTTATTTTTTGAAAGTCGTCGTATTTGTATAAATGATCAAGATTTGTAGCCTTGCCTTTTTTGTAATATGAAGAAATCAATGTGCCAGAATAGACTTTCCCAACGTAGCGTTTTTCTTTTTTCAAAATAAAATAATGGTGGTCTGCTTTCATGTTCCGTCTCCGGTATTTATTTCACATTAATTTCACGTTGTCATGCTTAGCCTCAAAACCTTCCCATGATGCCGTTTTATATAGGTAAATGGACCGTCCGTACCGCTGTTTGGTCTCGTTCTCACAACGGGTCGAATACTTAAAAGGCTGCGATTGCAAGCTGGGGGGACCGTTTTACAAGGCATTAACTAGGTTCCCACTGAGAAATCTGCTGTAATGTGTCGTAAAATTTTGCTCAATTGAATCTCCCCCTGCTTTCATCTCCGTGCACAAGGGAGGTGTAAATGTTCCCATATTGACAGGAAGGGTAACACAGTGTCTACATCTGGCCTCCCTGTTCCCTTACCCTAGACCCCGCAGACAGGCAGAAGGCCCTACCCAGTACCCCTCCAGACATGGGAGTAGGTTTAGTGATGTTTCTCACATGTGCGAGTGTCGATCCGAGGCCTGTTCCCGTTATGCGAATGCCCTACGGTGCCACGAGAGTTCCTTATTGAGTCGAAACCTGTGCTATTGCCAATTCCCGTTTTTTCCAGTTCTATCCTCCTCATATAGGCGTGATCTTCCTGCTGTGACAGAACACGATCTAACGTGTCAGATGGCCGGGTTGGCGAATCACACACCAGACTCCAGAGCTTTGATTTGTTACTATTCGGCAAAACAGCCGTTGTTTTTCCAGTCGTTTTGAGTCTCCAGCCGTAATGTGACATCACTGACTGTATTCTGTTGAGGCCCAGGCAGTTGAAATACATCCTCTTCATGTGTGGAACTGCAGCGAGCGTCGAGACCTTCGCGCCGCTGAATGCCGTGGTCGGCTGTCGCTAATTCGTTTTCCATTCGCTCCGTTGGCAGCTTCGAATGAATTCAACATTCGTGTTAACCTCTTAGCTGCCTGCACACAGCGAGCGATTCCTCTGAGGTGAGAGCCACTCACTGGGAAGGATATTCGTGCGCATGAAAATACGATATATCCCAGTGTTCCTCTGTATCTGTCAGCGGTGGGCCAGGTGTTTATGTAATAACTCACGCTGAAAACGTTGACAGGTTACATGCAATCATGACATCCACGTGTTCTGGTCAATAGCTAATACGTAATAGGATCCGCTCACTATGAGCGCTGTGAGTGAACATCTTTGGCACTTCTCTCTACTTTTCTAAAGTGAGATGTACTGAACGGTGCTGTTTCTCATCTCTTTGGGTATCGCTGCTTACGTTGAGTAATAGCGTTAGCGCGGTTAAACAAGAAGCAATAACTCATTACAAAAACACGCGGAATTGTTTCCTCCGATGCGTCACAAAAATAATATTTTTGTTGTTGTGTAGTGATAATCTTTGCCATACTTCCAGATACATTTATGAATACCCTTCCAAACAGGGCTTTTAGCATGCATGAGATACATTTACTACCACACGGGCCCAGGAAATGACAGAGAAGACCTTGTCTTCTCTCTATGCAAGACAACCGCAACGGCGCTTTCAACTTTATTACAAAAATGCTCTAAACTATCGGAAATATTTTCCATTGCAGAAGAGCCCATCTCGTACGATCTGATTTCCTGCTCCTATATCAATAAATGCACATTGTTTTATCACGGCATTAAACATTAAGTCATGGATTTCTCGTGTCAGGCACCCAAGGAAAGAACACATCTGCCTTACATTTTCATGACCTACTTCATCATGTTACAATATTGCCTTTTCGCGTCCAGAGAAGTCCACGCTGAAAAAGAGGGGTTTACCGATTCCTTATGAGGTTCTTTTTCTTATTATGTTGTTATATGTCGAATCTGCCAGCTGTTATCGCGCAAATATTTGACGGAATTCTCCGGCACTCCATCGGGCCTTTGATCTGGCCGACGCGCGCCAGACGCTCGGAGCGAACATGCTGCTTCTTTTGAACGGACGGCCGTGCGTGATGTCGGGAAGTCTTTCCCCCTGGACGTCCGAAAGCCCTTGTTATTGTTTGATAGAAGAAGCATTAGAACGAGGATTAGACACGGACTGAACAATTGGACATCCACCTCTCTGGGACACCGACTCGTATTATTCAAGGGCTGTTTTTAGCTTCAGGAAATTGCATTTGTGCATTGCAATGAAACCCCTCTCTCAATGCTACTGTGTCCGTTACGTAGGCAGCGGGGGGGAAAACGGTCGAGAAATTCTTTTCAAGCTCAAGGGATCAAAAGTGTGGAATGATGGCAAGGTTGGGAGCCCCTTTATTCCTGCACCTCCTTTGACAGAATCAGTTCTGGCAAAACGAGACCATGCGTAGGATATTACCTTCTGAATGAGCGTGTATGTATTCACTGAAGGCCCGTGAATCTGTGGAGCAACACGCGCAGGAAAACTGTCCAAAATGTACCTGTGGCTAAAAGGAGCCTTATTTTGACATTTCACAGGCCTCCATATGCTTAATGACTTGTGGACAATACTTCCCGTATGTCAAATAAATCAGCTGAGAGTCGAGGAGGACTCAGGCCTGGATTCAATCTGAGAGCAGTTTATAGGCAATGCTGCTTTTAAAGGCTATTTCTGATTGAGCCGACATCTGCGGCGTTTACTTTGAATTGTAATATCTGCGAACGTTGCATATAAACCCTCTGAATGCAGTCTGGGTGGGGCCTGCAGAATCATCGCTGCCTGGCGACCCTGTATTTTATGTATGGTTTGGTAGCCTGGTCAAGGAACTAAATATGACAACACAGGTAGGACAGTACGAGCAGAGATGGGCAAAACATGTATAATATATTCTGAAGACAAACGTGTCAAAATATAAAACACTTTAGCTGAGTATTTAATTCAAATATTGGTAATTTATTTTGCTTCATTTTCAGTATCAGTACAAATATTATTTTACTTGAAATATAACACAGAACTAAGAAAAGTTATAAAGAAAATTCACAAACCCTTTTTTTTAATACTAATGATAATCTTTATGACAATAATGAAATAAAAAGTGATATCCTTATGGCGATGGCACGTCTGAACTTGAAGGTGGCATTCCACATCTCACAGTGTCATCGGTAGTAGAGGGAACATGATGGGACAGGGAGGACGAATTTGTCGGTCGGAAAGACAGACCCAACAAGCCTTTTCATCATGAACCTCCCAGTATGCTCTTATTCACTAGAGATGGGCTCAATCAATGACCAGTGATTGCCCCCCCCCACCCCAGTGGGTGTGGTTAGTGGTTACTGTGGCAGGTTGTAATGCATCTACCTTCGTTTTCGACACTAACTGAGAGTTGATCTGGAAACTAATTCCTACGCCCTGTATGACTGTCTTCTAACGAGACGGCTGTTTTGAATCCTGAAAGCTATTTTGCTGAAAGCTGAGATACACCATGTACCAAAGGTGTGGTAAAAATGTAACCTTCTACTGGTCTCAGTACTTTTATAGGTAGTCTAGCTTTTTTATATCGGCAATCAGGCAGTTCAGGAGTTTGGCGTTTATTGCCCTTAAGTGTTGTATCGCCAGTTACGTTGCCCATCTACCTTACCCACTCCTACATTAATGTATCATTCTGAGGTGGTGCTCTTGGCACTGCTGCAGGGGTGGAGCTGCACCAATAAGATTAGAGGATTTCATCACACCGTTTAGAGTGCAATCGTAATAGGCCACTTTAGGGTGTTGAAATGAAGCTCTTGGTCTGTGTCAAGTGGTTAACAGATGGTGTTTATTCTAATAAAATAATAACGCCAGTCACTATCATCACGGCAACCGCTATCGTCTAGAGTACATCTGTAAAGCTTCAACATGCTAGCCACAGATTGTAGCAACACAGCTCGTCAAATGACACTTCGCTAACATTTCAAAACACAACTGGAATTCTTTCAGGAATCGACACATCTAACAGAAGCTCATTGACCGGGTCATATTCTTACGTGACGATTGTGAGCTGGCACAAAGAAAACTATAGAACCAGCTCCTAATCCTAGATTAGCTTTCATATAAAATCCAGGGCGTTATATACAGTATTTCTGCGCCCGAACTAAGCCGAAATCCTGCAACCGGAATCAGCTCTGTTGTCTTCGTACCACCGTGTTAACCACATTTAATCTCACATTAGTTCACAACAGGTGTCCACCATGTGTGGGTGTCATGGATTTAACAGAATAAAATCATCCCCGTTGATTTGTTACCATGCCGAAGTGCATAAACAAATATTGTTACATGCCTGACCCTCGCTCTGAACCTAATATTCTGAAGAAATGTATCCCGGTGGGTCACGTGTCGCTGTACTCTCAAATCACCTTTCTGTTTACATGATAAAGTATATATGTTTTGGGTGGGTTCAGAAAATATGCCAAACGCTCCATCTACAGTAATGTCATGTATGGAGAAATGCATTTCAGCATGAATTTTGATAATGCCTCCTATTTTATTCATATGAAGAGTAATTCGTTATTTCCTGTGTTCACTCCTCTGTAATAAACGTGAGACATGTGTCACACTAAGCTGTGGAAAAGAAGAGATCGGTGATTTTGGATCTCTTTAAACTCAAATGACTCATCGTTGTTGCAGAGGAAATGGGCTTTGTGGTTCTAAAACAAGCCAGCAATATCGGATAATATTCGCAGGAAAGGTAACATTTATAATGCATAAATCATATTGAACTGACACTGTTATCATGGAGAAATGGTTCATTCATCTCTCTTCTGCCAGGATCATTCATCACTTCACACAGACGGGGGACTTTATTCACTTTCATCACAGTCATTTTTTTCGAGTTAGTGAAGTGCATTTGAAGAGATTATTTTCACAAGCCTAGAAATGTGCTTTTCAATTTCTGCATTGTCAAAAGAAATGTGTCTGTGCTACTCGTTGTCATTAATCACTATACATTTTTTTAAATTTCTGTTTAATTAGACTCAGTAAATACAGTTATTGCTTGGATGGAATATTTATTTGGTATTTCGAAAATGTTCTGACCCCAGTTTCACAGTAGCCCATTTGTGCTAATGTTTCACCGATGCTTGCTTGTTAGCCACAATTCTGCCTGCAGGCACCCGACCCACCTCAAGGAGTCGCATTTCGAGAGGGATTGATAGGACGTAAGACAGGTTTGACTTGTGTTGACGTGCTCCAAAAGGAGCCAAAGCAGAGTTTGGAAGACTTGGCTATATATCGTGTCCCCTAATGAACATATTGGCTTTGGGGGTTTGCCTTTACAACACAGAAATGCTTGTGTTGAGCTCAGGGCATTCAAAACTTAAAGCAGATTCCAGAAGTAAATAAATGTTTATGGTGCACATTTCATACACTATAATGCCCGTGTGGGTGTCACAGATTTATTTCAATTATGTTAACTTGTCGATGACTATTATTTCTATTAGAATTGCTATATTTCCTATTGAAATTTCATGTTAGATTTAAAGAGGACGAATAGAGATAATACGAATGTTTTAAACATTAATCAGGAAAAACATAATATTTTGGGACCCTACTCCCACGTTACATGCAGCCTCCACAGCCTAGATTACCCAGTATCTTGTTTGACAAAAAGGTACCAGTGTACTTGTGGACCTATCCAAATATGGAGACATTATATCATATATATATATATCCTACCCTCCACCGACGTATACGAAACCCCTGTTAGGCCCCTAGAAGGGAATAGGATGAAAAGTTGTGCATTCAGTCATTTGCTCGTTTTTTAATGTATTTTTTCTATGTGATTCTGTTGCTGGAGTTACACTGGAGTTAGTGTTTTATTGGGGAAATTAGGGTAATGTCGTTCATTTCAGTTTCCCAATGAATTGGGTCTAGCTTGCCTCAACTCAGCAAAGTGTATGAGGAGCCGGTGATAGAACCCAGAACCGTGTATCAAAATGGCGTCCCGGGAGGATTTACGGAGCCCAGTAACAACGGAGACCCAGGAGCCTCGTAAACTACCACTGATTTCTGCGGCTTTCCAAACCCTTTGCCCGGGAAATGACACCTTTTTTTCGTTCTCTTTGAAAACCGGACACGGTTTGTCTTCTTCCAGACTCTTCGGCTTCCCGTTTGCTCCATGGGAGGTCCTAACTATTCCCATAGCATGCACTGCTATCCATCTGTCCATCAGGGCACTGTGTACGCAGAGAGCAGCAGGTGCAGTCAGAGGAAGGCGTCAGGATTGATTAGTTCCAGCGAGAGAGACGGATGTGGAAGATCCAGCAGCATGTGTCAAAAGATGAGACACTCCCTGACAGCTGGATAAACGTGAGACATGAACCTGAGGGCTGGGTTGTCTGGAGCTTCATGCTCCTGGTAGGGTTTCCCAAGGCAAAGTGGTCTCAGGCGAGGGGCCAGACTAAGAATGGTTCACCAAGACCCCATGAAAAAACGAGGGAAAAGGATCGAGACCCTGCCTGGAGGAAGCCCAGGGCCCCCGTCTGGAGCCAGGCCCAGACGGCGGGCTCGAAAGCGAGCGTCTGGTGGCCGGGTTTGCCACGGAGCCCGGCCGGGCACAGCCCGAACGAGATACGTGGCATCTCTCTCCTCTCCATCCTGTGGGCCCACCACTCACAGGAACAACCGCAGGGGTCGGGTGCGCTGTCATATGGGTGACAGTGAAGGTGGGGGGTCTCGACGGATCAGACCCGGGCGGCAGAAGCTTGCTTTGGGGACGTGGAACGTCACCTCACTGGGGGAAGGAGCCAGAACTTGTGCGTGAGGTGGAGCGATACCAGTTGGATCTGGTGGGACTTACCTCTACGCACAACCGTGGCTCTGGAACCTTACCCCTGGATAGGGGTTGGACTCTGTTCTTCTCTGGAGTTGCCCAGGGTGAGAGGCGGCGGGCTGGTGTGGGGATACTCACGAGCCCACGTCTGAGCACGGCGGTGTTGGAGTTTACCCCGGTGGATGAGAGGTTTGCCTCCCTACGCCTAAGGGTGGTGGGGGAAAACTCTGACTGTTGTTTGTGCTTATGCACCAAACAGCAGTTCGGAGTATTCAGCCTTCTTGGAGACCCTGAAGGGAGTCCTATATAGGGCTCCAGTAGGGGACTCCATCATTCTGCTGGGAGACTTCAACGCACATGTGGGCAACGATGGAGACACCTGGAGAGGCGTGATTGGGAGGAACGGCCTCCTGATCTAAACCCGAGCGGTCGTTTGTTATTGGACTTCTGTGCTAGTCATGGATTGTCTATAACAAACACCATGTTCGAACATAAGGAGGCGCATAAGTGTACATGGTACCAGAGCACCCTAGGCCGAAGGTCAATGATCGATTTTGTGATCGTATCGGCTGATCTAAGGCCGCATGTTTTGGACACTCGGGTGAAGAGAGGGGCAGAGCTGTCAACTGATCACCATCTGGTAGTGAGTTGGATCAGAGGGTGGGGAAAGACTTTGGACAGACCAGGTAAGCCCAAACGGGTGGTGCGGGTGAACTGGGAACGTCTGGAGGAGGCCCCTGTCCGAAAGATCTTCAACTCACACCTCCGGCGGAGCTTTTCAAGCATCCCTGTGGAGGTTGGGGGCATTGAACCTGAGTGGGCAATGTTCAAAGCTTCTATTGCTGAAGCTGCGGCGGTGAGCTGTGGTCTCAAGGTCCTAGGTGCCTCAAGGGGTGGTAACCCTAGAACACCGTGGTGGACCACGGTGGTCAGGAAGCTGTCCGACTGAAGAAGGAGGCCTTCAGGGATATGCTAGCCCTGGGGACTCCGGAGGCAGTTGCAGGGTACCGACAGGCCCGAAGGGCTGCAGCCGCTGCCGTGTCAGAGGCAAAGCAGCGGGTGTGGGAGAAGTTTGGAGAAGCTATGGAGAAGGACTTTCGGTCGGCACCAAAATGCTTCTGGAAAACCGTTCGGCACCTCAGAAGGGGAAAACGGGAACCATCCAAGCTGTGTACAGTAAGGATGGGACACTGTTGACCTCAACTGATGATGTGATCGGGCGCTGGAAAGAGCATTTTGAGGAGCTCCTGAATCCGACCTACACGCCCTCTAGTACAGAGGCAGAGCTGGAGGCTGATGGAGGGTCATCGTCAGTTTCCCTGGGGAAGTCGCTGAGGTAGTCAAACAACTCCACAGTGGCAAAGCCCCAGGGACTGATGAGATTCGTCCAGAAATGCTAAAAGCTTTGGGTGGGGAAGGGCTGTCTTGGTTGACACGCCTCTTCAACATTGCATGGAAGTCTGGGACAGTGCCAGAGGAGTGGCAGACCGGGGTGGTGGTTCCCCTCTTAAAAAGGGGGACCAGAGAGTGTGTGCCAATTACAGAGGTATCACACTCCTCAGCCTCCCTGGTAAAGTGTACTCCAAAGTGCTGGAAAGGAGGGTTCGGCCAATAGTCGAACCTCAGATTGAAGAGGAACAATGCGGTTTTCGTCCTGGCCGGGAACCACGGACCAGCTCTTTACTCTCGCAAGGATCCTGGAGGGGGCCTGGGAGTATGCCCATCCAGTCTACATGTGTTTTGTGGATCTGGAGAAGGCGTATGACCGGGTACCCCGGGATCTTTGTGGGAGGTGCTGCGGGAGTATGGGGTGGGGGTCTCTTCTCAGGGCCATCCAATCTCTGTACGCTCAAAGCATGAGCTGTGTCCGTGTCCTCGGCAGTAAGTCGGATTCGTTCCCGGTGGGGGTTGGCCTCCGCCAGGGCTGCGCTTTGTCACCAATCCTGTTTGTAATATTCATGGACAGGATATCAAGGCGTAGTCATGGGGGGAGGGGTTCCCGTTCGGTGGGCTGATGGTCACATCACTGCTTTTTGCGGATGATGTGGTCCTGATGGCCTCATCGGTCGGTGACCTTCAGCACTCACTGGATCGGTTCGCAGCCGAGTGTGAAGCGGCTGGGATGAGGGTTAGCACCTCTAAATCTGAGGCCATGACTCTCAGCAGGAAACCGGTGGAGTGCCTACTCCGGGTAGGGAATGAGTCCTTACTCCAAGTGAAGGAGTTCAAGTACCTCGGGTCCTGTTCGCGAGTGAGGGAACAATGGAGCGGGAGTTTGGTCGGAGGATCGGAGCAGCGGGGGCGGTGTTGCATTCGCTTCACCGCACCGTTGTGACGAAAAGAGAGCTGAGCCGAAAGGCAAAGCTCTCGATCTACCGGTCAATCTTTGTTCCTACCCTCACCTATGGTCATGAAAGCTGGGTCATGACTGAAAGAACGAGATCGCGGGTACAAGCGGCCGAAATGGGTTTTCTCAGAAAGGTGGCTGGCCTCTCCCTTAGGGATAGGGTGAGAAGCTCAGTCATCCGAGAGGAACTCGGAGTAGAGCCGCTGCTCCTTTGCATAGAAAGGAGCCAGTTGAGGTGGTTCGGGCATCTTGTAAGAATGCCACCTGGGCGCCCCTAGAGAGGTGTTCCAGGCACGTCCAGCTGGGAGGAGACCTCGGGGAAGACCCAGGACTAGGTGGAGAGATTATATCTCCACACTGGCCTGGGAACGCCTCGGGATTCCCCAGTCAGAGCTGGCTAATGTTGCCCGGGAAAGGGAAGTTTGGGGTCCCCTGCTAGAGCTGCTACCCCCGCGACCCGACCCCGGATAAGCGGTTGAAGATGAGATGAGAGATGAGATGTGTCACACCTGCTGGTGATATGGGAGTGGGGGAACTATCTGTGGGACAGCACGTGAAGAGGTGATATGGGAGTGGGGGAACTATCTGTGGGACAGCACATGAAGAGGTAATATGGGAGTGGGGGAACTATCTGTGGGACAGCACATGAAGAGGTGATATGGGAGTGGGGGAACTATCTGTGGGACAGCACGTGAAGACGTGATATGGGAGTGGGGGAACTATCTGTGGGACAGCACATGAAGAGGTAATATGGGAGTGGGGGAACTATCTGTGGGACAGCACATGCCTATTGCCCAGCTGGAGACAGACGCCTCACACAATAAGCATTTGGGATACATTTGGGCTGTATGCCAACATGTCTGTCCGTCTTCCATTATGGCTGTGGTCATTGGAATTCAATCCCACTCAGAGGTGCATTATCGTGAATCACCAGCGGTTCTGAAACATGCATGTGATGACATTAATAGTGTCTGATAGTTGCACAACTGACCTTTTTCCTGCATCACACCCTTGCAACACTGTACTGTACCATCTTGGAATAAGGACTCGATCCGAAACATAATCAATTTTGTTCTGTACAAAACAGTGCATAGCAACCTCTAAATGACCAGCTAAGGATGACGATTAGATAAATTGCAAGAGAAGGAAAATACTATAAATATACTCAGTGGAAAGTTTATATGGAGAGTGATTACTGTTTATGTGGTGTAACTGAGTCGTTTGCCTCCTGTTGCTCTTTTGACTCACTGCCTGCCACATGAGTGTCATGTACGGATTTGATTCACAAAGGCAAAAACAGGATTTCTGAATTACAAACAATTTTATATTCTACTCAGAACAAATCTACATTTTAACATCCAGTTCAACATAGATCTAGATTTAACATCCAGTTCAACATAGATCTACATTTAACATCCAGTTCAACATAGAGCTACATTTCTTCACCACGTCTAACACTAATTTTTGGTGTCTCGTTGCGCTGAAACGATTATTTTTGTTGTCGACACGTTGTTTGACCTCTTACAACCTTTTTTTAAAAGCCTGCAACAATGCATTTCGACTAGTGCAGCGCTGCACACCGCCAACTACCTCAGCTCAATAATATCCCAATCTCTGGTGATCTGTAGCTGAGCTCTCTATAGTGCACACAGTGCCAGCTCAGAGTGGGGTGTGTCTTCCTAAACATTAGTCACCGCTAATTATTAAAACAATTGTATTATTTGTGACTCCAGTACAGAACATGTATTATGTTCGTTGTTGTGTCTCCATCTGTTCTCCCCTATTTTTGTCTCACAACTTCAGGAGTGAGCAGTTTAGCAACTATGTAACACCTCTAAACGAGGTGCAGTCCTTTTATTGGCTTTACCCAACAGATGTTTTAATTGGCATTGTGTATGCTTTTCTTCATGTTTTCTCAGTTGAATTAGTGACGTGACTTTTCAACATAGCGATTAGCTAATCTGTCTGTCACTAGCTAACATAGCCATGCTGCATTTTTTCATTTCATACAGTGATGGAAGAAATGATTTATTCCCCTGCTAATTTTGTACGTTTGCCCACTGCCAAAGACATCATCAGTCTATAATTTTAATTGTAGGTTTATTTGAACAGTGAGAGACAGAATGACAAAAAAGTAAGTAAACAAATAAATATAATGTCTTTGTCGTGGGCAAACGTACAAAATGAACAGGGGATCAATTAATTGAATTTTTAACTTAATCTTAATTTCTTCTTTTATATTGTTGATTTTAATGCCTGCTTTTATTTATGTACTGTAGCTCCTAGGAATTTTTGGCTTTGGAAATTCTCATTAATGTCTGATGGACTGGCTTTTGACTTTTCTCATCTGGTAATTCTTAGCATTTTATCCAGTATATCAACAATAACATTGTTTTGTTTTTTCCTTAATAGCTGCAAAAAGTTTTCCAAAGTTCTTCGCGTGTTGATTTAAACATCAAGGCTGTATATCTAACACATATGCACCCTGCCATCGACCATCTGATCCAAAACAGTACCTGGTAGGTGTTTAAAAAATAGTTTTTAATCAAGATGCCTTGTCAGTGTCTTGCTTATCGCCATTTGTCAAAAGCTTATACGTTGCAGTAGAGTTACATTCACAGTAGGACAAACTGTCTGGGGCTTCGCTTTGAACAGGAGCCAGCGTGCCGTGCTTCGTCCTTCATCATGGATTTTCAGACCTTGTGAAATGCACTCTCAGGACAGAACAGCCTCCTGCTCTTTGCCTTCGTTCCCCATTTGGCTCATTATCCATCTGAGAGCCTCTGGTATTTCAGGCCCTTTATTCACAGGGGTGCCACCGGTTCCCTCCTGGTCCCTCCTGGACCCCCAGAGCAGAACTCTCCCGCTCGTTATTTACGCGGAGCGCACACAGGGAACGGCTGATTGTTCTCCTCCGAGACCCATTAGAACGGACGACCCGCCACGGCCCGACACGTCTCTCATCCGTCATGCAAATGTGGAACCCTGACGTGGTGCGCCGGTCCACCAATATCTACTTTAGTACACTTGAGTCAGGAACCAGCCCGAACGGTTGCTAATATATCCGGACACCAGGATTAAAAGGCACTACCAGAGAACTGCAACGCTGGCGAGTGGTTGGGTAAGAAGGTAGAATAGGCCCCATATCAGTGAGGATTCTGTTACCCAGGTTTGACACCCTCTGGCCTGGCTCCATGCCTCAGCTCCGTGCACTAGCTGATCCAGGAATCCCTTGGATAAAGTACAGACTATGCTACGTCTATACATTCGCAAATGGGCCACATTATCTTCAGTGCCAAGCCTTTGACAGTTCGGATGTTAATTCCAACAGAAAACTATTACGTTTTGGAATTGGACCAGTCGCGAGTTTAGATTCCTGGTGGAGTCCTGGACTGATGTAAAAGGTTTGGGGGGGCGGGGTCAGAGAAGACAGAGAAAATTGGTGTGAATATTGTGTGAATAAAACCTTTACATTGACTCACTCTGTGTGAATCTGTCCAGAGATTTTTCATGAACTTTAATGCAATGATCTCATAATGTAAATGGTCTCGAAATTGCTTCATTTGGCAACTGATCGAATTGGACACCCCTGATAAGGTTTAAGGTTGCATATCGATTGCGATCGGAGCACGTATTTGGCTTTCAAAACAAGAGCCTGGATGAGAATGAGTCAAACTCCCCGGGATTTGCCGTGTGACAGTGATGAAGCGTTTATTTGAATTAAATACCGTCTGAAACAGATTGAACAATGCGTATGTGAGTCTCGCATGAACTCATTAGCTTTTTTTATTCTCTGCCAAAAATTGAAATGTTTTTCAATTGTCTAAAACAGATTAAGGTCCAACTACAAAATTAACAAGTGTGTGCAATTTCAACAGATACCGTGCAAAATAGACACAAACGTGTCTTTCCTCAAAGTATTTCTGAAAGTGTGTGTTTCCAAGTGAGTTCTGTTTTAAATATTCATAATTGTTTCCACACATGCCTGATTGTAGTATTTTCCTTAACAAAGAAAACACAGGCACCATTTTAAATTGGACTTTGGAGCTTTGAGTACAACAAAGAAGTTGCGGAAAGTGTTGCTGGGCTGCACTGTATTTATATTCATGTATTTATTCATAATATGCAGTCGTTTCTTTTATAGAAATGGTCTTTTGATGTAATGTCATTAGTTTGGTAAGAAAGAAAAAATATTAAAGAAAAAAATACATGGAATCAGAATATAAAATTGTATCATATACATTTGAGGAGTCTAAACTCAAAGGACATGTATATAGTCAAGTCATTTTGACGAAAATTTTATGAAGATTGGGAGAAGTATGGTTGTCGTGTATAGATCTTTGTACAAGTTATTAATGCTCTAGCCATGTCCCACCTAGACAACTGTGCCATTGAAACAATATCCAGCAAAGTGCCATATATCCCAGTGACTAAAATACCCCAACTGATTAGCTAACTCACCCCAGCTGTGTGTTAGCAAAAAACTTGCCGGAAAACAGGAAGTGCACTCCATTGAATACCTAGAGTGGAAACCTGGCGTTCACCACTTGTCACCTAATTCACCACTTGTGACATATGATTTGGCGTGTCAAACTAGTAAGTTACACCAGAACTAAACACTCAGAGATCGCAGTATGAAATGCATGCTTTTTTTGGTTGAAGTTTGACGTGAGATTAACTGCTTCTCCCCTATGGAAAATTTCCTTTTAATTTTCCTTTGTCTACTTAGTTAGATAGCTTGACAATGCTTAACATACAGCATTGTAGTACTCAAGACAGATTTTCATGTCTGTTGACTAAACCCACCACACCCAGCTATCATCCATTGATGAGCGGCAGGGAAGTGTGGGCAGACGGGTAAGCTTGTTATAACACTTCGTAGGGACCCTGTATCACACTACCATTTGGTCATTCTATCGTTCATTCACATTTTACATACGACGGGCCAGTTATAAAACTAGGAAAAGCCTGCCTGTGGAAAAGACCATCAATTATTTGTTTTTGACAACATCCTGTAGAGAATCTTAAAGGAAAAGAGGTAACAATAATTTAAGTGACAAAAGTACTCTTGCCATTACTCTGTATTTTACTTCAACAATAACATTATTTTAAGTGAATACGGACTCAGTGATTCGTGAGCATGACCTGTGTGACACGTACGTTAACCATGGAGCCCTTGGAGACTCTTAAATCAGCCACTGATGATGCTGACTTAGGTGTGGTCTCCACCTGGGCTTCCAGTCATCTAAAAAAAGTAAGTAAACCTCCTGGAAAGTTGTATGTTAAGCACATGTTTGGACACATGGACATTTCAGCTAACTTCCAAACACATTAACTTATAAAAAACGAATTCAACAAATCAGACAACATTTTAGAAATGATTCAAATCCTCAGGATGTAACTTGGTAGGGTCCAGCCTTCCATAAAGATTAGAGACTTTTTAGAAGCGTTCTTGGTTTTTAGCCATATAGGTGTGGAGACACATAAAGCCAAAAAAAAGAGACCCAAAAAAAGGCCCCAAATAAGAAATATTGTTGATGCCCATGAGTTTTGGAGGGATTGTAAAGCCATTTCTAAGCTATTTGTAACCTCCCTCGGGACAGGTGAGTCAAAGTTGAAGTTATTTGGCAACAATACTTGATGCTGTGTTAGGTGATGTTAAGCACAGTGTTTGAACAGAGGAACCTCATACCAACCATAACGCATGGAGTCAGTGGCGCTATGGTCTGGGGCTGCTTTGTTTCCTCAGTATCATCCCTGTAATGGACCAATACGTTACATTTGCTTGTTGTGTATGTCTGTAGTAAAAACACGCTTTGTACTAATTTTTAAAACTGCTACAATATATACTAGTGCCGTTTGTGTTCCAAAATCTTTAAACGAAAGATCTAAGCTCAAGACTGACATCTACACTTCCATTCATTAGGTGGACTTTAATTTCAGTTGTCGTCCTCCAGACCATCTGCAGTACCTTTGACCTTTGGCCATTAGTACAAAAATCAATCTGAAACATTCACATTGCTCTGTTGGCAGTCAAAGTATTTGAATCACAATGAGGATTCGATCTTCTCTGAGAAGCCCCCAAAACTCAATCAAATCTTTTTCTGCCTTTTCTGCTCCCGTGACAACCGAGCAATCATCCTCCTGAACCATTAAGACCGTTTAACCATTTAAACCGTCAACATCCTTTAATTACCCAGAACCATTGAGTTTATTAAATTATCCTAAATGGTTTTTAAAAGCTCCAGAGTCCCCAGTCCTTTCTAAAGATTTCCTTCTTTCTCCTCCAAACCAATTTCAAGTTCAAACTCATTTAGCTAAACCACTGTCCACTTTTTAATATCCCCAACATCTGTTGGAAAATCCCCATAAACATACATTGAAGTTGTGTACATTCGGAAGGTGTGGTTTTTACCCAGTGAATTTACAAACTCATGGACGGATATGAGATCCGTCATGCATTTTAGGATCGTATGTTTACCCAAATCATTTTCGGTTTTCTTTCGGTAAACAAAAACGGCGTTGTGGCACTGGATGTGAACCGGAGGTTAACTCCTCCCTAACCCAGCCATTAAGATGTCACCTTAAAACCGGCTATATTTCTTCATTAGGGAACCCCAGAGTGCTTTACATGCCTGGGAGACCTTTTAACCAACATGAGAGACCTTGCTTTAATGACCGTGTTCCATATACACCACTAACTCCTCTGTGAATTCTTAATGACAGTCTAAAAAATATTTCAAGCTTTTTCCAAAAACATTTTCATTATGTGAATTATTTCTCGGTGATTGCAACAAGTTACTGTGTCAAAAGGAAAAGACGCTAGCCGTGAAATTACGTTGAATTGTAGTAACACACCTCTAGATTGGTTTTCGACCTCATAACTGGACACATGGAGTTCACTGAGGCTTGAATTGCTTAATAACACCGTGCCTTAATGATAGAGTTTACGTCTCAGCTAATGCTATGGGCTTTCTGACGGTTCACTGGACTTGACATTTGGTGTTAAGATTTAAATTGCAATCTATCCCTCCACTTCTCATCTGTCTCTGGAATGGTCTACAGCGCTTGACAAACAGCCGCTGAGATGTTTTCTGATATTTTTGCACTTGATGTGCTGAATGTATAATAGCGGTCACATGATTTCTCTGCTATCAAAAAATCTAATAAAGCATTACATGAAGTCGATTGAACTGAGCATTTACTCTCAATTGAGGTAAAACAAACTGTTTAATTCAGTATTGTCATTTAATATCACTGTAATATCACAAATTCACTTTTTAACATAACATTTATTTGTATATACGTTCCATGAACATAATCAGGATTGAGATAGGGTTAGGGTGGAGAAGTGAAAAAGCATGGTCAGATATCTGCGTTTAAATGACTCTACTGTCTGTCACGAGTGAAGTCTTTTTCCTCCCTCTGGGTGTTGTTAGTTGGCCACTTTTCCTTTCCTTCAGTTTGGATTGTTTTGAGTTGATTATGCACACCTGGTTTCAGTTGATAATTAGCAGGGCTACTTAGGTCACTGGGTGTGGTTGCACTGAGCTTCTCATTGTTTTGTATGTCATGTCGAGTTAGGTGAGTGTTGGTTGTTGGTTGTGTTTCGAGACATCACTCTATTATTTGTATCATTAGTCGCCTTGTGTTTTAAGCACATTTTTATTTTCCGTTGATGTTGATGGTTTATTTGATGTAGTAAATTCTTATTGAACGTGAGTAACCCGCTCTGCGCATGGTTCTTCCCTGCCATTAAACTGTAAGTTTACACATACAATGAATTGGTTCTGACCCATAGCTGCTACATTTAGGACACACATTTTTAAACGTACACGAACAGTGCAAATAGAGCAACAACCAAAAACACACAACACGAACAGTTCCACAGGAGACCATGCCTAGTAGCATAAGTGAACCATAAAATAGATGAATGTTGTGTGTCATATATATCTGAGTAGTGCAAAGGAGAAATGTCTAGATGTGAAAGGAGATTTAAATGTGCAAAGAGCAGTATGTACGGCAATATGTTATGGTATACAGTTGTGCAAATGAGAGCAATGCCCAACTGTATTTCAGGATGTCCACCAGTGTCTATCGTATTAGAGCTGATAGTGCTGTGTTGTATATGACCTAATCAGTAATTATTGAAAATATGTTTTTCTATCAATCTATGCACAATACACCACTACAACGACAAAGCGAAAACTGTTTGCCAATTTATTAAAAGAAAGAATAACGATGAATATGCAGGGCCTTTATTCACTGCTCTGTGGAAGCATCTTAGGCAGTGATCACAGCTTTGATCACAGGGTTTGTCTGTGAAACTTGTGCGATATTAAAGTCTCCAAACAGATGTGAAATGGGGTTTATATTCAGCCTTTGTCTGGGCAATTGAAGAACATTCGCGGACCCTAACCCGTTCAGTCGTTGGCTTGGCTCGTGTCCCGAGCTTTGTGTTCTGTTGATGGTAAACAAAACGTTTGTTTTGTCGTCTCTGCAGGACGCGTTTGATTCGCCCACAGCAACCACAGGACATGACGTCTGCCTGCTTTTGACGTGGTTTTCTTTCAAAATTGCAAACTTTATCTACCAGATGATATCTGGACTTCAGAGTACAGCCGCCACAGAGATTCGCCCTGAGCTCGCTTTTTCATATGTTTTATATCCTTTGTTTCCTTGCAGATAAAGGCCTATAACATAACTATTCTAATGAAGGAAATATATTGATATAGTAATATTCAAAGAACAATTATCACAATTAAGTGTTTTTAAAAAGCCAGCACTCCTGCATTATTACAAACGGGGAATTTTCCAAGGTGAACGCTTACATATTACCAGTAGTGAAAAGCGGCGACCACATTAGAATAGTTTCGTATTAATGATTTTGTGGTTGTTCTAGAAAAGTTAAGTAAAACGCGCCCATCTACAAGGACCAGGCCTCGCTCCGTCACCTCCGCACCTGGTGGATGGAAATTGGAAAGGAGAGAATGAAGGTATAGCAGAAGCACGTTAACCCGGTCTGTTTGGATCAAAGGCTTCCGTTCTCCCCTCGTTTCCCGGCGTATGTGCGTATAACCAACAGCCAATTACTCCGGTTCTGCCTGAACACTGCGCGTAATAGCCCTGTTTACAATGCAGGTCATCAAATATGGACATCGACTACAGTGTTGGTCAATCGTTCGTGTATATCCACACCAGTGTGTTGGCTCAAACCAAAAGCAGAAGATTCGCGACGCATGGTAAATATGGCCAATTACTCGGCTTTTGATCCATCAGTGTGTATTAGTGTGGTGAAAAAGAAAAAATGCTCCTCGTAATTCCCTACGCCCCACGCATCCTGGGGGTCCCGCGAGAGGATTAATCATCGGTCGGAACCGTTAGCGAAAACACTTTTTTAATACGACATCAGCAGCGCGAGCGACCGCTAGAACAAACATCTGCGCACCATAGTGGACGTTCTCCGCTATTAGGCCCACGAGCACGAGCTGGAGAACACGAGCTGGAGAACACATGTGGACGGGAAGGCACCTGATTCATTACTGACATGAAACCAGCCATGTGAATAGAAACGCTGCGGTGGGATTACACGCGAATCCGGTTTGAATGTGAGCGAAGAGGCCGGTTGGATGATGGGGAAAAATCTCTTTAATACCCACTGTAACCTCATTTGCAGATTTGGATATAATTTAACTGCGTAGGTGTAAAACATGTTATTTTCGCTATCCAGCTCCAACGCCTACTATCATACTGTAAATTATACTGAACGAACTTCACTGTGAATCACCAGGGTCACCGTAAACAATCACAGCTATCGAGGCCTCCCTGCTTGGCATGTGTAGGGGGCCTCGCACACGACATACGCTGAGCATGTAAATCACATCCATCTGCTCTAACCAACCGACCCGCTAACCCATCAACCAGCCAACCACAGTCTCACTAGCAGATGTGGCTACGGCCTGGACGACAACTAAACCAATCACAATGAGCAGATCTAACGACGGAACGCCATGGAAACTTTTCTGGCGTACATCTGAAGGATGACTGATCAAGCGCAGCAGATCTGCGTGTGTGTTTGCGTGTGTGTTTGTTTGTTTCTGACGGTGTGTGTGTGTGTGTGTGTCTGTTTAGCATGTGTCGGCTTTTGTCATGGCTATATGTTTTTACAGTGTAATAATCTCATCGAATCACAGTAAGATATTTTGATGATACATCATACTTAGTCAATTACATTGAGTTGGTTTCGGTCGTGGTGGTGGGGGGGGGGTTGAGCGCTGGCATGTTTGTTTATGAGAACGAAACACAAGTGTGGGTTCTGTTTATGTGTTGCAGGGGCACTTTAAACATTTACCCAGATGTCGGAGTGATCTGAGCCCAGATCAGAGATGATTGTTGACTGGTTGGTTTAAAGATGGTGCCTCTCTGCCTCCTGTGATGGGTACATTGTTGAGTTCATAAGTGCTCTGTGTCTCTCATTTGAATCCGTACAAGCTGAGGCAGCAACTGTGTAATAATGAAGAAAAAAAATACAGAGGAACACCTTGAAAGATCATCTACTAATCCAATCTGTTCCAATCTATCTAGACATGTATCACGTGAGGAGGAACAGAGCTTCAAAAGCACATTACTCAGAATGTGAAATATTACTCCTTTTTCGGAAATGCTCTGGAACCATATGGTTTTCTCTATTAATTTAAGATCTTTGCGATATGATATATTAATTCACGGTCTCACGAGTGAGGACTTTTCCTCACTCCGGGTGTTTTTTAGTTGGCCCATCCTTTTCATTCAGTTTAGATCAAGGGCGTCAAACCGATCCAACCGAGGTACAGTGTATGCAGGTTTTTGTTTTTTCCTTTAAATTAGTTCCCAGTTCAGACCTAAACAACCAGGTGAGGGTAGAACCTAACCAATAACTGACCTAATTAATCAAATAATTTGGCTACAAGGTGAGAACAAAAACATGTAGAAACTCGGACCTCCAAGGAACCGGTTTGACACTAGTAGTTTAGATGTTAATGAGGCCTACCAGTTTTTATTCATTAGTAAGGCTATTTAAGTTTGTGCTGTTTTACTGCCTGGTATTATTTGAACTTACGTCCTCCCCTGGTGTGTAATGTTTATGTATCAATGTTTTGAGTAAATCAGTAAGTCGCTCTGTATCGCATTTGGTTTTACAAAAGTATAGGTATATGCTTGTTTATATTAAATAAATTACCACAAACGTGACAACCCACTCTATGAACGGCTCATTTCCCTGCACTGCACCTAACGAGTCCTAACACACAGAGATAGTTTTGGTACATTTGCTGAGTACCTGGTGGAAGAATATTGCGTGATGAGCCAGTCACACAAGTTTCCAGCTCAACGGGTAGAGAGACATGATATAAACCTGGAAACGTATGCCGCGTGTTATCGACTGCCTGCTATATATTACATCAAGAAAATATAACGTGTGTTATCGACTGCCTGTGAATATATATTATATCAAGGAAATATAATGTGTGTTATTGACTGCCTGCTATATATTACATCAAGAAAATATAACGTGTGTTATTGACTGCCTGCGATATATAAAATCAAGGAAATATAATGTGTGTTCCTACATCCAGTGTTTTCAATTCATCAGTCTGGCTGACATCACAAAACAAGTAAGAACCCTCCCTGATGCGCCTGGGTTTTACCACCCTTTAAAGAGTCATCATTTTGTTTCTATAAATAATCTAGGGGTGGAGGTGGAAAATGGGACATAAAAAACAAACAGAAAGAACAAGCCTGGAGTTTGGGAAAACGCATCTTGTCATTTTAAAGGCACTGAGTGGTAAGAAACCTCCAGTTCTTATAAACATGAAATGCATAGCTGCAAACTCATGGCTCTGCAACAGACGCTGAAGTATCATGACATAGGTACAGACACTGAAGTATCATGACATTGGTACAGACACTGAAGTATCATGACATAGATACACACACTGAAGTATCATGACATAGATACACACACTGAAGTCTTATGACATTGGTACAGACACTGAAGTATCATGACATAGGTACATAATGCTGATGTCTCATGGCATAGGTACAGACACTGAAGTATCATGACATAGATACACACACTGAAGTCTTATGACATAGGTACAGACACTGAAGTATCATGGCATAGGTACAGACACTGAAGTATCATGACATAGGTACAGACACTGAAGTATCATGGCATAGGTACAGACACTGAAGTATCATGGCATAGGTACAGACACTGAAGTATCATGGCATAGGTACAGACACTGAAGTATCATGGCATAGGTACAGACACTGAAGTATCATGGCATAGGTACATAATGCTGATGTCTCATGACATAGGTACAGACACTGAAGTATCATGGCATAGGTACATAATGCTGATGTCTCATGACATAGGTAAATAATGCTGATGTCTCATGGCATAGGTACAGACACTGAAGTATCATGGCATAGGTACAGACACTGAAGTATCATGACATAGGTACAGACACTGAAGTATCATGGCATAGGTACAGACACTGAAGTATCATGGCATAGGTACAGACACTGAAGTATCATGGCATAGGTACAGACACTGAAGTATCATGGCATAGGTACATAATGCTGATGTCTCATGACATAGGTACAGACACTGAAGTATCATGACATAGGTACATAATGCTGATGTCTCATGGCATAGGTACATAATGCTGATGTCTCATGACATAGGTACAGACACTGAAGTCTCAACATAGAAACAGACGCTTATGTCTCATGAAATGAATATACAGTGTATGATTGTATATGTCGCAGTGTATGATTGTATATGTTACAGTGTGTTATTGCATCAGTTATGCCGATTTGGTGTGGGCATGAAAATTGTTGGTGTTTAAGCAGCAGCACATTTGTTTTTCCTCTGTATTCTACTACTTCGTAGATGACTCTATACAAAATGTGTCAGAATGTCATTTGAGGTTTCTTCAATCCAATCGATTCAAAATGTCAGCACATTTTGCCCAAATCGTTTAGACAGATGAACAATATATACAACATGTATATATATCATGTTAATCCCTCGGTTGCATATCCTTTGCATGCGATGTTTGCCAGACGTCTGCTACCAATCAACATTCCCAAATGCCGGGTATTTTTCCTGGTCCCGCTATGCCAAGCCTGTCCCGCAGCCATCTTCATTGTGTTTCAGGGCCATTTGCTTGTAAAAGGGATGCTCCATTTGGTTCAGATTGGATGAAATAACATAACGATAAGCACCGTCATATTACACGGTTGGCAGGATGTAAGTTCAATATCTTCTCGTCAGCCTTCTCTTCTCTTTGTCTCATCAGTCCACAAAACCTCACTGTAAATACTATTTAGGTGATCATATTTTTTAGGCTAGCTAGTTCTTTCACACCTAGCCTCAGTAGTTCAGCATGGGGAATTTGTCTGCAGATTGTGCTACCTGACACATCCACGCTTTCCTCCTGGAACGTCACGAACTGCGTGGTGTGGTGCACGGAACGCCAAATGCAGAGCGTAGATCCAGTTTGTGGTTCTACTTATTCAAAACATACACAACAAACGGATAACATATAACTGGTTTATGTAAATGAAAATGAGCCTACCAATGCCACTTATAAAATAATGTTTAAATAGTACCAAGCAAAGTGGCTACATCTCCCCATGACTGATCTAAACAAAGCCACCCAAACCGAAACGAACCGTGTGCACCCAACTAAAAGCCCGGAGTGGAAACGAAGGGTTCCCGCTCATGACATGGACAGTGTTCCTAATCTATTTTTATGTCTATGTCCTTAATATTGAGCATTACTTTATCATCCGCTGTGAAGTACAACTTCTGTCCGCTGGTTCGCTTGCCAATGCTGAGCTTACCAGAGCATTCTTTTCAATATAGCGAACAGTTTATGTTTGCGATGATTTCACTGTTGTTTTTGTCAATTTCTGCAGCTAGGTCATGACATGTTTTAGTCCTTGTGTTGTCAGACGCCCCGTAAAAAACCAGACCCAAAATGCAAACACAAAGGTTCAAATGCGGAGTAGACATTAACAGCTCTCGTTTGCATGCTCAAACATTGCAAAAACAAACATCTGTCTAATAAGAAACAGCTGTGCGACCAATTATCCAAATACTTTAGGAACCCTGAAATAAGAGGGAGCTGTGTACAAAACGTGCTGTCATTTGACTTGGAAGAGAATACCCCTAATTAAAGCTGAAAGTCCGCACGTTAATACCACAGTCATTTAATCGTTCTTAATCCCAACGGCTGGAATACAGAGCCGATAACAGTGGCACCGTAACGAACACTTAACTGCAATTGTTTTAGTATCAATGACCTGCACAGAACTTGACCGTGTACGTGGCGATGTACTGTTATATTAATGCTGTCACATTGGCTCATTTTTGTCACATTGTTTGAGCTTGACTGTCGATTCGTTCTCCTATTTATGATGAAAAGAACATTAAAAGCGTCGGAGGGAATAAGTGGCGCTCATAATTATTGGCTCAAAATGACAGGCACCAAATCACGGCCGTGTTGTGTTAACCTGGCCTGGTCACCCATAAGCTCATGAGTCCCATGTTGACCTATTGTCCTCTATGGAAGATGATGAGAGCTGATGGAGCTGATGAGAATATGAGCTGATTAGAATGGAATGGGCTTGGGAGAAGGTTGTGACTGTGGATAATGACTGGCAATCGCCTTGCTAACTATGGAAACTCCCGAATAGAGACCTCAGGCTCACACACAATGACCGCCAACCAAAACATTTAGACGTGTCCACCAGCAAATAACCAGGTCCTCCATTACGGACAATAGATGACATTAACATGTGAACTAGTCAGGAATGTTCTTGTATGAGAGATGATGGACGGTCTTTAACTTCTACTGAATTACTGTAGGCCAGACACAATTTTCTTTAAGTAGGCTTTTGTAACGAGGCCCACAATTTTTTTTTACTGTTCAGATTGTAATGTGAGTAGGGTCAAGTACAAGTACAAGCCGAGTTTATTTGTTATTTATTTTAATTTTGTTTTGTGTCATTGACCTCTTCTGCAGTCAAATGGAGCCATGACTCATGTATGACATAATATATATATACAGTATATATGGCAATTGGCCAGGTGATTCTAGTTGAGGAAATTGACAATGCATCTAATATCCCATCCTCCATTTTATTGATAAAAAACAGTGCTTGGCAACTAGTTCACGTCAAAAAAAGCCAATCTCATCATTTCCGACAGCTAATTGAACAATAACCAGTAAAAACACCCGACTAAAATATATAATGATACCATCAAAGAAGCAATTATTTCATTCGTTACCAGAACAGTCAAACAATGTTTTTTTTCTTCATTTAAGAGTATTGTCTTGTAACTGATTTTAACCTGAACCAAATGTGTTATTTACAATATTTGAGAAATGTATGACTGCTAAATACGATAATGTTGTAATAGAATTTTTAGCGCAAGTCGCATTACAGACACGTTTTCTAGTTTAAACAAGGGTAGTTTATATACCATCAAAAATCATAATTCACATGTCATTCCTCAACAGGTCTGCAGTCCAACACAAACATAACCAAGAGCTTTTAGTGTGTTTGTTTTTCTGCAAATTTGAGAAGAATATTCGCTGGCGACCGTGTTCATTATAAATAGTGTTCTGCACTTAAAACAAAGACTGTTTTGATTCTGTTCTGTGACATAGTGCAGAAGTCTATTACTGTGAAGTTTTAGCAATGTAATTAAATCCCTTATAGTTTGAGCATAAGGCTTCATCAAATTAGCCTCAAAACACTTTAAGCTAAGCTTTTCTCCGCTGAACTGCTTTTTTGTTTGACTCATTGGTTTAATACCTAAAATGGAAGGCCCCTGTTTGTGAACATGCTCAACTATTGTTAACACAACAGCTTTCAGCACTGTCAGTGGTTGATTTGAATGTCTCGGATAGTTTGGATTTGGAGGTATGCACTCAAAAAAATCTCTTATTGTATGTCCATAAATTAAAATTTAAGACAAGCTCCAGAAGTGAACCTGGCACTTGCAAGAATTGCACCCAGCAAAAAAAATGAACTGAATAATTAAAAAAAATTAAACGACTGTAACATGTAGCCAAATTAAGAACATTCCTCTGCGGTTTTGATCAATATTTTCGTTGTAGGATGACGCATTTCCTGCCGATTTGTCGGTTGTACGTCTATGATGAGAATCTCCTGGCTCATTATCCTGCTGCTAGTAACTATTAGTTAATTGGTACACTGGTCATAAAGGGATGGACATGGTTGGCAACAATACTCAGGTAGACTGTGATGTTTTGACAACAGGGGCCTAAAAAGTGCCGAGAAAATATACCCCACACCAATACACCTCCACCACCAGCCGAAACTGTTAACACAAGCCAGAGATGGACCCATGCTTTCGTTTTGTTCATGGCACTTTCTGACCCTATTATGTGATCGTCACAGCAGAAATCGAGACTCCTCAGACCAGGCAACTTTCTTTTTTTGTGCTGTTTTGGTCGGCCCGTGGAAAATTAATCTATGATCTCGAGCCAGTTTGGCCATTCTCCTCTGACCTCTGCCTTCACTGAAGCATTTCTTGCCCAGGGAACTACCGTTCATGGGATGTGTTTTCTTTTTCTGACCATTCAGACGTGCGATTGCAAAATTACGTCTACAGCTACGTTAACTGTGATTATACTGCAAACCTAGGTCATTATCTTTTAATAGAGGCTTGTCTATTTAACACTATGCACAATTTTTACTTGGAAACATGAAGTGCTTTTAATCCCTCGTTCAGCCCCTGCATTAACTACATTAGATCATTGTGCGGTATGCCAATTGTAATAAGCAATGTTTAAAATGCCTGCTAAAACCACCAGCAACAGAAACTATTGACTCAGCCGGTCCATATATCTATATCTATATCCAGACATCTATTTATAGATATATATATATATATAAATATCCATGATTATTGATTGTTCTGTTGTACCCAATGAACACACAGGCTACAGAGCCACAGGTGCAGTCGGTCTACCTGGATAAATAATAATTAAATAATTACATATATAATTTTAAATAAATATATATGTAAACTGTATCTCTACAGAACATCACGCTCTTTCCGCACTGCAGCCTGGTGCCATCATTTCTCCAGGTCAATGGCACACGGATACAAGGTCGTTCATTTGATGTAAATAATACACATCTGGACATATGGATTTTTTTCCCACCACAAATAATAAACAAGTCTTATTTTTAAAAGTCTCTGCTTTGTGTAGTGCAGTGTAGTGCAGTGTAGTGCAGTGTAGTGCAGTGTAGTGCAGTGTAGTGCAGTGTAGTGCAGTGTAGTGCAGTGTAGTGCAGTGTAGTGCAGTGTAGTGCAGTGTAGTGCAGTGTAGTGCAGTGTAGTGTAGCTTTACTGTTTACAGCCTAGAGTTGACTAGATGTGCTGAACATAGTTCACTTATTGGTCCCGACAGGAAAGAATTGTTGTTCTCGAGGGCCACAGCAAAAGGAACGTAATGTTCAGGTGGGAGTATCCTTTGGTGATGATTGATCTGTTCTGCCCATATGCCCCACTCTACTCCCTGTACACCAGAACCCAGAAGTGGTTGCTTATTTATTTTTCCACTTGCAACGCAGCTTTTGTGGTTTGGGATGTACAGCTTTAATTCGTGTAGTTGAACATTGGCGATGATGCTGACTTCAGACTGGAACAGAGATGAATAATGGTTTGTTGTCAAATGTCTCCACGGGATTTCAAGAACAACTCAGGTTCAGCAGAATGTCCCCCCAAATATGAATCTAGGGCGAACAATCTGTTTAACTAGAGCACTTTTGTTTTCATGGTTACCATACTGTACCAAATGTACCCAAATAATCACTGACACTCATATCTAATGTACATATGTAGATTTTTTGACAAAGAAAAGGGAAAGCATGTTAGCGTACAGTAGTACCGACCTGTTCACCTTCTTCTCTGTTATTTCACAACCTTTACATTTTGAAAACCTAAACATCAGCAGTCAAAATGAAAAGTCCCGGGGTGGCCATATGCCCAACATCTCAGTACACTCTCTAATACTGCCAGAAGATAGCTCCAACTCCTATTATACGTTCTCATTCAAAGTCCCCTCTGGTTGGAGAACAGGTAGACAAGATGCATCGTGCTCCGTTGAGAGAGAATTTACGTTGGGTTACAACATACAGCCCACGCGCGACCAACTGGCGTAACGGGCGTCTGGACGTAATTTGAACGTCTCCTGTTTGCTAGGTGAGTAATTATTGTTTTGCACGTTTAATTCATCATCTCATCTGTACAGTTATTGCTCCCCCGGGGCTAGTTGAAAAAGCTGGCTGCGCTGCCCAAATCAGTCATACTCCTCGCCAGCTGGATTACAATCGTCACCATTCCCTGCTACCGAAATTCGACAACCCGTTTCTCCCATTCAGAAATGCTCCAGTCAAAATTTGAAAAAAGATTATAAAAACTTTTGCCTTTTTGTCGAGCTACTGACCCTTGACCCTTGCAAGTTCTGCGTACGACCCTGCCGTACGATCTCTGAAACCCATCCAGAAGCAGGATATTCCTAAGATCCCTTCCTGTCCCAGAATGAGTTAAATTAACAGCTTGTCAGCAAACGGACAGCTCATCCGTTTTACCGTTAATGATAACCGTGACATTTCCAGCCACGGTGTCCCCTACAACAAATGTCAATCGAGATGTCTTTGGGAATTAGGTTCTTTAATTAAATAAGGATTAATGGAACATTACAGATGAGAAAGGGCGGTAAAATGTCAGAAGCTTGATTTACCGGGGGACCGGTGATTTGTGGTTGCTCGAGATTGAGACTGCGTGGAGCTGTGGCACAGGACAGCTCCTCTGGACAGGGTGCAAATATCGTCTCGGCTCTCTGTCATGCGTGTCAGACAAGCACGGAGCGAAACGCCAAGAAAATGAGGGAAGACTTGAGGCTGTTTAGGCTCACGTGTAGCAGGCTTTTTCTTGGTTACCCAGAAAGCGTGAGAAGGGGTGAGCGAGCGTGGAAAGAGGGTAAGGTTCAGCTCAGTCTGTGCCAGTCCAGCTACGATAATTACGGTTTTGCATTTGGAGTCCAGTGGAGGTTTCTTCAGAAGACGCAAATGGTATCGCCTCCGTGAACTTCAACCCTAACGAGGGGAAAGGGCACTCTTGGTCGTACGCGATCAAACAAGGTTTAAAACGTTAAAACGCCATTGGGATGTACCGCATTCCGCTCTTTTATCCGGACTGAAGATGTCCCTCGGGAGCTTCGAATGGCGTTCCCAGACACAGTGTGATTGTGTTGCATCATAATGATCCCGAATACAGTGGCATTCCTCAGGGCTGGGGAGGGAATATATTTTACTGCCGGCAAAGCCAGAGACAGATGTTAACAAAATCATCACAACGCCGCCTGTAAATGTCTTTTCACTGCAGGTTCTGCCGTACTGCCATGCTCCGGGTTCTGCAGACGAGACCGTTCTGACAACTGTCAAATATCCACAGAGATGGAACGGGTTAAACCTGTCTTGGCATCTCTCCCTTCTCATCTCTCCATGTAGGCGCCGTGTACTGTATGTATGTGTGTCGTTCTCATCCTCCGCTGTCTTCCTTGCTCCTCTTCATCACCCGAAGACCATCCTCACGAAACTCGCCGATGTTCTATCCACCGCGGCGTCTCCGGTTAGATTTGCTATGAGCTCAACAAGCCCAACACCCAGGTTCCGTGGTTAGCGTGTCTTAAACGACTTGTCCTGTGAGAAATAATAGCAGGCAAACAAAGCTAAGGCGTTTTACCGAGCATTTTCTTCGCTGAACTATTTTTATACACAGCCTCGGGCTGTGTGGGCTAGTTTAAATATCAGTGAATTTGTCTTTAATTTATTTTTTGCTCCCGCTCGTCCGACCCAAGGCGCCATCGCTGAACCTGGCAGCGGAGTTAAAAGGGTAAGGCCTATTAAAGTAAACGGGTTGTCCTTGGCTATTTGTCCACACAACGGTAGGCGGCTAAAGTGGACTCCACCGCTCCTTGCCAACGGCAGACCGTATGACACAGATCCAAGAGTCTGGAGGATGCAGTAGGGATGGGAGGCTGGTAGAGTACGGCCCGAGGAAATAAGTAGCAGCTGGGGCGATATCCGAAGCAAAGGCCGTTCTAGCGAGACTGGCATGGTCAGCGCGGTCAGCTCCGCAAGGATAGTTAGACGGAGGATGATGAACAGAGATGCTAGCGGTACAGGATGGGGAACACAGTGTAACCGTTTGATTAAAAGAATGAGCGTCTGGATAGAATAATGACTGACTGGAAATAGTCGAAGCAAACCACCAGCGTTGTGATTCTTTTCGCTCATTATTCATTCACGTCCCTATTCCATTGGCAGCTATTTCTGGAGCACAGGTTCACTGGATATTCTCCGGAGTCGCTTCCTGGGATGTGGAGAAAAAAGGAAACATGACAAGGAAAAAGCGAAGGAAGCGGAGATATGTCACATGAATCTTTACTTTAACATGCCCCCTAATAGAATTGTTTGATGTCTGCACCGCACTGCCTGATGGGAGTCTGCCTGTGAGGCTCTCAGCCCAGTAATTGCTCCTCAGTGGCCAGTCTTCTCCACAGCTGTGGGCCCACCATGCCAGCTCACATGAATCTGTCCCCCTTATTGCCACATTAACATGGCCCGGATAAAAACGGACCAAACCTTGAGGGGACAGGGGACGTGCAGAACCAGAGCGCTTTCTAATGCTGACTGAGTAGATTCTACAGTATAAATAACTTACTTGCAGCAGGTCATGGACTTTAGCGTCTGTTAGATTTTTCCTCACTGGAACAGTGAATCCTCAGTATTAATAATGCATGTATGCTATTACTTACACTGATGAGCCAAAATATTATGATGGATTATGATAGATCGTATACGGCCTAATGTGCCGTCGCTCCTCCGCGTGTCGTAAAAAAAACAGCACTGACCCGCCAAGTCATGGACTCTGCAAGACCCCTGAAGGTGTCCTGTGGTATCTGGCACCGAGACGTTTGCAGGAGATCCTTCAAGTTCTCTGCGAGGCGGAGCAGCCATGAATCAGACCTGGTCCGGCACATCCCACAGACGCTTAATCGAATTGAGAATTTTCGAGGTCAGGGAAATACTTTGAACTTTTCGTAATTTTCCCCCGAACGATATCTGCAGTGTGGCAAGATGCATGATCCTGCTAAAGGAGGCCGTCCAGAAATACCATCGCCATGAAGTTGTGCCGGGTGCAATGTAATGCGGGTTATGACACATTCCTCCAGTAACCATTCATTCATTTTCCGTGTCTTGTGCCACAGTGGACCAGACGGAATATAACCTTGGTGTATATTCCTAATATAATTATTGTCAACAAATTCTGTTGCTATTGGGTGTCTACCACTATTATCACAGGGCAAATGTGCATAGTGATTTATGGTCATTAGGTTTCTGAGTAAATTGCAGCTGCCAGTACAGGGCTTTCTCTTTAGTGCTGGTAATGGGATTGTAGTTGGTCCACCACAAACTTCTGTGGTGTTGATGTCTCTACTCTAATACTGGTGTACCTGTTTTTCTCATGAATGATCAAAACCAGCTGTTTGATTTAAAACGAAAACAACGACCACAGGAAGTCCACGGGAACATTTATGGCTGCGATCCAACCCAAGAACATGCTCTCTACACACCATGGATCTCATATGGTCGCAGTGTACATAATGCTGCCAGAGCTTTCAGACTTCCTCAAGTCAAACTCGTTTAGTTGTGACATTACACATTCATTACACATCTAAAGCGGCAAATAAGTGAAAACCTTTGTAGTGCTTCCATACTATAGTCATTTGTTAACCATTACACATTCAAAGCATTTTGGTATTTTTGTCCTATTTCATTTCATGTGTGGGAATTCGCTGATTGCTAACCACCAGAAGGACAACCTATGGACGGAAACCCGGGTGATGTGTTTTGTTGACTGTGATGCAAAATAATTTAATTAATGATCGATGTTCTTTGATCTTTTTATTCTTTTATATTTTGAGAAAAACATTGTGATATTTTGTATAAATCAAATTATTTCATTAGTAAAGTGGTGGATTAACGAAGAGCAAAAGAAAACATTATTGTTATTTCATCAAGGGTCAAAAAAATAGATCTGTTACCAAAACATATAACATAAAAACGCAATGGGCAGCAATATACAGTATGTTGTTCAAAAGTTATGTTATTAAGTTTAATTAACAGGAAAGGGATTAATTTAATACGTAACCTACCCTTTAAAGAACTTCGGACAATGATTTTACCGTATTGTACTTTCTACCGCTATATGTGCAGTACAATTAATTACCGTAATCATGAAGCGTTGAGTTCTTTATATACAGTATGTCTGACCTACAGCCAACCGAGACAAATGCTGTAGTCCAGAAGGTCTTGAGTCAGTTAATTACCTGGGAGAGTATTGAACTCAGTTCATAACATGTCTCCTTCATTACTTTGCTTGCCCAACATTTGATTACGCAATTATTTCAAGTCGCTTTCATGTTGCCGAATTTGTTTTAACTCGTAAATCACCATTTTATTGATCTCTGCATGTCAAATAAAAAAGCAGGGGTAAAAATCTCCTCTTTGTGATAACGGTAGCTCACTCACGGTCCTCTGTCTTAACAGCTGCTCATTAAAACACTGATCTTACTCTGGAAGTTTGGGCCATAAAGCATGCGGCATGAAAACAGTCACTACAGCTATGTATCGTCGAGTGAAACCTGAGGTTAAAAAGACACTGGCATTTGTCAGTGTTTACATTCGACGGATTAACAGTAATTTCCTCTGATGTTAAAAGTCGTCTGAGACCTACTGTTCAAGTATGGATTCTTTTTGTCTTTAACCAAATGTTGCACTTTCTTAACAAAGTGGTGTTCGGGAACTAAATTCCCTCGTACTGTCGGCCTCATCGAAACAGGAATCGTATCACATTCAGAACAGCCAGTTGTTGTGTGCCACACCCAAAGGCCTTTCTTAGCAATTTGTCACGGACAAAATGAGTCAGGACCTGCCACTGAGAAATGTACACCGAGTCTGATTCTGCAAATATACAGATGGACATATCATCAGAGGCCGAGTTTAGTGGTACCACATCAATCAGAGCAGAAGTCTAACCATCTAATACCTCCTCCTCCTACCCTCTGTCGACTGGTGATTCAGTGCCTCAGACCATGAGCTCCTGGCATGTGGTCCTGATTATAGTCGACAGTCGCTGCTGTAGCACCGTACGCCTGTCCTCCCAGATAATATGTATTAAGCCTGATCTCAAGTTTACATTTCAGAAGGAGACTTGTGTTCGGAAAATGATAACGGAGAGTGCAAGTACAAGGTGATAATGCGACTTTATCGCGGGGAACTGTGTTGACCGTCTCAGCTGTGGGTGGTGGTACAGAATGCATGGTGGTCCTTCTAAAGACAGAGCTTTCTTTAGCCCCACTTATTGTGCGCTGCCTTGTGTCGGTGTTCTTGAATTTTAAGCGTATATGAGTAAATTCAGACAAATATCTTTCATCGTGTGAACCCCTGATATTATACTCGTTTCCATTGTTTTTTATTTTAAAAAATCCAGCGCAAATTGATGTTATTTCAATGGTTAACGGGGCTGCTTTGGTCAGCAGTTATGGTCTCTCAAAGAACTTTAGAATAATATCAAAAATATTGCTGATTGTGTGGCCTCAAAAACTCAGCGAAGACGTGATGTGATGCAAAGTTAGAATAGGGGCAAATGCAAAGAACAGAAACCAACAATAAACTAAATTAAAGGCTAATAGAAACCATTTATATATATATATGAATAGTTACATATATACGCTGATAAGCCAAAACATTATGACAACTCACAAATGAAGGGAATAACATTGATTGTCTTCTAACAAGGGCACATGTCAAAGCCTGGGTAGATTAGATGGTAAACGAACAATCAGTTCTCGT
Organism: Dallia pectoralis; assembly: GCA_029465975.1. NCBI lineage: Eukaryota > Metazoa > Chordata > Actinopteri > Esociformes > Umbridae > Dallia > Dallia pectoralis. The sequence goes on along the minus strand of CM055740.1, from coordinate 8,989,810 downwards.
AGTTAACGTAATGGATGCAGAGGAAATGGGCGGGAGTAAAGACCTGAGAGACTTTGATAAGAGCCAAACAGTTATGGCCTGACTGCTGGGTCAGAGTATCTGTGAACGACAAGGCTTGTTTTGAGTACCTACTGACTAGTGGTCCACTGAGGGCAAAACTACAAACGGAACTGAACCTCAGAGCCGTAGAGGAAGGGTTGTCTGGTCCAATTGGTCATTGTTGTTTGTGGAGTTACTCGTGACAGCCAGACGATAATGTTGTGAGCAATGTTTGCATCGTCTCAAAATCCCGGAACACGATTCATCTGGGCTCAAACTGATTTTAGGGTGAGGAAACATCTAACGGAGAGTTAAAAAAAATACATTAGTCCACTTGCGTTTGTTAATGTTAACTTTGAAACGGCTATTGATGATGGTTTCAGTCAACACAGTCCCAAAACATGTCTCAGATGTCCCCAAATGGTGCAGTGGTCTAAAGTCATGGCTTTACAACAGAACACCGGCATTGTAGTGGCCAGGAATATCTCGTATTGACCAAACATAAAAAGGACTCTCCACAATCTTTCTGCATCTACCTAACGCTTAAAACATTCCTCTGTGTTGATGTGGTCAGGAAGCACACGGGTGAGAACAGAAGATGATACATTTTATGTTGGATAGCAATTTAGTAGTGTCATGCTGCCGGACAAAGGGGAGCGAGAAAAGCCCTAAAAAGCAGTCTCGTCTCAGCCACAAGTATGCAAATTAAATGTGTTTTCAATTATATGAAACCCGCTCAACCGTAGTCTCCTTTATTCCGCTGGCTCGTCTTGGAGCCTACATGACACTTCTCCACAAGACGACACATCGCTGTCATGTTGATGTTCACACAATCTGCCATGTATTCTATTCGAATATAAAACTAGAAAATGTTCTCCAACCCTTATCCGTGACAAAACACCCAGCAGGCAAAACATTCGTATCTTTTTTTTCCCCGAAACAAGCTGGAATATAGATTATTGTAAATTCGAACTGAAACAGGCAACCTCCTTCCAAAATGTCTGTGGTTTTCGACTGAAAATAGTGGTACACTAACAAGAATTTGGCAAGCTCGTGTGCCATGTTCATGCATACTGTGGTGGAAAAGAGGGGATTTTTGTCAAAGCTAGTCTGGGTGAAGGTAAATATAGAATTATGGTCTGGAGAATATTTATAAAACAATATCTAAGTGGCTTGTGTGGGCGGCCGCTGTAGTGCTCATTTGAACTGTGTGTAAATTGTTGACAGTTGTCAATTACCATAGTTCCTGACTGTCTTTCATTACGTTAGCACTAAGGTACACGGGGGCGTGGAATTTGGTCAATAGACCACAGCTGAGGTTTGTTTTAAGGCATGACACAACGCAGAGTGCCCGGACCACCTTTAGTCATAACATATTGGCCCCGTACCACTAAACCCTGAGGTGCCTTATTGTGATGTGGACTAATATAACTCAAACATAAAAATACAAAAATGTTTTTCCAAACATGCATTTTGTCAGGATCTGCCCTTGGCAGATGACGGGAGATAGACACAGTCGCAGAGAATATTTCCAATCTGAAGTCTTTATTAACATTTCAGGCAAGACAGGCACTGAACATAAAGGACTGAAACACACAGAAAAGACCACCAATCAAAATAGAGTAGACCAGAACACAGTGAACACTAAACACAAAAACCCATACCCTACAATGAGAACCAACTGGTAAAAAAGCAACATGAACAAACTGCCACACAAAGAACCTGACCAAACTAACATACAAAGAACCTGACCAAACTAACATACAAAGAACCTGACCAAACTAACATACAAAGAACCTGACCAAACTAACATACAAAGAACCTGACCAAACTAACATACAAAGAACCTGACCAAACTAACATACAAAGAACCTGACCAAACTAACATACAAAGAACCTGACCAAACTAACATACAAAGAACCTAACCAAAGTAACATACATAGAACCTGAACAAACTGACATACATAGAATACGACCAAACGTACCAACAGAAACCAACATACCTTAAACAATGACCCAACAATGACAGACAGGAAACCACTGAACTAAATACATGAACGAACAAGGAAATACATCTAACAAACGACAAAGTAACATGCATACCGACATGGACCACCGACATGGACCTAGAACCCAATGTACCGGAAACAATGACCGACACAGACAAACTGACACAGACCAAACTAAATGCAGACACTAACGAACTGAACACAAAACAGGTGAGAAACAAACACAGGTGTAAGACATTGTCCTTGATGAATTGCCACTCCGAGGTGGCAGGGGGAGTGTCAACCCTGGCATGAAGGGGAACAGAGGCAGTTCGTTACACAAGGCATGTATTTATGACAGACAACGTGTTTTTGCGGAAAAAGCAAAAACATGCTCCTGAGAAATACCCTGCAACCAGGAAGCAGAGTATAGCACAACGGCTGTGGGAATTACAGATTTCAACATACAACATTCGTGAGCATCAACTAAGGGTTATAGATACAAAATAATTGGTATGGTCTTTTAAGTCGTGTAAATTATCTCCTAAATTTAAGAGACATGTAATGTTTTTATGGTCTCCAATCCTATCAGTGCTAAAGAAAGATTTGCCTTAATAACATCCCATTATGTAGAACACAATGTGTGTTTTTATGCTTTTGCTCTGTGAGTTGAACCACATTATCATTTAGTCATTATCATTTAGTCATTATCATTTAGTCATTATCATTTAGCCCTTATCATTTAGTCCTTATCATTTAGCCCTTATCATTTAGCCATTATCATTTAGTCATTATCATTTAGCCATTATCATTTAGCCCTTATCATTTAGTCCTTATCATTTAGTCCTTATCATTTAGTCATTATCATTTAGTCATTATCATTTAGTCATTATCATTTAGCCCTTATCATTTAGTCCTTATCATTTAGCCCTTATCATTTAGCCATTATCATTTAGTCATTATCATTTAGCCATTATCATTTAGCCCTTATCATTTAGCCCTTATCATTTAGTCCTTATCATTTAGTCATTATCATTTAGTCATTATCATTTAGTCATTATCATTTAGTCCTTATCATTTAGTCATTATCATTTAGTCCTTATCATTTAGCCATTATCATTTAGTCCTTATCATTTAGTCATTATCATTTAGTCCTTATCATTTAGTCATTATCATTTAGTCATTATCATTTAGTCATTATCATTTAGTCATTATCATTTAGTCCTTATCATTTAGTCATTATCATTTAGTCATTATCATTTAGCCCTTATCATTTAGTCATTATCATTTAGTCATTATCATTTAGTCCTTATCATTTAGTCATTATCATTTAGCCCTTATCATTTAGTCATTATCATTTAGCCCTTATCATTTAGTCATTATCATTTAGCCCTTATAATTTAGGCATTATCATTTTGTCCTTATCATTTACACTTTATCATTTCCCATGGGTGTTTTAAACACAGACTGTCAGTCTCCAGACTGCTTTACAGACTTGGCTTCACATGGTTTTCTGGTATTCTTTTTCCAGCTTCCAACTTTTCCGGGGCAGACACCCACTCCCTAGGCTGATGTTGAGGTGGGAATATTGGAGGAGACACTGGGAGAGGATATTTCCTTTCATGATATTCTTTGGTTTCATTTTCTCCATATTAAAAGCATGATTTGGTATTGCTGGCCCTTATCTGGCTATTCCAGTCAGACTGTTTGCTGTGTACGAATCACAGAAACACATCTAATAAGAACTGTTGACATCTAGAAGTCATAACTTGAGATAAAAGCAGCCAATAGGCATCTTCCATTTATGCAAATTCTGAATGAGATGTTGTCATAAATTAATAATGTAATATAATATACGGAACAAACGGCAAGTCCAGCATTGTCAAATCCAATTAACATTTCAGCATGTTTTGTTGCCCCTTGACATTTTGTTTCACCACAACCTCTTCTCTGCTTCACTGACAGATATGCTCAGGTCCCCAGTCCATGTGCACGTCTTCCACAGCGAGATACGTAGATCTCTCTCTGAGATCATTTACAGTGCATTATTCCTGCCAAACAGCAAGCTAGCTTCAGTCCACCACCTGATCCAAACCTCAGTTGGCTTTGATCTGTGGAACCTGGTATAGATTATTTATCACTCATTAAGGAATGATTCAAACTCATAGTAGTGTAGGAATAGACTATTGTGGGGATATATATATATATACACATATGTACACTTTATAAGGGAGGGCATTTGTTTTCCAAGTTTCATTTGATATCCATGTGTATTCTTGCGGATAGAGAACTTGTAAATGAAATGATTGCCCAGTTCTTATTCTCCATTAAAGTGTATCCTCTAATAAATCAGAAATGACTCACTGCCATCACTGCTTATGAAAGGATATTATTTCCTGGGGACACTAATGAGGTTTACCAGTCGCTGGTACCTAGAGGTATGGCAGAATCTTATTGAGTTCGGAGGAAATAAATATGATCTTTAAAACCAATTGGTTGATCTGCTAACAGGCTTGTGGTATGGCTCTCCTCCACAGCACAAGAAATACTATTTTGATTTGTGATAACGCAAATGTAGCCGAATGCCAGTTCACCTCTAAATAATTAGAAAAATCTCTAGCTAAATTCTTTGTCATGATTTCACCAGATGGAATTCAGAGCATTGTTAGCTGGGTTTGAGTCGCCTGACATTAGCATTCCTGACATTTTTACTGACTTTACCTGCTAATGACAACATTTTTATCTTTCTAAAAGAAAATGTTATGAAATAGAGTTGATGACATATGTATTTATGAAATACCTGCCTTCTTTGGTAATGTCATCAATTCAACTCATTCATTGTCCCCTTTAACCTTCTGTATTTCAGTAGGTTAGTTCTGTACATAGCTAGTTGCCCTTTAGCAGGACCATTCATACCATCTATGCCATGAAAACAGAGAAATATATAAAGTGACATCTCTATGTTGGCCTAGAGGTGCTAGCCAAGACCATACAGCAATTAAAGGCAATTGCCCATGCGCTGCCTCTGGGGAGGCTGTTTAAGTTTGCCAAATTCGCCCGGCTCGTGTGAATTATTGTTTAAGCTACACATCTTTGAGTTTATGGTTGCTACCTCTAATTTTTTCGTTGGATTTTAAAGCATTAATGGAATGTCACTACATCTCCACTGTCTTGTGTTCCACCCCCTGGCCACAACAGGATTTGACGAATATGAACTTTGATAGTTTTGACCGTGCTCCAATGACTGCCATCTCTCCACAAAACAAGTGTTTAGTGACCTTTTTATTGTATCTACAAGACCCACATGACCGAAGTGGTCAACAGTGAGATATTTGAATACACGTTGTTGTATACTCGTTATGCTGGGTTGACCTTTAAGGTCAAAGAGGAAGAAAGCTGAATAGATCGCTGAAAGGGTGCCAGGCAATCTCATGTCACAGACGAGATGCTGTTTTAAACATCAGGAATAGGGAAATATAATTACCTTCACCCATTTCAGTTACGATTGTCTTTGGCATTTATTAAATGATTATATTATAGTAGCAATATGGCTTAGTCTACAACAAGTTTTGTCTTTAGTTTTACCAGGAATACTTCCTCTCAGATGTTCAAACTCATTAGTCATTTTGAAATGTCGTCCAGCCTGCTATATACTTCATACACTTCATATATTTCAGAACACATTGTGAAGTATGAGAAGGACTTGGCAATCCCATTTATATGGTATTCACTGTACAGTATATAATAGATCTAGTAAACGCATGTGGTCTGGCATATTCAAACACCACAGGGCCTTTAAGGCTAACATCGCTAGTCGCCCCTTGCTGTTCTATAAACCGTGATGTCACATCCCTTCACGTTGAGTTTCAGATGTTCAGCATGTTCTCATCTTCCCTGGTGTTTTGTCAGTAGTATCATTGTTCAGTCTCGACTTAGCCGACTGATGAAATAATTATAAAAAATCAATACCCATCTCCATAGCGTCATCTCTCAACATGATTCGCCAGAATCATATCCTCCACGGACCCGTACTGCACAGTCATTAAAAACCTATATATTGATGCTGGCTTTCTCCTGTCCGCATGTGGCTTGTATTAGAATTAACTGGTATTCTCTTGGTCCCCTGGAAGCTATACTTTTCAGAGATCAACCACCTTCACTTAGAGCAGAATGGAACGTCCAATATGGGAGCCCTCCTCAAAACAGATGTGCACTATCCAACAATATTGACTAAATGTACCTTTTCCACAAAACGGTTAAAAACAAATAGGAGAAGATTATGGGAACATACAACAGGGTTTGGAGTTTTGACACTTCCAGCTGGCTTGAATGTTACCATTGCAGAAAACCCACAAAAAGACACCCTGTTGTACTGGTTTGTGGAGAGCAATACAAGGGAGAGGGCAAACAGAGACGACTGACATTGTGTGTGTGTGTGTGTGTGTGTGTGTGTGTGTGTGTGTGTGTGTGTGTGTGTGTGTGTGTGTGCGTGTATGCATGTATGCATGTATGTATGTATGTATGTATGTATGCAGTATGTATGCATGGGTATAAGCATGTATGTATGTATGTATGTGCGGTGAGTGTAAGTGTTTCTAAATTACTACATAATCTACACTTCAGCAAGTCCACAGGTAATCAGACAGAGAAAGACAGCGACCTGGGCAAAGGATAGCAGTTAGCTTATGAACTATGGGAAGTGGGGTTGTGATTGGACAGCAGTTAGCTTATGAACTATGGGAAGTGGGGTTGTGATTGGACAGCAGTTAGCTTATGAACTATGGGAAGTGGGGTTGTGATTGGACAGCAGTTAGCTTATGAACTATGGGAAGTGGTGTGTGATTGGACAGCAGTTAGCTTATGAACTATGGGAAGTGGGGTTGTGATTGGACAGCAGTTAGCTTATGAACTATGGGAAGTGGGGTTGTGATTGGACAGCAGTTAGCTTATGAACTATGGGAAGTGGTGTGTGATTGGACAGCAGTTAGCTTATGAACTATGGGAAGTGGTGTGTGATTGGACAGCAGTTAGCTTATGAACTATGGGAAGTGGGGTTGTGATTGGACAGCAGTTAGCTTATGAACTATGGGAAGTGGGGTTGTGATTGGACAGCAGTTAGCTTATGAACTATGGGAAGTGGGGTTGTGATTGGACAGCAGTTAGCTTATGAACTATGGGAAGTGGGGTTGTGATTGGACAGAACTATGGGAAGTTAGCTTATGAACTATGGGAAGTGGGGTTGTGATTGGACAGCAGTTAGCTTATGAACTATGGGAAGTGGTGTGTGATTGGACAGCAGTTAGCTTTTGAACTATGGGAAGTGGTGTGTGATTGGACAGCAGTTAGCTTATAAACTATGGGAAGTGGTGTGTGATTGGACAGCAGTTAGCTTATAAACTATGGGAAGTGGGGTTGTGATTGGACAGCAGTTAGCTTATAAACTATGGGAAGTGGTGTGTGATTGGACAGCAGTTAGCTTATAAACTATGGGAAGTGGGGTTGTGATTGGACAGCAGTTAGCTTATAAACTATGGGAAGTGGTGTGTGATTGGACAGCAGTTAGCTTATAAACTATGGGAAGTGGTGTGTGATTGGACAGCAGTTAGCTTATAAACTATGGGAAGTGGGGTGTGATTGGACAGCAGTTAGCTTATAAACTATGGGAAGTGGGGTTGTGATTGGACAGCAGTTAGCTTATAAACTATGGGAAGTGGGGTTGTGATTGGACAGCAGTTAGCTTATAAACTATGGGAAGTGGTGTGTGATTGGACAGCAGTTAGCTTATAAACTATGGGAAGTGGTGTGTGATTGGACAGCAGTTAGCTTATAAACTATGGGAAGTTGTGTGTGATTGGACAGCAGTTAGCTTATAAACTATGGGATGTGGTGTGAGAACATAATGGCACACAAACACAACCACAGGGACCATGGGACGTAACGGTCACTGTGAATGTTTTATGTATCTACGGTCATTCTTACTGATCTGCACACATCTCAAAACTATCACACATGTCTAGTTAAAACAGTGTATTGCACTATAAGTTAGCGGTGATATGCCTGACTGTGCTGATGTACCCTGTAGCTGAGATCTGTTAAGTCTGTTTGATGCCTGGTATTCTATGAGCTAGTCAACACATTCAACAAGACTGGCACGTGGGGCTCATCTGAATTTTCCACTGGACTCATAGTCTAAGGAATGCTGTGAGGAAACACATATACGCAGATTCCATGCGCATTTTAGTTTGATGTGAATTGCTCTTGTCCTCATACGCGTCTCTCTAAACACAGTGTGGGTGTCTCCCGGCTAAAATGAATGACGTTCATTAACGCAGAATTTCCAGATATTTATCAACGCAGCACGTCAATAACGGTGAGCACGGTGGTGTATATGCTTCTGAGCCGCCATATTGCAATATTGATTAATGCACCACGCGTCTGGAAATCAATATTCAGTTTCAGAGGCTGAAATGCTGCTATATACTGTATGTACAAAGCCCGTATGTACAAAGCCTGGAGCTCACTAACAAGCATCAGCTTAAACATGCAGCCTGTGGCACTGAGTGATTATAAACACACATTTCTCAGGCTGCTTTTTTAATCTCGTTGCGAACAAATGACTAACCGTTTGGCTCTCCCTCGGGACCCGGCAGCGAAGTCAATACGAAGTTGTATTTTGTGGATGGCAAGGGATTCGGTCTGGAGAGAGCACAAAAGAATGAGACAGTATGTGCTGTGAGCCGAGCCCAGCAGGAGACACCATACAAGAGAGATTCCGAACAGACTGACTTCAGAACAGATTGACGGAGCTTGCGATATCATTACACTGTGTGCGCCCGCCGAGGTGATAACGTTACAGTAGATCCAGAAAGAAGACTGCATTCTGATGCACGTCTGCTGGAGAAGATGGTTCGGCATATTTGCCCTGGCATGGAGGAGGAGGTGTGCATCTTAAACAGGAGAGTGTTCATTTTGGCATATATGAAGGCGATAAAAAAAATATTTGTGTCAAAATATTCAATGAAATAAATCTCTTGTGACAGCCCTTCACATAGTAGCTGATTTGGTTTTGGGTTCCAATAATGTCCTAAAATAATCACTTTTTTGCTTTGTTTCTATCACACTATTTGTTTTTTAAATGTGCAAATTGTTATACCCCGTCTGGACAGATCCGTTAGTGGTTACAAGAGACATGCTTTTAATACATGCAACAAATTAATGACTCTTATCTTCTAACCGCTATTATTTTTAGAGCTGTAAGATAATAAAAGTGTAACATGTTGCTATATAGCTAAACCACTATGAGCTGTCGTTTGATCTTTTTTATTCCCTTATGTCGAAAAAATGTGAAAAAATATGGTATTATACATATTATGGTGGCAATACGGTATCTAAAGGGGTAATATTGCAATGAGTTTGCAAAATCACCTTATCATCAACGTTTGCAGCTTCGCACAGCCAAAACAAACCCAAATCCAATATTTCACAATGACTGTTTTATCATCTCAGATGGCGGCGAAGGTCAAACAGGACCATTCTCCCGAAGTTAAAAGCCTGGCATGAAGAATACGATTTTTTTTCTCCAACCAAGGAACAAAACACATGGTTTCATCATTAATGACATTCCGTTTCTCTTATATGCAACAGTTCATTTGGATTGTCAGCTTTCAAGCATGAAAAACCGTTGACGACGCGGCCGGTTTGATGAATGACCACACCCGGAGAACGGTGTGAAGGAAATATGTCTCCTGCTTGTTTGACTTGGAACAACTGTTACCCTTAGCACATTTTGGAACAGCAAAATATTTCAGGCTGTCTCTGACAACCTACCTCTCATCCCTTACAATAATTTAGTCTCGATGTGTTTTCCTAAAGAAACGGCGTGGCCGGAGGGAATAATATTTCCAGCACACAGTAATAATGTTTTATAAGAACATCCTTCACCTGAACGGTGCACGCCGCGCACTCCCTGCATTACGAACGTTACTAACTGAAGTGTTTCATACTTTTAACACTCTTAAATTGCTACGGGAAGGGTCGTAGAAATGTTACCACTATGAAATAGGCCTACGCCATAAGATATGCAAGGACTCGCCATCCAAGTTCGTGACCTTTAAGCATTAAATGCAACATGACAAGTGCTTGTCCCGTGTTCCCCGAATCCCAAACTAAAGATCTCCGATATAACGAATGTTCCGTCAGAAATATATTAAATTAAGGGACCTTTTATTGACGTAACATTTTCTGGGCACATTTCAGTTGTGGGTTTGCATTCATACCTTATCGATCGATGCCAATGTAAGTAGATGGCAGCCTGTGGGCTTTCTGTATTTCCCACCTGATCACCACTTATTTCTGTGACTCATCAATCAGGATCAGCTGACATCAATAACAACATCCGAACGTGGGACAAGGAAATTATTTTGTCAGCCAATAACGGAACTGTTTAGTTTAGCCGACACCTCCCGCCCACCTCCGCACTCCATCGGCCCTGATTGAGCTGATTTCATACATACAGGTTAGTCTCCGTGATTTTGTCTGTCAATCAGATAAAAACATAATTTGTCTTTGTGTTTTGCCACAAACCTGTGATGGCTCATGTGGAATTTCAGTAAAGTCCTCCGGTAATTTACTGAGATGTCAGAAAAGGTGTCATGGTTCCCTCCCTCTGTCCCTCTCTATGCGGGAGTTGGCACTCCCCCGACCAGCAGAGAGAGGGAGTAATCACAGACATTCTAGACACCTGAGTTTTTCCCACACCTGGGTTCAGGTTTTCATTAGTGTCCCTATTTAGTTCTGTGCTTATCAGTTGTTTAGTGTCGGGACATTAATTCAAGTTCCCAGTTCTTGTGCCTGTCTTGCCTGTCCTGGATGAATAAAACCCATTGTAAAAAACAAGTTCTCTGCGCTTGTGTCCTCTGTCGGCTTGAGAGCCGAACCCTGACAGTATGTCCCGACCATCAAGGACGCAGCGGAGAAAGAAGGTCTGTTCATGGGCAGATGAACAGCCTGTCGAGATACCGGCTTGTTATCGCCGGCGCGCGATACGACCTGGACCACCTCTTCCTCCACGACCATCTGCTCCACCGCCTGTCTGGATACCCGCAGACTACGGAGCAGTGCGGAATGGGAGAGAGACAATCTATTCTGAGTCGGAGGAGGAGTACCCGGAGGAGAAATATGGCTGGGATTCCTACATCCTCCGGCTGGCATCCGCGTTGCCTCCAGTTGTTCGATCATCAACTCCCCCGCAGCTAAGAAGGGCTGCCGCCCCGCAGCTAAAGAAGGCTGCCGCCCCGCAGCTGAAGAAGGCTGCCGCCCCGCAGCTGAAGAAGGCTGCCGCCCCGCAGCTGAAGAAGGCTGCCGCCCCGCAGCTGAAGAAGGCTGCCGCCCGCAGCTGAAGAAGGCTGCCGCCCGCAGCTGAAGAAGGCTGCCGCCCCGCAGCTGAAGATGGCTGCCGCCCCGCAGCTGAAGATGGCTGCCGCCCGCAGCTGAAGATGGCTGCCGCCCGCAGCTGAAGAAGGCTGCCGCCCCGCAGCTGAAGATGGCTGCCGCCCCGCAGCTGAAGATGGCTGCCGCCCCGCAGCTGAAGATGGCTGCCGCCCCGCAGCTGAAGATGGCTGCCGCCCCGCAGCTGAAGATGGCTCCCGCCCAGCAGTTCGAGATGGCGTCCAATCCCCTGGCCCAGAGATCGGTCTCCGTTCAGTCCACCACACCAGTTCCCTCTCAGGAACTCCTGGCCATAGACGAGGCACTACGGAAGGACTGGGAGGTCCTCATTGACTTAATGGTCTGGATGAAGGAGACAGGAGTTGACGAGGAGGAGGAAGAGAGGTGTTACAGCGAGTTCTTCGCATGGAAGGATTACAAGGGGGAGCTTTCTCGTCCGGCTCTGGACTACCTATTGCCACGGTTGTTCTGCCGGGCACCACACCTCCTCCAGGTCCCTGTTTCGGAGCCAGTCCAAGTCCCCTCTGAGCCTGTCCCAGTCCCCTCTGAGCCTGTCCCAGTCCCCTCTGAGCCTGTCCCAGTCCCCTCTGAGCCTGTCCCAGTCCCCTCTGAGCCTGTCCCAGTCCCCTCTGAGCCTGTCCCAGTCCCCTCTGAGCCTGCCCCAGTCCCCTCTGAGCCTGTCCCAGTCCCCTCTGAGCCTGTCCCAGTCCCCTCTGAGCCTGTCCCAGTCCCCTCTGAGCCTGTCCCAGTCCCCTCTGAGCCTGTCCCAGTCCCCTCTGAGCCTGTCCCAGTCCCCTCTGAGCCTGCCCCAGTCCCCTCTGAGCCTGCCCCAGTCCCCTCTGAGCCTGCCCCAGTCCCCTCTGAGCCTGCCCCAGTCCCCTCTGAGCCTGCCCCAGTCCCCTCTGAGCCTGCCCCAGTCCCCTCTGAGCCTGCCCCAGTCCCCTCTGAGCCTGCCCCAGTCCCCTCTGAGCCTGCCCCAGTCCCCTCTGAGCCTGCCCCAGTCCCCTCTGAGCCTGCCCCAGTCCCCTCTGAGCCTGCCCCAGTCCCCTCTGAGCCTGCCCCAGTCCCCTCTGAGCCTGCCCCAGTCCCCTCTGAGCCTGCCCCAGTCCCCTCTGAGCCTGCCCCAGTCCCCTCTGAGCCTGCCCCAGTCCCCTCTGAGCCTGCCCCAGTCCCCTCTGAGCCTGCCCCAGTCCCCTCTGAGCCTGCCCCAGTCCCCTCTGAGCCTGCCCCAGTCCCCTCTGAGCCTGCCCCAGTCCCCTCTGAGCCTGCCCCAGTCCCCTCTGAGCCTGCCCCAGTCCCCTCTGAGCCTGCCCCAGTCCCCTCTGAGCCTGCCCCAGTCCCCTCTGAGCCTGCCCCAGTCCCCTCTGAGCCTGCCCCAGTCCCCTCTGAGCCTGCCCCAGTCCCCTCTGAGCCTGAGCTCACTCCCGTCCCTGAGCTCACTCCCGTCCCTGAGCTCACTCCCGTCCCTGAGCTCACTCCCGTCCCTGAGCTCACTCCCGTCCCTGAGCTCACTCCCGTCCCTGAGCTCACTCCCGTCCCTGAGCTCACTCCCGTCCCTGAGCTCACTCCCGTCCCTGAGCTCACTCCCGTCCAGCCAGTGTCCGTCCCCCAGCCCGAGCCAGTGTCCGTCCCCCAGCCCGAGCCAGTGTCCGTCCCCCAGCCCGAGCCCCGTCTTGTCCTCGAGGCCGTCACCCTGCCTAAGCCTGTTCCCGGGGCTAAGACTATTCCCTGTCCTCCGGCGCGGCCACCTGACCCGTGTCCTCCGGCGCGGCCACCTGACCCGTGTCCTCCGGCGCGGCCACCTGACCCGTGTCCTCCGGCGCGGCCACCTGACCCGTGTCCTCCGGCGCGGCCTCCTGACCCGTGCCCTCCGGCGCGGCCTCCTGACCCGTGCCCTCCGGCGCGGCCTCCTGACCCGCTTCCTCCGGGCCGGCCTCCTGACCCGCTTCCTCCGGGCCGGCCTCCTGACCCGCTTCCTCCGGGCCGGCCTCGTGACCCTCTTCCGCCCGTACGGCCTCCTGACCCTCTTCCGCCCGTACGAGCCTCCGCTCCGCCTACGCCCGTCCGGCCGCCTGACCCGCATCCGCCTGTCCGGGCCTCCGCTCCCCCTCAGCCAGTCCGGCTTCCTGACCCGTCATCACCGGTACGCCCTCTAAACCCGTTCCGTGATCTGTCCTCTCCCTGGGGGCTTCTGGGGTCGCTTAGTTCTGCCCTGCCCAAGACCAGTTCTCTCTGCCCTGCCCGAGACCAGTTCTATCTGTCCTGCCCCGTAGCCTGTGACTCATTGTCGCCTCCTTCCCTCCCCACCTCCTCTACCGCCTCCCCGTCACTGAGTCTACTTCCCGGTCTGGTTCAGGACTATGATCGGCGGAGACCGGGGGGGCCGCTTGGACCGCCCAGTGGCGGTCGTGGGGGAGGGGGTACTGTCATGGTTCCCTCCCTCTGTCCCTCTCTATGCGGGAGTTGGCACTCCCCCGACCAGCAGAGAGAGGGAGTAATCACAGACATTCTAGACACCTGAGTTTTTCCCACACCTGGGTTCAGGTTTTCATTAGTGTCCCTATTTAGTTCTGTGCTTATCAGTTGTTTAGTGTCGGGACATTAATTCAAGTTCCCAGTTCTTGTGCCTGTCTTGCCTGTCCTGGATGAATAAAACCCATTGTAAAAAACAAGTTCTCTGCGCTTGTGTCCTCTGTCGGCTTGAGAGCCGAACCCTGACAAAAGGTATGATTGGGAATCCCTACTGAACCCGCCGCAATTAACAACAGAAAACCTATGTCAACAGATTGGGTGCTCCCAATTGGGTATTTTCTCAGTGACGGAACATTAGATTTCTAAGTACAATTTGAGAGAGGTAACTTGCGTGCTAGCACACTGTTCGCCCTGAGTGAATGTTGATTTGCAGGCTTAGACAGAATTCCAGAACCGTGAAACATTATTAACGTTTGCCGTTACTCCCCTTTAATGTGGTTGAAGCTGTGATTTTATCGCCTAGAAAGCGGGGCTTGAGTCCTCATTAGCCTTCAAAGAGGTAAATGAATAACTAGTTTGGGTTGTGCGCATTGCAAGAACCCAGTAGGTGTAGTGCCTCGTTTCCTCCTTCAGGGAACCAGGGTTCTATGCATGACTTAGAAATAACACACAGGTCCTGTGTTTTCTTTGCATTCTCTTCTCTGGAACCATAGAACACTATGGATGATTCAGGTCTGTTATCGGTCTGTTTCAGGACTGTTTCAGGTCTGTTTCAGTGATCTAGAAAGGGAGGGAGTATATGCTTTGTTACTCTAACAGTCATCTGAGTAAGTTATGTCTGTGGTGCCGGTGATGAGACCAAAACACAGGAAGGTGAATGGCTCAAGTCCCAAACACAGAAAAGTGGTTTTGATCACATATGACTTCCTTTGGAGAAATTCCTAGACTTGGCGTTTGTCAGCATATAACCGGGCTAGGCTCTCTCAAACTTTAGTTTCTTTCTGATTGCTTAGTGGGAATATCTGCTAAGGCCATGAGATATGAAATAAATCACTATAATCACCCTGTATTTGCAGGACTGGTTTATTGTGTAGCAAGTGGCTTGCTCAAGGGGAATTCCATAGTATACTGTATGAGGACCTGGCCTTCCAAAACCTCGTATAATATAGTTATTCTAAATAATTTATCACGCAAAAGTTTTTTGAAAGATTTGAATCTGTTAGATGTTTCCGTTTCTCTGAGCGATAATTTACATTATAGTGCATTTTTTTAGACATATCAATAAGTATATTTAGAATTTGATTCTCTCTTTCATAACGTAAACAAATCCCAAATGCTAAAAGTCAGGAGAAATTAGAACACAGGAAAAGATCAGAAAATCTAAATTTAACAAGAAAAACATTTTAGTCTGCTATCTCAAACAATGTGGTTTGGTTTTGCAGGAAATACTTCTTAACGCACGAACCCCGTTTCACATGGGTATGTTTCATCTGGGAACAGACTTGGAACTCAAATTGGATTAGAGCCTCAAATAGAAATATGAGCCTTTAGCACTGGGCTAAGATCTAGTTACTGATGCTTTATGTGATAACCAACTGACTCGACTGCCGGGCCACAGATTTACCCCATTGTGGCGAGCATCACCATCAGTCATTTACGAACCTCCCTCTCCCTGCCTGACACCTTACATTTCCTTGATCCTAAATTGTTGGCGCAAAGCGGACACACAGACCCCAAGTGGATCTAGTTTCACACCTGTGCTTCACACAATCAGTTATTGTGTCATTAAAACATTTAGCTGGTAGTCTTTTTTAAATAAAGACGTTTTAAGATTCATATTTTAGTTGTTTTTAGTATTTACCCAGTGTCAGGTGTCTTCATACAGAAAAGAAAAAAAAGGTGTCTTCCTGCAGCGGCGACTAAAATTGTTATCACTCAACTTGTTATGGAACTTTGTCGGCCTGAGATGCCATCTACTTTTAATTTTGTGAAAAGGTTATACTTTTTTAATGGCCACTTCCAGTCTACCTAAAATGATTTTTAAATGCCTTTAAACTGCCAGTAACAGGTGCATTATAACAACAGATATGTCTGTACTCTATCTGAATTCAAATCCTTACTCAAAACCCACTTATTCTCTGAGTGTTATTTGTAAGTTTGTATTTAACTGTTGTTGTCCTTCTGTGTACTTTTGGTGGTAATGTTTGTTATTACTGCTTACTTTTGTATGTCCTGAATTGTAAAGCGTCCTTGAGCCCTGGAAAGGCGCTATATAAATAAAAAGTATTATTATTATATGTTTAGGATGTCCTGCAATTTTTTTGGGCTTTACTGTAGAAAGGAACTTCCTAATTGATGTTATTTTGCTCCCTGTCTGATTCACTGCTTGGTCCAGTCCTCCTTATTGTAAGATCTCTAAGGGAAAGCAAAGTTATTTACTCTGTGTTTACTGAGAGTCTTATAACACAGCATTTGTAGCTTTAACTGTTAAAAAGCTAGCCATTTAGCAGCTACAGAAGTTTTGCTCTCAATCCCATTATAAACACAGACCACCAACTGTAAGTTCCAACACCTAGTTTGGGAAATGTTATTCTAGATACAGTAGCACGCACTACTCAAAACAGCCAGGGCAGTAAAACTTTGAACTACTAAAAAAAGTGTATGGCTGTTTATATACTGTGCTACGGTGCTAGATTAACTGTTAAATACCAGAAGAATATAAGTTACCACTACACTACTCCATTAATTAAGCTAATTATTCTAATTCTAAAGTGAAAAGTTTTTTGATATCTTGACAAACTTCCCTTCGGTGCAGATTAATTGCGTGTATGAATGTATGTGTGCTTATGTGTGTGACTGCATGACGGCTGATTTAATCGTAATTGAACCAGCCTGTTGTTGCAGGAATTCTCCCTGCAGCGTATTTACGATTTAAAAAGGCTTCCAGAGTTTGTCATCTCCACAATAAAATGGCATTTTTAATTTGCCCTAACAAATCAACATAACAATTTACAGTTTCATGCAGATTTGTTTCTGGTAGTAGCAAATTGGCTCAAATTAAGACATACCATGTGTGTAGTTCATGTTGTCATAATGCACCACTCAGCCATCAACAGAGGATTTGACCATTGTCCAGAGAATCAGCATACAGACTTAATCCCCAATTTCTCCATTGAAATTCAGTCATACCCAAAGACAATGACCTTGAAATTAGTCTTTGTGCTTAAACTAGTGCATCAAGGTCATTCATTGAGACTTACATATCTGTGAAAATAAAACTATATCCAACCATCAAGGGATGATTTTGAACAGACAATGAAATACAAGAAATAAACGTTATTCCCTTCTGTTTTATTCTCTCTGTCAACAACAATAGTCAGCTCCAGGTGGATGAGAAGACAAGTTGTAATCTGGAACACATCAGACAAAGATCCAGAAGGAGAGGAGGAAAAGACAGTCAACTGATTAAAGGATAGAACGTCTGGGGTCTGGTCCCAGATCAGAATTCCTATTGTAAGACACTGTGTGAATACGGGCCATCGTGTGCTTTGTGACAGGCGAGAGTGGAGGAAGTTGGAACCTCGCGGAGGTTCTGGCACTCTTAACTGGATCGTCTGTCGCCCCCCGGAGACCAGGAGAAGAAGACTGGAGGGTGACCAGGACGTTGAGGAGACTGTATTATATGGTCTGACATTTTTAGTCTCTGGAGTTTTGTAAAAAGTTTTGGAGGTGTCCACAATGGAAAGGGGAGAGACTCCCAGAATGCTCCCTGCAATCTAGATTTGATGTGGGGAAGGAATTATGTGAACTTGCAGACGGGAACACTGGACATAAAGAATAAAATAAAAAATATTGCTGTTAACAAATATTCAGTGTCGCATAAATATCTGAGGTCCCACAGCAATTGAAATTGAACTTTGGAACCGGTGAAAGGTTTTAGCCTTTGGCTGATTTTCGTGTAGAGTTAGAGGTTAACTTACACTGATATAAAAAACATAGAACAAACCATAGTATTCATATCCACCACAGCAGATATGTAAATTCTATTATTTTGGGTAAACTCAATTGGGTAAATGTGGGTGAGTTATTTTGGGTAAATGTGGATACCATTTAGTATAGCTTCAGGCATATTTGCGAAATCTTGGACACGTTCTCATAGATTTTAAAGAGCAATGTTCAGTCTGGAGGGGTAATAAGCAAAGCAGAAGTTGAAGTTTGTGGGGATGACTATTACATATCCCAGAAAGTCACGTTTCTGCTGGATTCTGTGGGTTTTTAATGTCGCTAATTACAGTGACCATTTTGCTTTCTATGAAAAACAGATGGACTATGGGTTTGATGGTTTCGTGAAGTATCACTGCGTTAGGGGAAATCTGTGCTTTCCCAAATTTCCGGTTTGTCGATTTTTTTTTAGGGGATGGTTGTAGCGGATGGGGGAGTAGTAAGGGAATTTGGCTTCCGGAGAGAGTACTATCTATAATGATGACAGATGGCTTTTGAAGAGCCAATGATCACTCTGGAGCCAAATTGACAAGTGCCCAGTTTAACTGTAAGTAGCTAGGATTAGTCTGGTGTCCAGACCACTATGTAACATCACTTTAGGATCAATTATTCCTGTTTTGGTTTTCAGTACCTTAGGCAAAATGTACTGCTTGCTGTTCTCTGTATTTTATTTTCAGCCAGGCAGTTGTCCTTTAAGGGGTTCATCTTGAAATTATACTTGCTGTATTTTATATCGATGTGCACTACTGCTTTGTTCGTGGGTGTCCAGCTAGAAAACCATTTGGGCCAAAAAAAATTATTTTACCTTTATTTAACAAAAATAGGAATTTGCTTGGATATTAAATGATCTCGGATGCTGTCATCTAGAGGACATTTGCAGGTAGAGTAGAGTTCAGATTCTCAGTGCGTTTTTAAACACCCCATGAAAAGTTACCCTAGAGTGTTTGTATTTTTGGACTGGCCTGTCATATGAGGAGTGATTAGATGTTATCTAACATTAGTTTGAAAACGCTGCCCTCTTCTGGACCATTGGGGCATTGCGCTGCAGCTGCTTCAGTAGGTCTGTAATCTAGGCACTTAGAGCCAGATGTCGTGTGTGTGTGCATGTAACTTGATGGTATCTGTCACACAGAAGATATTTCTTTACAGGGTGTGAAGGACCGAGGCTGTCTCTTGGTGGATGTTTGCGCTTTTGGAAAAAGTGGACAAAATACGGTGATTCTGGTAATGTCACTGTACAACCAATAAGTCCCATAGAGCACGCAATACTAATGATGAATTAATCATTATGATTTAACGATTTGTTCTTGACGTGATAGTTATTACCACATGTTCTGGTTCTGTTACATAACGGCATAAAGTTCTGTCAGTCCTCAGCCATGTCCTGAAAAATTTTCTTCAAACATTTTTGTTTAACAGCTGATAACGTTACTTAAACAGTAAACGATTAGTTGATTGTTATTAATATCCTTTCTTCTTTTGATAAAACGGAAGACACTATTCACCAGAGTGGAGGATTGGATTTTGTTCAATTGCAATGAATTTAATTGTTGATTGAAAATGTTTGTCTAACTACTAAACGTAGTCAATTAGGACATTCTTTTTATGTGACTTTGTATTGATTGAAGCTTGTCAGCCTGCATAGTAAAATAAATGGTACTTAACCATAAAAGCTAATGTAATGAAGAAAAAACGTGTCTTCAAAATATGCAAATAGAAGAGCTAGACAATTCGATTTAGCTATGGGACAATTTGTGTTTTAGTTGATTGTTAGGGGGTGAAAGATAATTATGAATTATTGTTTCTGTCAGTGTAGTGTCGAAACCATTATGCCTGAAGGATATCATATCTTGTTTGGGTCACAGTGCGTCTTGAACAATGGTCATTTTTTGTCATTAAGTTTTAAACTAAATCACCAAAAATGTTTCTCGTTCAACTGTACCAGCCAGCCAAATGAAGTCTAACCCAACAAAAACACAACAAAGTGTACATTGTTCCCTTTAGTAAAATGTGAGATTCGACTGACATTTTACCGGCATTTAGAGAGTGAGAGTGAGCTTGAGAGTGGGCATCATGATATGACTTTTTCGATTAACAAAATATCACTTCTTGGCGTGATTCATTGATTATTGCTGATATGATGATGAATATCAATACACGTAATTGGTTGAGAAGTGATTTGCCTTGATTGTTTGGGCTCTCCACACCACTCGTCTCTTAGCACGGACACATCTGTTTCTAGTTTCGGCCATCTCAGAGATCCTATCGTGCGAAAGCAGAACTAATGTTGGCCAGGGACACACAGCACTCTGGACAACATCAAGGCTTGGATTCACCTTTATATAAATCACAAGGTCAAGGCCGGAATCGGTGATGGTGATGATGATGCAAATAATTTGGGCTGACCCACGGTTCCTGTGGTCTATAAGGAGCCCGTGTTGATTGGGATCAATCACGCTGTCGCAACTATGGTTACCAAAATCCAGCGAGTAAAACCAGTGAACTCTGGGAATGGTAAGATCAGGACATACGAGGACATGGAGGCATTAGTCAGAGAGAGACTAGTGCATCAGACAGAGAGAGAGAGAGAGAGAGAGAGAGAGAGAGAGATGGAGGAGACAAACAGTAGGGAGAGAGAACAGCAGGGAGATACATACAGACAGAAGGAGAGAGAGAACCGTGGATTCCACATGGGTCAGTGTTGGGCTGGTCCTGGACCTGTGGCTCTCAGTGTCTCTACCCATCTGTCCCTGGCCATTGGCTGCTGTATAGGATCTAGAGGGTCTCAAAAGCCAGGTTTAACTACTAACAATGGACAAATTAGAGGTGTAAAAATCTATAAAAATAGTAATAAAACTGTCCTTAAAAAGGCAGCTTTACAGCTCAATTTAAGTGTAAAAATAAACATTAGAATAAAGGTTAAATGTTATGGTTATAAAAGATGTTGTGGTTATGAATGTCAAATGTCCCCAGAGGGCATTCACAGCTGAAAAGTGCTGCCCTTTGCACGTAAATTCTCAACTCTCTTCGTCAGGTCAACAAATCACAGTCATGTCCGTCTTTAGTGTAGATTTGTTTAATTCGATTAAATGAAACACACTTTGCATTGTGTTTGTGTGAATACATTTTTATGTTAACCTTTTTAAAATGTATACATGTTTTTTGCATATTGAATATTACATTTGTTTTTTCTGATAACACGCTGTATACAACTGGTGTAAGTATTATACTGTAATGTATTTATTTTATTTGTTTAAGGAAATGCTACTAATAAACATTTCAATGAAATGTATGGTACAAATGCATATCTGAGATGGCCACACAAATAAAGTGTGAATCAGAAAATGTAATTTTGAGAACAATAAATAGTACTCAAGGGTTTTCAGTAAAATATGCAGCAGGATTTGAATCCGAGCAGCGACATACTGACAGTTTCTGGGTGCTCAATGTCTCACGTCACTCTTGTGTACTTAGCACTTTAAATAGACACTTGCTCAAGCAGTAACACTTTAAAGTAGGTTTGAACATATGGACATTTTGTCCCATTTCACAGGCACAATTCCCTCACGCTCTCCTCATTTAAAGACTTGAGAGGTGTTGTTGCAGTTGTTATCTATTTTTTCTCTTAATTAATATCCTTGTTGTCATTTTGATTATGGTGTGCGAAAAAAACACAATATAATAGCATAAATACCAGACGTCTTCTGTTCGGCACCTCCTTCTCTACACCACAGAATGCTACAGAGGTTTAATGCTTCCGTCACGTGTCCAGGCTGCAGTAACCAGAAAACACAATAGCAAATAGCTGTTTTTTCCAAGATAATATTTCATACGTAATCAATATTATAAAATATTGAAATGTCTTCTACGGTGTGAATAGCACTGTTTCTGTTGAATATTAGTGATCACTAAGTGATTGTTGTTAAGTTATTTTATTTTTTTACAAAGAAAAGCATCCTTCAGACTCAACTCTGGAACGTGAGCTGAGTTTAAACGTCAGGTCGTCTGCTCCCCTCTCTAATGAGGGTTGTAATTAAACATACGGTAGAACAGAAAATTCAGCAGACTATACTTACCAAACTTGCTAACTAGCTGCTAATGCTAGTTAGCACTTTAGGCACCTCTGCAAAAACAAATTACCTTGCAAGCAAAATAATGTTACTCTTTTTTTAATTCTAATTGAACGCTGTAGGTATATTAATACAATCCAACAAAATGTGGATGTTCCTGTACTGTGTTTTTAGAGTAGCACCGGAAGTCATTGTCACTAGAACTTGTTGCAGTTGCTGTTGTTCAGTGTTTGGGCCAGATGTTCATATGGCCAGATGTTCAATGGGCCAGTTGTTCATAGGGCCAGATGTTCATAAAGCCAGATGTTCATAGGGCCAGATGTTCATAGGGCCAGATGTTCATAAAGCCAGATGTTCATAGGGCCAGTTGTTCATAGGGCCAGATGTTCATAAGGCCAGATGTTCATAGGGCCAGTTGTTCATAGGGCCAGTTGTTCATAGGGCCAGTTGTTCATAGGGCCAGATGTTCATAGGGCCAGATGTTCATAGGGCCAGTTGTTCATAGGGCCAGTTGTTCATAGGGCCAGTTGTTCATAGGGCCAGATGTTCATAGGGCCAGTTGTTCATAGGGCCAGTTGTTCATAGGGCCAGATGTTCATAGGGCCAGATGTTCATAGGGCCACAGATCTGATTATTTTCGAAGGCTCTGGCTTCTCAGGCTGCTTTTTCGTCTCCCTCTCAATCTCGTCCTTTGAGCTTGGTGGATTCGGCGGTAGGAATGGCACATATTGAACCCAGGAGTAGGAGGAGAGGCGAGCGCTGATTCCAAACGGAAGGTCGTACACATCGCTGCTTTCTAAGGTGTTGCTGCAGTCGTCCTGGTGGACCTTGTTCCATGCTATGATGCCCCGCTCCCGTTTGGTTCCTGCGGGGCCCAAAGCACTTTAGTTAGACTGTTTCAATTCAGCAATGACAAAGACAAGCAACCTGCTATGATATGGCGCTTACATTAAAATGCAAATGGTACACCGAGTAGTGTGTTTAAAGTCTAAAAGGACCTGTTGACTCAGGGTCTGGGTATATTGCAATACATGATAGCATATGTAAAGAGACAAAGACAATCTTTTTAGGCTGAAAAGGATATTAAGTCGGGCCATTGAGAAGTGTTTGAGGTCCTGGCAGGATATTACCTATATTAATCTATAGCTAATGATTATGTGAAACAACTGGATATTACCACATTTTCCTGTATGTTTTTTTTACTTTTTATTAAACCTTAATGTAACCAGGTACACCGATTGAGAACAATTTCTCTTCATATGCAACAGCGACCTGGGGAGAAGCTGGGGATTGAACCCAGGACATCATACATACAACGCACGCACTCTACCACAGAGCTACACCAACTCCTGTTAGCTTACCAGGAATGGTGTTGTCAAGGAAGAACCCGAAAAAGCCTCCAATGAACATGCTGGTTGTCAGAAGAACCTGAAGCAACTGGTCCAGCTCCACCACACCTACCAAGAGAATGCAATCTATGACCAAACCAAGTCACCTTTCAGAGGAAACGCATTAATGTGTCCATGTTCACTACACATTTATCTTCTACTGAGCATTTCCTCTATAAGAGAGTTTCATTTTTGTTACACAGAGTTCCATGTATCTTCTGTGATACCTGTTGAAATGGCATCTGGGTTTTTCAATAGCCAGTTTGGAATGACCAACCCAGAAAACATTGAAAATCCAAAGATAAAGATGTTCCGGGATGAGTTCATATCTGCATACTGTCAAACGATAAGAAGATGGAAATTTACAGAGAAACATCGGCAAACAGAAAGATCACAACATTAAAGTATTGGTCAAAATTACAAAATCATCCAGAAACGCTGGTTGGACAATATGATATAATAGGAAATCCGAACTCTAGTACAAATTGGGAAAAAAGATAAGAATCAATCTCAATGGCACACATACAAATGCATTGCCTTTAGTAGAGTGTGGATTGATGGCAAATATATTTAATGACATATAAACTCCATAGCACACGGACATCGGAGGAACGTAAAAGGAGTCTGAAATCTTTCCTAAGACAATGTAAGTATCTGAGGTAACGTCTAACAATCACAGTGGCCCAAATGAGAAAGCATCTTTGCCCGAAATGTCTCCCTTTCAGACCATTCGAAGTACTAAATAAAATAAACAACGGGAACAGTTCATCCACATGTGTTCACCTGCAGATTTGAAATTCCAGCGGCAGATATGACTCCAAACATGACCAGGAACATTCCTCCGATAACGGGCGTGGGGATGGTGGTGAAAATGGCGCCAATTTTACCGAAGAGTCCCATGATGATCAATAACACACCACCTGCGATAATCACTATCCGACTGCCCACCTGAGAGGGAGAATGTCATGAATGGAGCGGCGTAGTGTGGTGAGAGCCATCTGCAGAGACGTATGATCCGTTTCTCAGGTTTTATTTAATACAATTCAAAGTAAAACAAACCGAGTACGGCGAAAACACACTAAACTGTTGAACTTAAATCAAAGATGCGCATATAGCGACTTATACAAAAACGTTCACGAACAACAGGTAACAGGTAACACAAACACTCACCGCTATTACCATCTGACATCAAACAAATGCTGAACACCTGTGAATAATCCTAGATCCCCTTTATAGCCCGGACTAATGACTGAATGAAAACAGCCGTGACTAATAAACCAAAAACCAGGAAGTGCTTCACCGAAATACAACCAGTGCAGCAACGCCCCCTAACCACTCGTGACAGTATCCCCCACCAAAAGGCTAGCTCCCCAGATAGCCGAAAGATAACAAAAAAAACAACAAGGGAGCAACAGGAGAGAACCAACAGTCCACCCCAAAGGGTCAGTCCCAACAGGGGGAATGTCCGCGGGTCTGGCCCTTAATGGGCCTTGGTGGCCGACTGCCAGCTTGAGCGGCATAGAAACCGCCATCTTGAGCGGCGTGGCGACCGCCATCTTGAGCGGCGTGGCGACCCCATCTTGAGCGCGTGGCGGCGGCCATCGTGAGCGTGCCGTGGCGGCGGCCATCGTGAGCGATGCCGTGGCGGCGGCCATCGTGAGCGTGCCGTGGCGGCGGCCATCGTGAGCGTGCCGTGGCGGCGGCCATCGTGAGCGATGCCGTGGCGGCGGCCATCGTGAGCGTAGTCGTGGCGGCGGCCATCGTGAGCGTAGTCGTGGCGGCGGCCATCGTGAGCGCAGTCGTGGCGGCGGCCATCGTGAGCGTAGTCGTGGCGGCGGCCATCGTGAGCGTAGCCGTGGCGGCGGCCATCGTGAGCGTAGCCGTGGCGGCGGCCATCGTGGCGTAGCCGTGGCGGCGGCCATCGTGAGCGTAGCCGTGGCGGCGGCCATCGTGAGCGTCGTCGTGGCGGCGGCCATCGTGAGCGTAGTCGTGGCGGCGGCCATCGTGAGCGTAGTCGTGGTGGCGGCCATCGTGAGCGTAGTCGTGGTGGCGGCCATCGTGAGCGTAGTCGTGGCGGCGGCCATCGTGAGCGTAGCCGTGGCGGCGGCCATCGTGAGCGTAGCCGTGGCGGCGGCCATCGTGAGCGTCGTCGTGGCGGCGGCCATCGTGAGAGTCGTCGTGGCGGCGGCCATCGTGAGCGTCGTCGTGGCGGCGGCCATCGTGAGCGTAGTCGTGGCGGCGGCCATCGTGAGCGTAGTTGTGGCGGCGGCCATCGTGAGCGTAGTCGTGGCGGCGGCCATCGTGAGCGTAGTCGTGGCGGCGGCCATCGTGAGCGTAGTCGGCGGTGACGCTCTGGGAGCTCTGGCAGGCGGTGACGCTCTGGGAGCTCTGGCAGGCGGTGACGCTCTGGGAGCTCTGGCAGGCGGTGACGCTCTGGGAGCTCCGGCAGGCGGTGACGCTCTGGGAGCTCTGGCAGGTGGTGACGCTCTGGGAGCTCTGGCAGGCGGTGACGCTCTGGGAGCTCTGGCGGAGGAAGCAGATGACACTCCGAGAGCTCTGGCAGGCAGGGACGCTCTGGGAGCTCTGGCGGAGGAAGGAGATGACACTCCGGGAGCTCTGGCAGGCAGGGACGCTCTGGGAGCTCTGGCGGAGGAAGGAGATGACACTCCGGAAGCTCTGGCAGGCAGGGACGCTCTGGGAGCTCTGGCGGAGGAGGGAGGAGCCCCTCAAGGAACTCACCCTGGAGTGGGAGGGGCTGGTCCGGGCACTCACGTAGAGGGGGGAGGAGCCGCTCTGGACACTCACATCGAGGGGGGAGGAGCCGCTCTTCTGGGCTCTCTGTCGGCCGGGGAAGGGAACACTCCGGGAGGCCAGGTGGAGGAAGGAGGAGCGTCAGCGTCGCTGCGGCCATCTGGGGCGTCGCTGCGGCCATCTGGGGCGCAGGCGTAGCTGAGGCCATCTCGGGCGCAGGCGTAGCTGAGGCCATCTCGGGCGCAGGCGTAGCTGAGGCCATCTCGGGCGCAGGCGTAGCTGAGGCCATCTCGGGCGCAGGCGTAGCTGAGGCCATCTCGGGCGCAGGCGTAGCTGAGGCCATCTCGGGCGCAGGCGTAGCTGAGGCCATCTCGGGCGCAGGCGTAGCTGAGGCCATCTCGGGCGCAGGCGTAGCTGAGGCCATCTCGGGCGCAGGCGTAGCTGAGGCCATCTCGGGCGCAGGCGTAGCTGAGGCCATCTCGGGCGCAGGCGTAGCTGAGGCCATCTCGGGCACAGGCGTAGCTGAGGCCATCTCGGGCACAGGCGTAGCTGAGGCCATCTCGGGCACAGGCGTAGCGGCCATCTCGGGCGCAGGCGTAGCGGCCATCTCGGGCGCTGGCGTGACGGCGGCGGCCATCTCGGGCGCTGGCGTGGCGGAGGCGATCTCTGGCGTCAGATCTTGAAAGTCCAGCCATGCCTTCCACCACGCCCTAATGACAGCCGGAGGCTGCTTATGTAACCCCTCCGGGGATTTCTCTGTCCCGGAGGTAGGTGGTCGGAAAGGGTCCTCCAGCTGGGGCTGGGATGGTGGCTGTAGCTCCAGGGCTTTAGGTGTCCCTGGCTGCAGCCCCGGAACAGTGGTCGGCGTCTTTTGAGGCTCCAGGACCGTGGGTGGCGCTGGTCCCACAGGTGGCTCCACCCGGCGCCTCTCACTTAGCACCGGGCTTGAATGGTGTTTTGGCGCCACCTTCTGGCTGGGTCCAGCGCGTAGGTCATCCTCCGCGGCCCCCCTGAAACACCCCTTTAGCCCCCCCCTAAAATATTTTTTGGGGTGCTTTAGGGATGTTCCCGTGCTCAGTCCTTCGGGGAACCGCGGACCCGTTGTAGCTGGTCCTGGTAGCCTCATCGGCCCCTCCCAGCCGGCGTCCGGTGTAGCTGGAACCAGCCGGAAGAGGACGGGATCCCACCGCAGGACGCCTTCTAGGGAGTCCTCCTCCACTCTCTCGTAGACGGCTTCGTCATCATCCGAAGAGAGGGAGTCGGACCCCCAATCGCCCTGCCATGTATGAGGCCGGTCCCACTGTTCCGTGATGTGACCGGGAGCTTCATAACTCGGAGCGCTATAGCTTGCCCCTCCGAGATATCCACTCCCGGTACTTCTCTGCTGGCTCTTAGGGTGGTTCAGCATTCTGTCATGAATGGAGCGGCGTAGTGTGGTGAGAGCCATCTGCAGAGACGTATGATCCGTTTCTCAGGTTTTATTTAATACAATTCAAAGTAAAACAAACCGAGTACGGCGAAAACACACTAAACTGTTGAACTTAAATCAAAGATGCGCATATAGCGACTTATACAAAAACGTTCACGAACAACAGGTAACAGGTAACACAAACACTCACCGCTATTACCATCTGACATCAAACAAATGCTGAACACCTGTGAATAATCCTAGATCCCCTTTATAGCCCGGACTAATGACTGAATGAAAACAGCCGTGACTAATAAACCAAAAACCAGGAAGTGCTTCACCGAAATACAACCAGTGCAGCAACGCCCCCTAACCACTCGTGACAGAGAAATCCTTTGTTTAAATTATTCATGGCCCTGAGAACCTTGAGCTGTTCCAAAATGATCAGACCAAGGAGCTGTTGTCGCTTGTATTTGGAAAAAAAACTCACTGGTTTGTTTATGCTACGCTAAACGTCCACTTCAAGCCACATGGGTAAACAGTTTGTAATAATAAAATAATTCTCTTGCACATTTCACCTTGGTTATGCCCAATGCGCCCACGTTTTCACTGTAGGACGTGGTTCCGTTGCCCGTGCCCCAGGCCCCAGCCAGCAGACAGCCCAGGCCCTCGATGCCAATGCCCCTGTTGATGGCATGCTTGGGGGGAGGAGGCGCTCCGGACAGCCTGGCACACGCATGGTAGTCACCCACGGACTCTATCATGGAGGATATCACCCCAGCCAAGATCCCAACCACTCCGGCCAGGTTCACGGTTGGTAAGCCCCACTGACCTGAGTTCGCAAAAAGCCTCGGGTTATCCCATGAAAATAAAAAACACAGTATGGTCTTGGTTATAACGAAAGCTAAACGGATGACTTGTTTGAAATTACACAAAAATGTTTTAACACATATCAAAAAAGACTTGTGTTGTGTAATCCTGCAGATATCAATATTGTAAGATGCCACGTTCTGAGGTAACAGCGGATTATCACGTTATGGAGTTATTGCTTATGATGGGCAGCTGAGCTTTGTACCTGGGTATGGAAATCTAAACCAGGGCGCCTGGTCTATTACATCCCCTTTCAGGTCTGTACGAGCCAGGTAGCCATACTGCCCCGGGTGCGAGGGCAGGACATTATAGATGGTAAAGATGTAGCAGATCAGCCATGACAGCGTGATGCCAAGCAGCACCTGAGGAGAAGCAAACATGTCCATCAGCCATTTTCTATGGACCAGGAAGGAGATGCGGACCACCCGAAACTGACCAATAATTCTGGGTCCCGTGAGTGAACAATGAACAGCGTTGGGTCTCCCTGATCTAACATACTCACAGGTAGAATCTGAAAGATGTAGATCCTGGAGGTGTGGAGTTTCTTGGTGCTGTTGTATGTGGGGAATGGAATGGGGATGTGTCTGAGGTACTGGGAGAAGAAGATGATCAGAACAGTCGTCCTGGAGGAGAGAGGAATACTGTCCTCAAAACCAGCTTTTCTGGTCAACAATTGATACTGCAAAATCAGGCATAGACACAGGGAGGAAGGGACACTGTCATTCAAACCGCATTTACATTTCTGCAGTGTTTTGAAAGAAGTTCCATTGGCAAACCACTGTGAGACAGACTGTCGATCGACAAGGCACACACACACACCTCCCGCACAACCACTATCAGCAACACCCCACACCCCCATTTAAAACATCGTCCCGCCGTAATGCCTAGAGGTGAGAAGCACTGAGCGGTACACACATAGCAGATATGCCCCAGTGGTTGCCAGCGCTCACTCCCGCCGAGTCGTAGAGGGACAGGCCAATCAGAGAGATGGTGGGGGCGATGGTGAGGGGGCCGATGAAACGCATGAACAGGCCAATGAGGCCGGAGAAACCCACCAGAACCTGGAACACGGAGCCGACCATGATGGAGCCCTGCAGCTGGAACAAGACACACGCGGCGATCAGACATAGATAACAACAGGGATTATGCTAATCAGATTCAATGCTAACCTAACATACAGCTAACGCTCCTGTGTTGTTACTATCTGGAAAGGTTGTCGACATCTTCCAATCTGTATTATTGATCCATAAATATAAAAAAGGCAAGATTTAGTCTAAGAATTAAGAATTAAATTACAAGCATATACATATACTATAAAATTGATAAATTACAAGATGGATTCGGCATTAGCAAGGCTTTATTACTAGGTTTAAAAATATGTATTTCGCTCTTTCTATCACTGTGCGCATTTGTTGTAAACGTGTTACTTACTGCTCGCATCCGGCTCTGCCAGACCTCCGTGTACTCCAGAGAGGTGGTGTTGACCAGGGAAGTGTTCTGTGTCCAGGCAGGGCACCTCCACTCTGGCATCGAGAGCATGGCCATGGAGGGAGCAAGCAAGGTAAAGGTGCCTCCCTGTAAAATGGGCAGTCTGACGGATGGAGAGAGATGGAAGTTACGATACGGGGGATATTTCACCATGAATTAGGACTCTATATCCCTTTGTTTTGAGATGGTCATAAAAACAGTTGTTTTCTACACCATTGTTTGGATGTGAATGATGTGACGATAACTACTGTACCGTCATCCAAACAAAGATTTAATAATGATGCCTTTACTTCCTTTCCTTTTAGAGGATAACTTGTTTGTACTCTCCATTTGCCATTTGAACAATGCATACTGTTTGTACTCTCCATTTGCCATTTGCACAATGCATGCTGTTTGTACTCTCCATTTGCCATTTGCACAATGCTTGCTGTTTGTACTCTCCATTTGCCATTTGCACAATGCATACTGTTTGTACTCTCCATTTTCCATTTGAACAATGCATACTGTTTGTACTCTCCATTTGCCATTTGCACAATGCATGCTGTTTGTACTCTCCATTTGCCATTTGCACAATGCTTGCTGTTTGTACTCTCCATTTGCCATTTGCACAATGCATGCTGTTTGTACTCTCCATTTGCCATTTGCACAATGCATGCTGTTTGTACTCTCCATTTGCCATTTGCACAATGCTTGCTGTTTGTACTCTCCATTTGCCATTTGCACAATGCATACTATTTGTACTCTCCATTTGCCATTTCCACAATGCTTGCTGTTTGTACTCTCCATTTGCAATTTGCACAATGCATACTGTTTGTACTCTCCATTTGCCATTTGCACAATGCATACTGTTTGTACTCTCCATTTGCCATTTGAACAATGCATACTATTTGTACTCTCCATTTGCCATTTGCACAATGCTTTTCATTGTACTGTACTTGTACTGTACAATAAAGTTGAATCTAATCATCGAATCTTAAAACAAGGTCAAATTTTGTACTGGCAACAAGGCCAAAATCCAGGCTCACGCCTGAGGTAAACAACACATTGTCCCTCTCGATCTAATGATCTAATGTTAGGCCGTGGCAGAATCATGTGATGTTATGTTAAAGCTATGGATATTTAATCAATCAGATTAATGCTATGGTCTCAGTTCTCTAATACTGTACGACCCTATTTCAATAATGTCACTAATGATGGATGCTCTGCTAGTGACAGTTGACACCTGACATTGATGTTAGTACTTTTTAAGTAATGGCAACAAAAATAATATATCGGAGGATTGCGGGGACTCAAACCCTAGCGAGTTGAACTTGTGCATTTAAAATTTTACTCCCAGCTGACCTTAAGGTTTTCGGATAAACACAAGAAAGAACCAGTTGTGTTTAGTACAAAGGAATGTGGATTTAAATTTCAACTACATTGTCAACTACATTCCTGCCTAATATAATCCTCTCAGTACCGTCTAGTTCAAGATACACCCCCCGCTAGCCCACCCCCCTACAGTAATTCCAGAGGTTAGTCAGTGGAGAATGATAAGCGTTTTCTTGGTTAATTTAATCTAACATACTGTACGCATTAGGTTGACTAAAGTTCCTCATTCCTGGTCGATGACCAAGCACAAGTCTTCCTCCAATGTCCACTCAGACTTAGTGACCAGTGACGACCTTCTGTACTTTTGTTTTAGCTACAACCATAACATAACGTTTTTAAATGAATACCTATACCTATCATAGCCTACTAGTTTCTTAAATGCCACAACTCCTTCATTATACAGCAAAGTGCTGCCTATTCTATTGTAACACCACCACTACAGACGTATTGTTAAAAATCAGGTATTTGGTCTTGTCCTCACTTTCAAACATGATGAGACAACAAGGATATGCCAAGCTTAATGGTTCCTGGCAATCTGTGAATATCGGACTCCCCATGTAATGACTAACTGGAAGTTATCTCATCAATGTTTCTTTCATATGTCCTCTCTGCTGGGTGGCCTCGTTTCTGTCAGCACAAACCCCCTTGTTGCTTGTGATATCCGGCCCGAGTCCTATCAACCAATCAGCTCTCCCCTCCTCACCTGATCCCAAAGGTGACCTGCAGTAAGGTGCACACCCCTGACACGAAGAAGATGGTGCTGATGAGGTGACCCTGGGTCAGGCTGTCATGCTGCAGACACAGTCCCTGAGACAGAATCAGAGGGATGGCGATTATCCCGCCGAATGCTGTCAGGCAGTGCTGAGGAGAGAGAGGGGTAGAGAGAGGGGTAGAGAGAGAGAGGTAGAGAGAGAGAGGTAGAGAGAGAGGTAGAGAGAGAGGTAGAGAGAGGGGTAGAGAGAGGGGTAGAGAGAGGGGTAGAGAGAGGGGTAGAGAGAGAGAGGTAGAGAGAGAGGTAGAGAGAGAGAGGTAGAGAGAGAGGTAGAGAGAGGGGTAGAGAGAGGGGGTAGAGAGAGAGGTAGAGAGAGAGAGGTAGAGAGAGAGGTAGAGAGAGGGGTAGAGAGAGGGGTAGAGAGAGGGGTAGAGAGAGAGGTAGAGAGAGGGGTAGAGAGAGGGGTAGAGAGAGAGAGGTAGAGAGAGAGGTAGAGAGAGAGAGGTAGAGAGAGGTAGAGAGAGGGGTAGAGGGGTAGAGAGAGGGGTAGAGAGAGGGGTAGAGAGAGAGAGGTAGAGAGCGGGGTAGAGAGAGAGAGGTAGAGAGAGAGGTAGAGAGAGAGGTAGAGAGAGAGAGGTAGAGAGAGGGGTAGAGAGAGATGTAGAGAGAGAGAGGTAGAGAGAGGGGTAGAGAGAGAGGTAGAGAGAGAGGGGTAGAGAGAGGGGTAGAGAGAGAGGGAGTGAGAGAGAGAGAGAGAGAGGTAGAGAGAGAGGTAGAGAGAGAGAGGTAGAGAGAGGGGTAGAGAGAGAGAGGTAGAGAGAGAGGTAGAGAGAGGGGTAGAGAGAGGGGTAGAGAGAGAGGTAGAGAGAGGTAGAGAGAGAGGTAGAGAGAGAGAGGTAGAGAGAGGGGTAGAGAGAGGGGTAGAGAGAGAGGTAGAGAGAGAGAGGTAGAGAGAGGGGTAGAGAGAGAGAGGTAGAGAGAGAGGTAGAGAGAGAGAGGTAGAGAGAGGGGTAGAGAGAGAGAGGTAGAGAGAGGGGTAGAGAGAGGGGTAGAGAGAGAGGGATAGAGAGAGAGAGAGAGAGAAGCGGTAGAGAGAGAGGTAGAGAGAGAGATAGAGAGAGAGAGAGGTAGAGAGAGAGATGTGACGGAGAGGTAGAGAGAGGGGTAGAGAGAGGGAGGTAGAGAGAGAGGTAGAGAGAGAGAGAGAGAGAGAGAGAAGCGGTAGAGAGAGAGGTAGAGAGAGAGAGGTAGAGAGAGAGAGGTAGAGAGGGGTAGAGAGAGAGGTAGAGAGAGAGGTAGAGAGAGAGGTAGAGAGAGAGGTAGAGAGAGGGGTAGAGAGTGGGGTATAGAGAGAGAGATAGAGAGAGAGGTAGAGATAGAGAGGTAGAGAGAGAGGTAGAGAGAGAGATGTGAGGGAGAAAGGGAGAGATGAGAGGTAATTCCTCATCGTAACAGCAGTTTGTGGGCCAAGAGGAACTGTCGTTACTGGTTCAGGTTTCTTTAAATAACCATTATACACTGCTGCTACATATTATTGCTTTCTAAAAATGAATGAGCACATCTATCCATTCATGTTTGATCTGAAGTTACTAAACGGAAGCCATAAGCATACTCACATTACTTCCGTAGCGTTTTAGCTAGTAGTGGGTATAAGTTAGTTAGAAAATAATGAAAATCTCCTATAAGCATCAAGAAACCCACAAAGTTAAATGTTTAAAATTGTATCCATGCGGCCCTCTGGTGACTTGATGTTTTCAATTGAGGTTTGTGTCACTACCCAATGAAGATGGTTGGCTAATCAAATATATCTATAGACTAAAAAACTCATGCCTTTGAATAGAATGACTTTGGCCAGGTCGCCATTGAAAATGAGTATTGGGTCTAAATTGACCAAGTTAAATAACTTTTAAAGAAATCTTGAGAGACAAATTAACTCAAATCAAATCGAACTTCATTACCCTGTCCCGTGACGTGTGAACCCTGGTGACCTATCTATATATGTATCATATGTCTGCCTGGTAAGTTAACTGAGAATACATGCAGATTCACAGCCACATCTTGAGAGAGGAGATGAATGATCCAATAAGATTTTTCAGAAGCCATGTCTGTCCGATACATCCACTCTTGCGATCAGTGCCATGGATTATATTTTGATCAAGGAGAGTCAGGACACCCGTTTTTTACCAGGACACTCATTTAACGCAGTGTCCCGTTCACTGCCCTGGGGCATTTGGATTTAATAATATGACCAGAGGAAAGGGTGCCCCCTACTTTCCACTTGCAACACAACATCTCCCATCCTGGGACAAGTCAGCAGGCAGACCATCTGGGTAATACAGAGCTCTCTGCTCTGCTACTCTACCATTAGGACGGAGTAGTGCTTGGACCTACCTGGATGCCCAGGATGACACACAGGTACCAGGGTGGGACGTCTGTAACGCAGTAAGCCAGTTTGTTCTTGTCGTCCTCCTCAGAGAGGTCCGATGGCGCCTCTCCGTCGCAGAAACGGACATCAATCTATGGGACAGGGAGCATCGGTCCTGTTATGTATGGCAGAAAATTAAACACCGCATTCAACAGTTCTAATCTCCGCATCAACTGGGAAATATGACTGTGGGTGTTCGCTTCGTCTGCTGCAGCAGTACGTGTGCACTGGGGGCGGCGACCTGGACTCCAGATCCCCCTAAGACACTGCATCAGAACATTCTAGAAGAGAGCTGACTCTGGGTGTTGGACAGTATTTGGAAACACACATCTATATCTAAACTACAAACTAAAATTAATACATTTGACATTTTGGAATGACCTAACCAACAGCTAGACCTGAATCAAATTGAGATGTTTGGCAGGACCTGAAATAGGCAGTTATAGCAACAACAGAAATGCTACATGTTTGCGTCGTGAAAGAAGTTCTGTGGACGAGTGGGTCAAAATTCTTACACCGCGATGAGCAACACGGATAACCTGTAATAAAAAAGTGTTTTGTTAATCTAAATTTCAGAAAAAATATTATAATGCTGTTTTTTAGCCAAAACCTATGTTTGTCTAATTTCAGATAGGTGCTGCTAGGTTTTACGCAGGCAAATGTAATGAATATTAACAAATGTATTTTTAAGGAACTGTGCAAATGATATGCCTTTAACATTCAAACTGTATATTTTTTATTAATCCACGAAGAACAGTGATATCACATTTCCAATAAAAAAAATATTACCCGGCAGATCAGTGATTCGTCTAACAATTTTCTGACAACTACATAATACAACTGTGTGTTATATAATATTGTAATCCATTCCTGCTTAACAAAGTATATAAGGTTTTGCACAACGTATTTTAAAGCCCAGCTTGAAGACATGTTAGAAATGCTTTGTTTACAAACATAATTTATAATTGAAGAAGAATACAACGATCGAATGAAAGTATTAAACATTTGTGTATGTTCGCTTTGAAATCAACCATCTCAAATGTTTCGATTTCAAGGTATACATGTGATCGTTAGGTTGAAATTGCAAGAATATGAACAAAGCCCATTTAAAAGACCAAGTCATTTTGGTCATTAAGTTCTTATGATTCCACTCAGTTTTCTTTGAACATTTTCCTTTAATAATTAACACATTTAATTCCAGTGCTAATTTTTGCCTTTTGGGGGCCCTAAGCAACAACAAAAAATGGGCTCCCTAGCGATTGGAGTCCTACACTGCTCATGTTGCTTTCGCCAAGATACGATGTCCTCAGGTAAATGGTGCACACAAACAGTGGATATAAAAAAATTACACACCGCCAGGTATTTGTGATGTGAAAAAATAGGCAA
Source organism: Dallia pectoralis (assembly GCA_029465975.1). NCBI lineage: Eukaryota > Metazoa > Chordata > Actinopteri > Esociformes > Umbridae > Dallia > Dallia pectoralis. Next base: position 8,953,992 of record CM055740.1, on the reverse strand, counting down.
AGATAAATCATGTCAAAACTTTTGCCACCTTAAATATCCTATAACGTGAATATTTCACTTAAAAACAAACTGAAATCTTTGAGGGGGAACAATAAATAACCTAAGTGTGCACACCATTAAACTAATACTTTGTTGATGCACATTTTTGATTTTATTACAGCACAGCACATTTTGGGGTATTAGTCTGTTAGCATGGTACATCTTGACTTGGCAATGTTTGCCCACTCTTCTTTGCAAAAGCGCTCCAAATCTGTGCACGGCCCTGTTCATAACACCCCACAGATGTTCAATTTGAATCAGGTCTGGGCGCTGGCTGGGCCATTCCAAAGTGTTTATATTATTCAATTGAAGCCATGCTTTTGGGAATTTGAATGTGTGTTTTGGGTTGTTGTCATGCTGTAAGGGGACCTTCCTCTTCATCTTCAGCTTTATAACAGAAGCCTGAATGGTTTTGTGCAAACATTTTGTGCCAGCAGAAGAAAAACAGCCCCAAAGCATAAAGCTGCCACCACCATGCTTTATATATGGTATTCGTTGAGTCGTGTGCAGTGTTGTTTTTGTGCCAAACATACCTTTTGGAGTTATGTCCAAAAAGTTCAACCTTGGTTTTGTCAGACCATAACACATTTGCCAACATGCTTTTTGGAGACTCGCCTCTCTCACTAAGAAAGCACAACAAAGACTGTACTGCCAGCCCAGCGGCACCTCAAAAGTACAAACTACCAACGTCCATGATGATAATATTACTAAATCATACGTCTAAAAACAACATAATCTCAACTAATAGTCACAGAAGCAAATGTCAACATAATCCTTCATAAGTGGAAAAAATATAATATATACTCACAGCAAATCCATAGTCATCCAGACCAGGGTCTTTCTTCTCTGGAGCCATGACTCTAATCGGTACTCAATTATGTTGGGTCTGGAGTGAATAGTCGCTCTCAACAAGTTTGCAAAGATGACTGACAAAAAAGGACAGGGAGATAGTGGGAGTGACAGTGAGAAAGAAAGGATTCAGGGGGAGATCAGGAAAAGAAGGAGAGGTAAAGACACAACGCTAGAGACACAACATAGGCTCTTGCATATTGTAACTGAATGCACACCAGATTGCTCATGTGAACCCAATTACAGGGCAAGCGGCTGATCGGCGACTCGTGACTGTAGAGTCTGAAATATTTCAGGGCACAACCTTTACTTTTCTTTCTGCTACTGGCATGACAAAAGATGTGTGTGTGTGTGTTGCACAACATTCAACTATTAGAAAGAATAACACAACGAGCGGCAAGACAAACATCGGAACACTCCTGGAATTGTGGTTGTATCGAACACAATCGGATTTACAGGGCTTCATTTACATCGGGAAACATTTTTTTACGTCGCCAGATGAGTGAAATATAATAAAGAGAAAATGCAAGAAAAATAACTAATGCGTTTAGAAATCAAATGTAGACATCACACAGACAAACGTTTCAAAAGGATAAAGGCATTGTAGGATTGAAGGATTTGAGGTTCAGTCCTCTCTCTCTTCCTCTCTCCCTCTCAAAAACAGTGCTGGCACTCCCCCTGCCTGGCAGGAGGAACTATTGCATGGACAATGGCAATAATTGTATCCCCTGTGTTTCTCCTGAGTCTCGTCACACCTGTTCTTTGTTAGTAATTAGTTCCTTGTATTTAAGTTGTGGGTTGTCTGTTTGTCAGTGTCGGGACATTGCTTTCAGGTATGTTGGTGTTTGTTTGGGGTTGTGTTCCTTGTCTGTTTACATGGTCTGTTCTTGTTGTTTGTAGTCGGTCTCTGTATCCTGTTTATTTAGTCCTTGTCTGTATCGGTTACTGAAGTTCTGTTTGAGTCCTTGTGTTAGTTTCCTGGTATTAGGCTGTGTTTCTCTTTATTAGATTCCCATGTTTGACTTTCTGTTTTGTGTCATTGCTTTCAGTGGCTGTTCACTATTGTGCCTGTCAGGGCAAGAGTCCCTGTTCCCTGTCCGTTCGGTTATACGGCAATAAAGAGCACTAAAATGGTCTCTCTGCGCATGTGTCCATTTCCTGGTTGCCTGTGACAGGCGAATCGCTACAGAATGTCCCGACCCTCAAGTACGACGCAGCAGAGAGAAGGATCACCTCATCCTGAAATATCATCCGCTCCCCTGTCCTATTGGCTGCCAGCAGACTTCAAGGCAGTACATGAGTGGAGAGAGTCTCTCCCCCTGGGGTCAGAAGAAGAGCCTGAGAATGAGCCAGAGGAGGATTACCTGGAGGGATGGTTTAGCTGGGACCCTTACACCCTACAGCTAATGCCCTCGTTAACCCATTCCACGCGGTCCTCGAACCCACAGCCCAAGATGGCTGCCGCCCCGCAGCACAAGATGGCTGCCGCCCCGCAGCACAAGATGGCTGCCGCCCCGCAGCACAAGATGGCTGCCGCCCCGCAGCACAAGATGGCTGCCGCCCCGCAGCACAAGATGGCTGCCGCCCCGCAGCACAAGATGGCTGCCGCCCCGCAGCACAAGATGGCTGCCGCCCCGCAGCACAAGATGGCTGCCGCCCCGCAGCACAAGATGGCTGCCGCCCCGCAGCACAAGATGGCTGCCGCCCCGCAGCACAAGATGGCTGCCGCCCCGCAGCACAAGATGGCTGCCGCCCCGCAGCACAAGATGGCTGCCGCCCCGTCGACCAAGATGGCTGCCGCCCCGTCGACCAAGATGGCTGCCGCCCCGTCGACCAAGATGGCCGCCGCTCAGGGTATAGAGGAGGCTTTGCGGGAGGATCGGGAGGTCTTCAGGGACTATATGGCCTGGATAGACGAGACAGGGTGTGGCCCGGAGGAGAGCGGGCTGTTCAGCAGGTTCTTCTCGTGGCGAGCTCACCAAGGAGTGCTTCCACATCCAGCGCTGAGGTACCTAATGCCACGGTTGTTCTGCCGTGCGCCTCACCTTCTCTCGCTCCTGGAGACTGCCACTGACTCTGCTCCTGCGACCGTCCCTGTTCCCGTCTCAAGGGTAGCCCAAGTTTCTGTCCCTGAGTGCACGTCTGTCCCTGAGTGCACGTCTGTCCCTGAGTGCACGTCTGTCCCTGAGTGCACGTCTGTCCCGGAGTGCACGTCTGTCCCGGAGTGCACGTCTGTCCCGGAGTGCACGTCTGTCCCGGAGTGCACGTCTGTCCCGGAGTGCACGTCTGTCCCGGAGTGCACGTCTGTCCCGGAGTGCACGTCTGTCCCGGAGTGCACGTCTGTCCCGGAGTGCACGTCTGTCCCGGAGTGCACGTCTGTCCCCGTCTCTGACCCTGTCCCCGTCTCTGTCCCAGTCCCATTTTCCCTGCCTGTCCCAGTCCCATTTTCCCTGCCTGTCCCAGTCCCAGTTTCCCTGCCTGTCCCAGTCCCAGTTTCCCTGCCTGTCCCCGTCTCCCTGCCTGGGCCAGTCCCCGTCTCCCTGCCTGGGCCAGTCCCCGTCTCCCTGCCTGGGCCAGTCCCCGTCTCCCTGCCTGGGCCAGTCCCCGTCTCCCTGCCTGGGCCAGCCCCGTGTCCGTCCCAGAGTCTGTCCCCGTGTCCGTCCCAGAGTCTGTCCCCGTGGCTGTCCCGGCTCCAGGGCTCACTCCAGCTCCAGAGCTCGCTCCAGAGCTCACTCCAGCCCCAGAGCTCACTCCAGCCCCAGAGCTCACTCCAGCCCCAGAGCTCACTCCAGCCCCCTGCCTGACTCCAGTCCTGTCCCCCTGCCTGACTCCAGTCCTGTCCCCTGCCTGACTCCAGTCCTGTCCCCCTGCCTGACTCCAGTCCTGTCCCCCTGCCTGACTCCAGTCCTGTCCCCCTGCCTGACTCCAGTCCGGTCCCCTGCCTGACTCCAGTCCGGTCCCCCCGTCCTGTCCTCGAGCCCCGTCCTGTCCTCGAGCCCCGTCCAATGCCCGAGGCCGTCATCCTGGCCGAGCCAGTTCCCGGGCCAAGGACTGTTGCCGGGCCAAAGCCGGTTCCCGGCCACCTGAACCGTGTCCTCCGGCACGGCCACCTGAACCGTGTCCTCCGGCACGGCCTCCTGAACCGTGTCCTCCGGCACGGCCTCCTGAACCGTGTCCTCCGGCACGGCCTCCTGAACCGTGTCCTCCGGCACGGCCTCCTGAACCGTGTCCTCCGGCACGGCCTCCTGAACCGTGTCCTCCGGCACGGCCTCCTGAACCGTGTCCTCCGGCACGGCCTCCTGAACCGTGTCCCCGGCACGGCCTCCTGAACCGTGTCCCCGGCACGGCCTCCTGAACCGTGTCCCCGGCACGGCCTCCTGAACCGTGTCCTCCGGCACGGCCTCCTGAACCGTGTCCTCCGGCACGGCCTCCTGAACCGTGTCCTCCGGCACGGCCTCCTGAACCGTGTCCTCCGGACCTGCCTCCTGACCCGTCTCCCCGGCACTGCCTCCTGACCCGTCTCTGCCTGTCCGGCCTCCAGACCTGCACCCTCCTGTCCGGCCTCCAGACCTGCACCCTCCTGTCCGGCCTCCAGACCTGCACCCTCCTGATCTGCCTCCAGATCTGCTACGGCCGGGTAGACCTCCTGACACGCTCCCGCCGGGTAGATCTCAGACACGCTCCCGCCGGGTAGACCTCCAGACACGCTCCCGCCGGGTAGACCTCCAGACACGCTCCCGCCGGGTAGACCTCCAGACACGCTCCCGCCGGGTAGACCTCCAGACACGCTCCCGCCGGGTAGACCTCCAGACACGCTCCCGCCGGGTAGACCTCCAGACACGCTCCCGCCGGGTAGACCTCCAGACACGCTCCCGCCGGGTAGACCTCCAGACACGCTCCCGCCGGGTAGACCTCCAGACACGCTCCCGCCGGGTAGACCTCCTGACCTGCATTCGCCCGTCCGGGCTTCTGCTCCACCTACGCCTGTCCGGCCTCCGGACTCGCCTTCGCCCGTACAACTTTCGGCGATGCCTCCGCCCGTCCGGGTGTCTGCTCCGCCTATGCCTGAGCTCGCCGGACCTCCCTAGTCCCTCGGCTCTACCGGAGATCTCCTGTCCCCGGGTTGGTTTTTTTTTTTTGCGCCCCAGGAGTTGCGCGTGAAGGGGGATACTGTAAGGATTTGAGGTTCAGTCTCTCTCTCTTCCTCTCTCCCTCTCAAAAACAGTGCTGGCACTCCCCTGCCTGGCAGGAGGAACTATTGCATGGACAATGGCAATAATTGTATCACCTGTGTTTCTCCTGAGTCTCGTCACACCTGTTCTTTGTTAGTAATTAGTTCCTTGTATTTAAGTTGGGGGTTGTCTGTTTGTCAGTGTCGGGACATTGCTTTCAGGTATGTTGGTGTTTGTTTGGGGTTGTGTTCCTTGTCTGTTTACATGGTCTGTTCTTGTTGTTTGTAGTCGGTCTCTGTATCCTGTTTATTTAGTCCTTGTCTGTATCGGTTACTGAAGTTCTGTTTGAGTCCTTGTGTTAGTTTCCTGGTATTAGGCTGTGTTTCTCTTTATTAGATTCCCATGTTTGACTTTCTGTTTTGTGTCATTGCTTTCAGTGGCTGTTCACTATTGTGCCTGTCAGGGCAAGAGTCCCTGTTCCCTGTCCGTTCGGTTATACGGCAATAAAGAGCACTAAAATGGTCTCTCTGCGCATGTGTCCATTTCCTGGTTGCCTGTGACAGGCGAATCGCTACAGGCATGTTACATGTTAATTATGTACTGTGTTGTAACATCGTGCAAATAGGTTGCATATGAATGACAGGGGAATACGAAATAATAATAATAATATATAATAATAATATATGGGTTACGCTTACTAGGTGGCAATGCTCCACTTGTTGTCAATTTCTCATGGAAACAGGTCAAAAGTCCTGATTGCACATTGAAAATTGTAGCTTTTGTCTTCCTAGATCGCTCTCACACACACAGACACACACAGACACACACACAGTTTCACTTTCACGCAAATAGTTGTGTCAAATTAAACATCAACTAGATGTTCTAACTGACAGGAAAGCATTAAATCCTAAAAAACTTTGGAGATTACTGTAGCAAAAGTTAATAAAGTTAAACTAATTTAATTAGGGAGACCAAGTGTTTGTCTAATTTAAGAAAGCTGACCTGATTTTGATGGAAGGGATGTCAGAATAAGATCTTCTTACCTTGTTGGACAGTAGAAGCTCTTTTTGGTGGGTTGGGTGTCTGCAAACTTTGATCTCTCCAAATCACCTGAACCCAACTCCATATATGGCTATCTAGCTGTGGCTGAAGTTATCAGAGGTGTGTAATGCTTGTGTTAACAGATCAACTGATTTCAGTTTCTGTGTTTTTTGTTCTTCGGTGGCCTGGTGTGATATTGTTCCCCTAACTTTGTCCAGGTGTCGGTGTCAACATGTTTGCGTTTTCAAAACCAAAATACTTCACCATGTCTTGATATAACATGAAAATATGGAACTTTCTGGACTTTTGCCAATATTGTTAGGTTAGCTTGCTTAGAGTTAGTGTAACATTAAGTCTGAGGAGATAGACAGCATGGTTGTTGGGGTCAGGGTTTGGATTAAGGTCCCTACAAGTAGACGACACACACATACATCAGCATAAACAAAATGTCTCCCCCAAAGTTGTTTTAAAAAGTAAAAAAAATAGTACTGTTTCCTGCCTCATGCCTCTCACGCTTGCTTGGTGAAATGAAATCTGAAGCTTATTAAGTATGATCTGATGGACGGAAACACAAAAGGTCCTTTGTTACAATATGCAATTTCATACAAGTGAATTTCTGAGCCCAGTAGACACGGGATTGAAGAGGCACAAGAATATTAAATTAATGTGGAAATAATCAAAGCCATTGTTGTAAAAGGCATTTGGGAATACAGAAAAGGTTAATTACAGTGAGTTATCATTAGTTTCACAGTTGGACAGAATTAGCAGAAAGGGGTGACGGCCAGAGCTCTTTTGATCCCCTCCGACAGTGGTAGTGGCAGAAGCTCGTCGTCCCACCCCTCTGGGGGTGGCAGCAGGACCCCCTCAGCAAGCCACTCTGACAGAGGCTCAGGGCGGAGGTCTGTACTGGTCGTGGAGGCTTAGTGCGAGGAGCTGGCATGAGTGGTACAGACTGGCTGAGACTCTCAGCATTTAAAAAAAAATAATAATTAGTATAATAAGTTCACCCAGCACAGCCAGAAGAGGACTTTTCACCCCTCAGAGCCTGGTTCCTCTCTAGGTTTCTTCCTAAATTCCACTCATCAAGAGTTTTTCCTAGACGCTGTGTATCAGCTAGTTGATGCCTGCTCTGTCGGGTTTCAGGCTGGATGTTTGTAAAAGGACTTTGTGACCACTTTATAAAATACATTTGATTGCTTGATTTATTTACTGGCTGAAGCACTGAGAACAGCAGAAATCCTCTGCATAAGGCTCTTCCTCTGTAGCAGGCTGCTACTGGCATTTTGTCCTGGTTTAGCTTATTTTGGTCTTTCTCCTGGGCTAACCTTCGGCCCTGGTTTTGGGGACGCCAAGTATATCGATGGGCTGACTTCCAACAGGGCACAGTAGGTTTTTTTTTCCTCCTCAGAGACACTATCCGCCATCCTAAGTGTTCACCGTCCAGCTCTGCTGCGTCCTGGTTTGGTGGTTCATTCTGTCACTCTGCTGCTACAGGAAGACGCAAACGCAGAGCTTTCTTTCAACATGCTTCTTTCCTTTGATTTTACATGAAGCTTTAGTTACAACATCAACAAACAAGAAAACGACCGACAGCGTTTCAGGACAGCAAACAGTTAACCACAAAACAGCTGCTCCATAACTGAAGAGCCAAAACGCTCCCTATAGACATCTAGTGGGCTGTCATGCCCTGGCAGTCCTCTAGCGCCCACAGAAAGTGGGCTAGAGTTACTTGCACATACTGACATCAACTGATTCAATTGATTAGACATAAAAAACTTTGAAAGTTACCACAATAGGGTTTCTAATCTAATAGAGCTTCAGTGCTTCTTTTCACTGATGGAGGACAACCATCCTTGCAGCTTGCTCTCAATCAGGACTAACCACCAGTCTAATATCATTGTATGACAGCACTAAAATTAGCACTTTTTAGCATCTTCTTGAGATCAACACGTAGTAGCCCATTTCTGAGGCACATCTACAATAACGTAAACTATTCAGACCACTAGCAAAACTGAATGACATCCTGCCTGCTGTGTGACCCTGGACCCTCCTGTCTCAGTCCAAGGTTTCTCCGCTGCCTTGGACCACACCTCAGTATTATCAGGCCTGAGGGACTCTGAGCTGACCTTATCTTCCTAGTTGTGTTGCAGATCAAGTCGATCTGTGATTCTGGCTGCCACTCTGCAGTCTTCCCATTCGTCCTTGCAAATCCTCTCAATTCCTGTCAGATTGGATTTGTAGCAGCAGTTAGATGCGATCTTCAGGTCTCCCCACAGACATTCAACGGGGTCAATGCCAGTTTTATTAGCTGGTCCACTCAAGGACATTTACGTACTTGTCCCGAAGTCACTCCTGCCTCGTCTGTGTGCTTTGAGTAGTTGTTGAAGCCTCACCCAAGTCTAAGGTCCTGTGTACTTTGGATCATTGCTTTAACCTACCAATAGGATGGATTTTCATGCAGGATGAAACCAAATACTTGCCTCCACCTTGCTCAACCCAAACAAAGCCTTAGATGCTGACTTTAATTCTAAAACAGCTAGGCATGGGCAAATATTAAGCACGGCCGACAAAAAGCAGGGTGAACACATATGACGAGCCGAGCCAGAGGAGTGAGCTGTCACACTGCGCGACACCACAAGGCACAGACAAATACAGCGTGAAACCAGACACGTGAGGCAGATGAGAAACAGTGCTTCCATGCAACCGGCGTGAGCAAGACCCACTGAATACAAATAAAGTCCCTCACATCTGCAGATGGACGAGACCAGGGCGGAAAAACGGGGAGTCAATTGTATCTTCCCAAATTCATAGAGGCTGGACAGCGTGTGAGCAGAGAGTAAATAAAACAAATCGCGGGAGTCAAAACGACATGGGGGAGGAATTTGCCCCCCCCTCGCATAGATGGACGCTCTGGAACTCGTGGTGAAGATTTCTCTTCCACGGGGTTCTGAGGCCACAGCTGTATTTTCACAGCGTGAGGGAGGACGAGTGCAATGTCTTACGGAGTGTCAAACATCCACATTGGCCGTGGGAATTGGGAATTGATGTCCCAGTGAAAATAGCTGACGAGCGCTGAGCAAAAATGATCAAACCAAAGATTATTTTTTCTTCTCGCTGGTATAAGATTATTTAATAGTAATGTGATAGAATGCTTTATTTTGTTCCTCTTTGGTGACCCATGCCTCATACCTCAAACAACTTGTCAACATTACTAGTTAAATGTTTTTTCACCTTCCATTATATGTGAGGTGTCAAGTTAATTAGTTACAAGGTTTTCTTGTTGGCTCACCACGTACGCTAAATGTGCACTTAATTAGCATAGCCAGTTCGGCCAGGAAACCTGAGTGAAAATGGACAACGAATCATCTGATGTTGAATTGCTCTTATTACTTTACAATAGCAGATATGTTGATGGTTATACTCTCATGTAGGTACAAATACACCCACCACCTCTGCCTTAATCCTATTGGTCCCTTTTGTGGGAGGGGGTTGGCACTACGTTCATTACTCATTTACAATGGAAATAGCAGTTAATAATACTACAGTGTTGTTGTTGATAGTGTTGTATATCCATAGGAGCAGCACCTCATGCTAAGACATAGCATGTACATAGTTCCAATGAAGGGGTTTACAAATACTGAATACTGAACTGCAAGTTGTACATAGTTCCAATGAAGGGGTTTACAAATACTGAATACTGAACTGCAAGTTGTACATAGTTCCAATGAAGGGGTTTACAAATACTGAATACAGAACTGCAAGTTGTACATAGTTCTCCAATGAATGGTTTTACAAATACTGAATACTGAACTGCAAGTTGTACATAGTTCCAATGAAGGGGTTTACAAATACTGAATACAGAACTGCAAGTTGTACATAGTTCCAATGAAGGGGTTTACAAATACTGAATACTGAACTGCAAGTTGTACATAGTTCCAATGAAGGGGTTTACAAATACTGAATACTGAACTGCAAGTTGTACATAGTTCCAATGAAGGGGTTTACAAATACTGAATACTGAACTGCAAGTTGTACATAGTTCCAATGAAGGGGTTTACAAATACTGAATACTGAACTGCAAGTTGTACATAGTTCTCCAATGAAGGGTTTTACAAATACTGAATACAGAACTGCAAGTTGTACATAGTTCTCCAATGAATGGTTTTACAAATACTGAATACTGAACTGCAAGTTGTACATAGTTCTCCAATGAAGGGGTTTACAAATACTGAATACAGAACTGCAAGTTGTACATAGTTCTCCAATGAAGGGTTTTACAAATACTGAATACTGAACTGCAAGTTGTACATAGTTCTCCAATGAAGGGGTTTACAAATACTGAATACTGAACTGCAAGTTGTACATAGTTCCAATGAAGGGGTTTACAAATACTGAATACAGAACTGCAAGTTGTACATAGTTCCAATGAAGGGGTTTACAAATACTGAATACAGAACTGCAAGTTGTACATAGTTCCAATGAAGGGGTTTACAAATACTGAATACTGAACTGCAAGTTGTACATAGTTCTCCAATGAAGGGGTTTACAAATACTGAATACTGAACTGCAAGTTGTACATAGTTCTCCAATGAAGGGGTTTACAAATACTGAATACTGAACTGCAAGTTGTACATAGTTCTCCAATGAAGGGGTTTACAAATACTGAATACTGAACTGCAAGTTGTACATAGTTCTCCATAGTTCTCCAATGAAGGGGTTTACAAATACTGAATACTGAACTGCAAGTTGTACATAGTTCTCCAATGAAGGGGTTTACAAATACTGAATACTGAACTGCAAGTTGTACATAGTTCTCCAATGAATGGTTTTACAAATACTGAATACTGAACTGCAAGTTGTACATAGTTCTCCAATGAATGGTTTTACAAATACTGAATACTGAACTGCAAGTTGTACATAGTTCTCCAATGAATGGTTTTACAAATACTGAATACTGAACTGCAAGTTGTACATAGTTCTCCAATGAATGGTTTTACAAATACTGAATACTGAACTGCAAGTTGTACATAGTTCTCCAATGAATGGTTTTACAAATACTGAATACTGAACTGCAAGTTGTACATAGTTCTCCAATGAATGGTTTTACAAATACTGAATACTGAACTGCAAGTTGTACATAGTTCTCCAATGAATGGTTTTACAAATACTGAATACTGAACTGCAAGTTGTACATAGTTCTCCAATGAATGGTTTTACAAATACTGAATACTGAACTGCAAGTTGTACATAGTTCTCCAATGAATGGTTTTACAAATACTGAATACTGAACTGCAAGTTGTACATAGTTCTCCAATGAATGGTTTTACAAATACTGAATACTGAACTGCAAGTTGTACATAGTTCTCCAATGAAGGGGTTTACAAATACTGAATACTGAACTGCAATAGTTCTCCAATGAATGGTTTTACAAATGAATACTGAACTTTTACAAAGTTCTCCAATGAATGTTTTACAAAATGAACTGAACTGCAAGTTGTACATAGTTCTCCAATGAATGGTTTTACAAATACTGAATACTGAACTGCAAGTTGTACATAGTTCTCCAATGAAGTTGTACATAGTTCTCCAATGAATGGTTTTACAAATACTGAATACTGAACTGCAAGTTGTACATAGTTCTCCAATAAATGGTTTTACAAATACTGAATACAGAACTGCAAGTTGTAAATAGTTCTCCAATGAATGGTTTTACAAATACTGAATACAGAACTGAAAGTTGTACATAGTTCTCCAATGAATGGTTTTACAAATACTGAATAAAGAACTGCAAGTTGTACATAGTTCTCCAATGAATGACAGTATTTTACAAATACTGAATACTGAACTGAATACTGAACTGCAAGTTGCTCTGGATGAAAGGTTGTGCTCTATTGTTAGCATGTTATGAATACAGTTACATAATATATATAATACAATTGGACCGAATTAGTGATTCCAGATCGGGATGGTCAAAGATATGAGAGACTTGTCCGGATTGCCTAGGAAAACCCTCAACAGTTAAGTGAACTGTTTGATAAACATGTGACAATGGTTTTCTACTCACAACATGCATCTTGTGGATACAAAATGCAAAATGAATTAGATACAAACACCACAGACCACAATTACTGACATAAAACTATAACCAAGGGCAGGGAGGAAAAGACCAAACTAAATGCACTGGTGAACAAGGGAACAAGGCACAAGGGAGGGGAGCATGGTAAAACTAATTGACTGAATTATGACAGGAAGGAAGAACCAAATAAGGGCATGTGGGGTAATGAAAGATCAGGAGAGAGGAGGGCAGAGCAGGACCAAAACCAAACAATACTGAAACGGTTACATTATTTACTATAAAGGTTATTATTACTAATGACTATAAAAGTATCTCCCTGCATTGACTTACACACGCTCAAAAGGCAGCTTGACACCACTTTTGAGTAAATTAACCAGACACAATCATTCAACCAAACAGAAAATATTAGTTTTGAAATGGCTAGTTAGTAGAAATTAAAAGGCGAAATTTAGAGACATATATTTTTTTGTTAGAAGTTGAAGGAACTAAAAAGGTAAATTGCTCACAATGCCATAGCAAATGTCTGGTAGAACTCTGAATGCTTTGTTGTTGTGCACGACAATTCTTGGCTGTAGTTGGAGTTGTCTTGGGACGCACAACTATCAATGAAGAAAAAACACTAAGAACATTTCTGATTTTGCGCAGCTTCTGGAATGAAACCGTTAGGTCTGGCAACGGCAAAGCATTTGTGTGAATAATATCACGGGAGTTGGAAAGAATAGGCTACTATAAAGTGACATCAAAGGTATATGAAATTATTTACAATGCACGTTCATTTGTTCAATAACACATGGATCGGTTCAATTTCAAATCAAGCAGCCGAACGAGGGAAGTCGCAGAGAGACAGGTACATGTTGTGTGTCCGAGAAAGAGAGATGTCACTGATAATAAGTATTTTGTTATCCTCCAGGGAACTCATTGTGTTGGGGACGGGATGGAACGCAAAATGAATTCATAGTTTGTCTAGATAGTTAGATTGTGGATTAGATTGTGTCGATTCTAATACAAAATAAATTAAAGAAGGGTATTAGATCCAAATAGATCAAATGGGATCTGTTTGCAGTCGAAAAAAACAAATTCCTATTACTTATACAAGCCAAACGAAATTTCCTGTTCTTTTTGCAAACCTGACTAAGAGGCGCACGACTTTAAAGGTGACCACAATTAATTTTACCTCAACACGGACGTCAAATTTCCTTACCATGGAAAGAGGCACTTTGACCTTTCATTCTAGCATTTTCTACCAATGTAACTACATCTGCATCAACAACCATGCAGTTTCCTCTGGTCCTGACATTCTCATAGTGGAGTGAACACCTTCTAAGTCTGCATCGACAGGGATAACAAAGACCCAGCCGTTAGATTGGAGCTCACCCCAGAGGTCATACTCCTCAGTCTGTTCATCGCTGAGGTATCATTTGCACTCAACCTGTCTCTGTCCCTAGCGGTCGTCCCCACGTGCTTCAAGACCACAACCGTTGTGCCAGTGCACAAGCAGTTGACTGCGTCATGCCTAAATGACTACCGACTTCCTGTGGCGCTCACACCCACAATCATGAAGTGCTTTGAAAGTTGGCCTATCGCCCTAACAGGTCCACTGAGGACACCATCTCCACTACTGTCCACTCTGCCCTGACCCACCTGGACAAAACCAACACCTATGTGAGGATGCTGACTTCAGCTCAGCATTCAATACAGTCATCCCCTCTCGGCTGGTCACCAAACTCCTGCATTTTGTTGTACAGTAACTTGAATCTAATCACATTTTTTTAAAGTTCAAGTCAATAAACCATTTTCATTTTATTCTTTACCAAAGGTATTCTGGAGACGGTGTATTCTGAGCACCCTATCTGTTGTTGTTAAACGCTATTGCGTACCTATGCAGCAACTCACTTACTTGATTTTTATATGGATATTTTGATATAGCCTTCTTATCTTAAATTGCGCTGCAGTTATTCACTGGTCAAATTAATAATTCAAAGACGTTTCCTTTCAGGAATGTAAACAGCAGTCGAACCCCACTGGCAAAATATTGACAAGTCATGAAGTGGTAAAACGTGTTTTAAAATCATGCTTTTTCGTCTTACAGGTCTTACAGTCTGGAGTACAACCAGCGTTGTTGTGTGTTTGTTTTTGTGTTTGTTGTCACCATCATATAAAGTATGTATGCGGACAGAATAAGTCTTCGATTTGTTTACACTTGCCTAGACAACTACTAGAATTGACTATTATAACGAGTTCAAACTAAGAATGAACAACCTTAAACTTTTCACCTATTCCAAATCCAGCGTGTGTTGTTCTACTGTGTCACGTGCTCTTTAATATAGCCGTGGATATCACATCTTTTGTGTTATAGTGTAACCCTGGGTCTGCACCAATAACGTATTATATAAGGATAATTTAGTCATTTTTTCTAGTAGACCAACCTACATAGTATTACCCTCTACAGTGTCAGTACTCTCTGGCAACCCACCAACCTGTCTGATCACACCCCTCCTACACTGTGTTTGTTATCACCTGGACTCACATCTAAAGTATTCTGTTTTCGTTCCTCCTTTCATTTGGTGCATGAGATCATTCTTATTTTGTACAACATACTAAGCCTGTTTCCATGTTAGTGTACCAGACTATTTTCTTGTTCCTTGTTTGGATTACCTCTCTTAGCTTGGTCGTTCTGGTACCTTTGCCCTCACTGTTTTTGCCTTACTGTGTATGGCAGACTTCCATTCCTGAGCTTTGACATTGTGTTTTTGCCTTTTGGACTCTGAGTTAATAAAATATGTGCATTCCTGAGACCCAGACCAACACAATCACCATCAACACAGTAGTTTGTGCTCATGTGTCATTTCAGTAAACCACCATTTTTAGTAATTTTAGCTTATTGTTTTTTGTTATTTTTCAATGTCTGAAGCAAGGACTGTGCGATCTGATCATTATGGGCAGTTGCCCTGGAATGTTCCTGTATCTTCCAGTAGGTGACAATGTTGAGTGCACTTACTGTCACTACATATATTTTGCAAAATCATATAATTCTGTTATATTGTTGTCTCTTTTGAATCTTATTGAATGACTTTATTGAAAGTCATCAACAGATATATAATTAAACTTAATATGTATAATTTGTAAAGACAACAATTATCAAACTATTTTTATTTCCAATACTGAGTGTAATGCAGGCTTAGGGGAAATGATAAAGCCAATAGGTGGTCCTGTCTCAGCACGGCAAGATGCGCGGAAGTGTAGCCGAGCTAGTGACGTCACGGGGGGAGGATGGAATGTGGACCACTAATGACCACATAATAAGCGAGAGATGTCGTCCCCGGTAGGCTTAATCAGCAAAGAGAATCAAGAGAAGAAATCATTAAATGCAGAGTTAAGCTAAGAACAGGTAATTAGAGACTAATGATGATATTCCTGACATTGCGCATTTATTATGCCGCTGTTCCATAATAGCATATTACACCTGGCTCCCCTGCATTAAAAAGCGACAGCTGGAGGGTTGGTGTTTCTGCATCTTTCAGCCTCCGCATCCTTCCGCCTCTGCAGCCTCCGCCTCTGAGGACCGCGGAATCGGATATAAGGACACACAGAGAGAGGGGCGATGGCTGCGGGTAAAGGATGCGTGGAGACTGTGGACCAGTACCGGGCGGAGGTGGAGCGGCTGACCCAGGAACTCGCCGAGGCGAACCGAGAGAAGATCAGGGCGGCGGAATGCGGTCTCGTCGTGTTAGAAGAGAACCAGACGCTAAAGCAGCAATATGCTGATCTGGAGTCAGAACAAGAGACCCTGAAGCAAGAGTTGGAACAATTACAGGAGGTAGGCCTATATGCTATATATATGTCCCCCAATTGATGACAGAGAAATACACTTCTGATCTAAATACTGGATGCTTGTATAAGGTTGTATTTATAAGCATGTAGCCTCAGTACACTGTACCATGTGTATATATTTACATTTAAGTCATCTAACAGACATGTATGAAACAACGTACAAGAGCATTTATGGTCAAGTGACTTGCTCATGGGAACAACAATTTGGCACGTTATAGTCATTTCAGCGTGCACATTATTTTTTAGGGGGAAAACACATAATTTGTTTGTTTATAGTACACTTTGTATCTTACATTGCATGGCCTCCATGATTTATTTGCATAATCCCTGTGCAGTTTAGGTTAAATTCATTAAGCTAAGTGCTGTCACTGTTTAGAACCCGTTTCAGAGACTAAGGTGTTTCCCCATTCTGTGTAGGCTTAATGTGGGTGTCTTATACAGTCTAATATGGCATACATTACAGTAGTTATCCTGAGTGCATGGGGTCGTTCATCATTGTGTTGCATATAGGTTAAATGCACAGAATAAAAGCAGGGTATCCTTTGGTGATTGGAGACTTGGAGCTACTAGTTTGTGTGATGGCTTCCTGCCTGTTGACCCAAATGCCACATTAGTTGGTTTCGGGTCTGTCATTCTGTTATGATAACGTATTAACACACATCGGGTCTGTCATTCTGTTATGATGATGTCTTAACACACGCTGGGTTTGTCATTCGTTTATGATGATGTCTTAACACACACTGGCTCTGTCATTCTGTTGTGATGACATCCTAACACATGCCGGGTCTGTCATTCTCTCAAGAAATTCATATTAGCAGTCAAATAGATTGATGACCAATAGGTGTGTGTGTTAGTAAATGGCAGACTGTACCCTTAATTTTCCTCCCATGAAGACGTGAACAGTTATGTGTGATGGAGATTGTGTGATTTATTTCTTGTGTGTTTTGTGGTTACTGTAAAGAATACGGTTAACCTCATGTCTTTAATGACAGACTTCCTGCGGCCCCGCTTGGTGTTAAACAATGTATGACCTGTGTACAAGCGTTTTGTCATTCATAAAGCAACAGGATGGGGGGATGGTGGCATGGCTCAAACTCCATGGTCATGAAAGGGAATCTATAGCTGCTTCTAGCAGGAGGGAAGGCAGACATGCTGGGTTATGTGGGTAGAGAGAGAGCTGTGCAGTTTGATAATGACTAACTTGTATGTACAATGCAGCACAGTTCTATGTCCGATTTAACCTGCCTTGTTCTCAACAGTACAACTTATCAGTTACATTGATACAGATTTTACTTGGATCATTGGATGACAACATCATTTCCAGTTATGGGTTTTGTAAAAAGTGTAAGTCATTTGTCTTGTTCAGTTTAGTCACCACTTCTTGCGTTTTATCAACAACTAGCATGTCTGGGAATGTGTTATATGTCAATGAGTGTCCAGGCGGAGTGATGATGTGTGGAATATTAATGCAGAAATAGAAGACAAGACAGAGTATGAGAAAGAGAGAGAACGAAGGAGGAGAAGGCACAAGTGCAGCGAACATCCTAGCGATTGGTTTTAGACCCGCGTTATAATTCATCTCATGCAGTGCTCTCTGATAGAAGTGTGTGATTTAAACACATGTATATCCAGACATCCTAATGCTGTACGACAGTAAAGCCCATTCACAGCACTATTCCTCTCCCCTTTACTGCTCTGGTGCCTCATCTGAGTCATCCTGTGCTGTGTGTCTGCCCAGACAACCACATGCTATCTGTCATTCTGTATCCATCCCTGTGTGGAAGTGATTACGCTGAATGTCTTGGCAATTCTTGGTAAATTGACTAAAATGCTGTTCTTGAAGGCAGTTAAATTACTCTTTTAGGGTAGCGAATTTTGTCTGTGGCAAAATGCAAAGTGGCCATAACAAAGTTATGGGTGTGTGTGTGTGTGTGTGCTGGGCAATGCATTGTTTTTATATGTCTAGTATGCGCCTGTCTCTGTTGACTTTTATCTTGACACCAGCACGGTTGTATAATAGTAGTGTTGACTTAGGCTGATGGTACACACACACACACACACACACACACACACACACACACACACACACACACAGATCGCAGCCCTCTGGCCTGACTGGGGGGCTATGGCCGGATCTGAGCTGTGCTGAGTCGGCAGTGCCTGGGTGTGGAAGGGCTGCTTTAATGATCTGTCTTTGAGAGGAGGGCAGTCAGATCAGAGTGTTCACCACCCCCCACTGGAGGTCAGTCAGATCAGAGTGTTCACCACCCCCCCATTGGGAGAGTGGCTTCCACACACAGACACATCCATCCATCTGGACATTCTGCATGACTCAGGACTGAACCTGTTGGTTATGACATGTCAGTAATGATTCCCATTTAGCAGTTTAGTCACTTATTCTGAGTGACATATGGGTGACATACATGCACAACCTATGAGTATGTTATAGTTTTGGGTTACAGTGGGCAAGAAAGTGGATAAATAAGCCAATTAGACGCTTGGGATTTTAAGGTAAACGTGACGATATGAGTCAGGTTGATATCAATGAGTGCAGAGAGTCGGGACACCTGTTTTACTGTTTAATTTGAATAGCAATTCTTTGTTGAAAAGACCAAACCATCAAATTACCTACTGCTACTATTTAAAGTGCCCATGTCAGTCCCATGACTACAGTATATGCATATATTTTGTACATTTATTTTGAAATATATATTTTAGTGCTCTCCACAGGCCTTTGCACACTGCCCGTTGTTGTGAGACGCAGAGAAGAAAACAGTCAGTTAAGGTATGTGCTTATTTGCATTGAAAGAAGCCAAGACTCTTTAATCGCTGCTCTTACGGGTCACTCCTCAGTGCCTGATCATAAGGATTGAATTTGAATGATTGTGCTCCGTTCACACTTTACTCACGTATAGCCTAATCCATTTCCATTTGTAATTAGTTGGGTAATGGGTTTAGCGTATTGCACACACCAGGTTTGGGTTTGTAATTAGTTGGGTATTTAAGTTGAGCATTTGCAGGTAACCCAGTGACGGTACCTTGTTCATCTTTGTTACTAGTAGGGTGGCCGAACCCTCAAACATTCACCCACGCTAACAACACCGTGTCTAGATAGCTTGTTAAGCAGGAACGCTTCATAGCAAATCAATTGAAAATAACCATCGCTAAGCCGCTTCGAACCTACCATTAAGCTAAACGTCCCACTAACACATAATGGCACCAACACAGGTCGGCTTTTTATTTTGCTACTCTATTAATAACTGTTGTAGGTAGTAAACATTTGGTCGTTTACGGTATCAAGTGTGCTTACATTTGCGTGGAAGTATTTCGAAAAATGTTATTTCGGACTATTTCTTGTATAGTGTTTGATGGAAGCCCGCTAAACTGTTTTATTCAGACAAAAGCACGATCGGTCTGAAAGAATCTGTCAAATTTATAACAAATGTCTGGGCGATATATTGGCGAATCCCTGAATTCTGCAGTATGACTGTAAAAAGTGTTTTTTGATACCTTTAATGTAGAAAACCACTCCTTATGTGAATCTTTTGTAATTGAAATATGCAGAAAGATGACTTTTGTATGATTGATTTGGAAAACATCGTCGGAAGCAACCAAAAATGTTTATTCTAGAGGACAGAAATTTCTAAACATTGGTATCCACATTGTGTTATATCAATATCGGTTATCAATCAATGACTTTCTTATTGGTGCATCCCAAGTGAAACAAACTGGGTGATAGATGAGTTATTCACAGGGTTCTGTAAGAACCACCTGGACCTTGATGAACTACTCAGAATGGAACAGAATGTACACTCAATGGGATTTTTATACTGATATTTTAATTCATTGTTTTAATTGGCATTAATTACGTTTCTTTTTGCTCACTTTCAAACTTCCAGGCATGGCCCCGATGTAGTTGATTCATTCTTCAAATGTGTCTGCATGCGGAGTCTTGTCAAGAACGTCTATGTAGCTGTTCAGAAGGCCACTTGACTGTTCTGTCAGAGACACACAGGTGTTCCATTCCTCAAGGTGGTATTTTTTCATGTCAGAGGTATTTACGATGAATTCCTTCATTAACCCAACTTGATCCTGGACTATCAGTTTCAATTCAGCCATTGCCTTTTTTAACCTTCTCTTGACACTCTCCTGCCTTGCGTCGAAATTGTCGGAATTGTCCTGGTTCTGGTCCTTGTCGTACCGAGACTGGCCCATTCTGGCACTCGCACAGACGTGTTCCTTTATATTCTCAGACGTCAGTTCTTCGTCCTCCTCATCATCGCTCTCAACATCTTCTTGGTCCTCAGTCGCTGTACATACCAGACACACAACAAACACCAGGCATAACAGGCCGGCGTTCACAGTCTTCTTGTATTTTGGCGACATATCTGGGAATGAGACAACACAGTTTAATTTAAATGTAATGTAATGTATATGAGTAATAAATCAAGATCACGGGATTCGTTGCTACTGGTAACCTCTGAGCTTGGTAAAACGGTCTTATCTTTACCCCTTAAGAGGAATAAAATCAAATCAAATCATCAAATCAAATTTATTTATAAAGCCCTTTTTACAACAAAAGTTGTCACAAAGTGCTTTTACAATCACCAGCCTGAATCCGACAGAGCAAACATCAACAAGTTGAACAAGTTGACACACGGCGGCTAGGAAAAACTCCCTGAAAGTCAGATTTAGGAAGAAACCTAGAGAGGAGCCAGGCTCTGAGGGATCACCAGTCCTCTTCTGGCTGGGCTGGGTCAGTTTATGACAGTACAAAATCCTAAATTTGCTTTGGCTTCAACGCCTTGATAAATTAATTTAATGTTTCGCTACAGGTAAAATTAGTTTTTTAAATGTAATTCCTACCTAAGCATTAATAAATAAACCTGTCTCTCACCTGACTGTGTGTGTCAATATTGGCTCTCTGTTGTATGGGATTTGACGTCAGGCTCTCTTCTTCACCAGTGACAACTACTTGGTTGTTCATTCTTTATATACAGTGGCAGGCTGGTTTAGTTTCATTTTAATGTAATACCCTGAAGAGAAAATGATGTTGTAATGTTCAGACATGCCTGGCTAGCCCAACATCTTCTCACCCTCCCTTCATCACGCACACCTGTTTTGGTTCCAATATTGCTCGTGCCAATTCTTTTCCCATCACAGATCCAATTTAAGGATTCCCCATACTACCCTGGCGTTACACATTCGTTTTCTTCTAAATGACTATTGCACAACACATAATACACAATTCCTGCATTTCTATTAACTAAGTTCAATTGCAAATTGTATCATATGGATTTAATGGAATTCATAAATCCACATGTTAAGTGAAATAAATCATTTTTTTACATTATAATGTATATTTCACTGTGTGTCTCAGTCCTGCCAGCCCAGTATATAGGCCATCGTTCTAACGAGTCTAATGAGATAAAGGTTCTGGTGAGTCAATGACTAAGAAAATCTGCATACAGACACACAGTCCTTGATTTACACAGGGATACCTAGAGTTTACTCTTTGCTCTTTGAAAGAGTTACACGACCCAGACACACAGTGTTTCAAACATAACTTAACATAACTGACATTACATGAATGTGGCAATATGTTGCTTAGCTCAGTGAGTCATATGTTGTCAGACCTTTTTGTGTGTTAAAGTATCTCAGTTTTCATGCCTTATGACTGATGGTATTTGTTTTATTTACCTGTTTTATTTCTTTCTGTGGTAATTTGACAGATTCTTTCAGGCCAATTGACCTTTTGTCTGATTTGTTGTCCAGAAAGCTGCAGTTATATTTTATTAGTCAGCTGTCGTATAGCTGGGTTGTCATCATTTTTTTCTCAGTTGCAGTTTTGTTGATCAATTTTAATAATAGTTTGAATATATTTATATCAATGAGTTTTATAATGTTAGCATTGACGTGTGTTAGAATCTCCTCTTTATATTCTAGAACGATCATATTTTAATTTTGCTCCAGAAACTATCAACTTAATGCGTGAGGGGTGAGGGGTGAGGGGTGGTGAGTAAAAAAACAGATGGCGGGAGGAGGCTTTTCTTTATAAAGCCATCTGCCAGTCCAAATACGCATCCACGACACCAGATGAACAGTGGTACTGAATCACAGGCCGTCTCTGTGGGTCCCTCAGGGATGGGAGATGGGGAATGGGCCCCAAGCCCAACCATACCCCGGCCAGAGCTCAAGGGCCCTGCCTCCAAGACCCAGCTGGACTCTGGAGAGTTCTATTGAGCCTACCTGCCTGACTAAACATTAACAGACCAGTTTAAAAGCAGCCATGCCCGGGTTGAGCCCAGAATTAATCAAAGCTTTTCTTCAGGGACTAGGGGACCTTCTACCTAATCACTTAAACCGTCTCTTTATGGTTCTGCTCTGGCAATTCATGAGACACGAGGGGTCTTAAAACAACCTTTCCACGTTAATAAATGTTGGTGTGATGGCTGGACCGCGCCTCCTTAGTGACACTTGGGGATGTTTGTTTGTGCATTCTGGAAAAATAAGGGTTTGTTTATACGAACGCTGCGTGAATGGTTAAACAAAGGTGTCAACAGATTGTAAACACATTGTTTTCCATGCTGTCTGTTTTAGCCAGCATGGAAACTGACTGGACCCTCTGGTGGGTAGAGGCCCCTGGCTCTTCTGACTGAACTCTCTGGTGGGTAGAGGCCCCTGGCTCTTCTGACTGGACCCTCTGGTGGGTAGAGGCCCCTGGCTCTTCTGACTGGACCCTCTGGTGGGTAGAGGCCCCTGGCTCTTCTGACTGGACTCTCTGGTGGGTAGAGGCCCCTGGCTCTTCTGACTGGACTCTGGTTGGTAGAGGCCCCTGGCTCTTCTGACTGGACCCTCTGGTGGGTAGAGGCCCCTGGCTCTTCTGATTGGACTCTCTGGTGGGTAGAGGCCCCTGGCTCTTCTGACTGGACTCTCTGGTGGGTAGCAGCCCCTGGCTCTTCTGACTGGACCCTCTGGTGGGTAGAGGCCCCTGGCTCTTCTGACTGGTCCCTCTGGTGGGTAGAGGCCCCTGGCTCTTCTGACTGGAATCTCTGGTGGGTAGAGGCCCCTGGCTCTTCTGACTGGACCCTCTGGTGGGTAGAGGCCCCTGGCTCTTCTGACTGGACCCTCTGGTGGGTAGAGGCCCCTGGCTCTTCTGACTGGACCCTCTGGTGGGTAGAGGCCCCTGGCTCTTCTGACTGGACCCTCTGGTGGGTATAGGCCCCTGGCTCTTCTGACTGGACCCTCTGGTGGGTAGAGGCCCCTGGCTCTTCTGACTGGACTCTCTGGTGGGTAGGGGTCTTCCTGCAGTAAAGGTCGCCTGTACAGGTGTGAACATAATCACCCTCTAAAGTGTTTGCTGGTTGCCAGGGGTCATTGGCTGGTTGCCAGGGGTCATTGGCTTGTTGCCAGGGGTCATTGGATGTTCTCTGGAGTTCATTGGCTGGTCACCAGGGGTCATTGGATATTCTCTGGAGTTCATTGGCTGGTCACCAGGGGTCATTGGATGTTCTCTGGAGTTCATTGGCTGGTCACCAGGGGTCATTGGATGTTCTCTGGAGTTCATTGGCTGGTCACCAGGGGTCATTGGCTGTTCTCTGGAGTTCATTGGCTGGTTGCCAAATGTCATTGGCTGGTGGCTTCTGTTGTTGTTAAACTCTGAGATTCTTTCAATCAAGAGACTAAGCAGGAATATATTTTAATGCCACGTCAGCTCTGGGAACAATGTAAAAACATGCGTCAGGAGATTGGTAACGCAGTGTCCATTGATCAAAAGACAGAATCTAAATTGTCATTTCTCAGTGAGCTGCCTACTAAGACCACCGTAGGGAGCTCAGTGAAGCACAGATGTTTCCAACACAGTGTTACGGCTGTGCTTCACTGCCGCTAACCCTCTAATGCAATATTTCTGTAACAACCCTAAAGCATGTTCTTTATTCTTTCTGATATGCGTTGTGCCATGTCTCACCAGGCGTTCGGCCAGGCGTACTCCAACCAGCGCAAGGCGGCGGAGGACGGAGAGAGCAACGAGGAGACGCTGCTGCAGGAGTCTGCGACTAAGGAGGCCTACTACATGGGGCGGCTGTTGGAACTGCAGACGGAGCTGAAGCGGAGCCGCTCGTTGGTGTCCAGCGCGTCTAACGAGAGCGGAAGGCTCAACGCCGTCCTGCAGGAGCACATGGAGGTACGGTAGTGCCGTTACTATGCCATTAAACCATTACCTGTAAAGTGTTTTGTTAGTTGTATAAACTATGTGGTACGGTACAAAGGCATGTGGAGGGTGTGTGTGTGTGTGTGTGTGTGTGTGTGTGTGTGTGTGTGTGTGTGTGTGTGTGTGTGTGTGTGTGTGTGTGTGTGTGTGTGTGTGTGTGTGTGTGTGTGTGGGGGGGTTAGGGTTAGGGGTTATGTTTTTGTGTATACCAATAAGGTCAAGGGTTAGAGACGATAGGAGATAGGAGTAAGACCTACATGTGTGTGTTTGTGTGTCAGCAGTCATTGAGGCAGAAGGGCACGCAGAAGCTACGCCCCCATTGTGAAGGGCAAATCCGGTGCTGAGTTGGGGAATAAGAGAAATGCCCTGAGCTCGGCACATGTGGGTCTCTGACTGAACTGGGCTGCTCTTCCATAACATGGACGTTCACCTCTCAATATAATGCTAGCCCTTACCGACTGGGTTGCCGGGTCACTCTGTGTCCACTCCGTCTAGTCTTACAAAGGATTTAGTCTCTAAAATGTCACAGGCACCCGGGGTGTAACAAAGAGAAAGACACAGAAAACAGACACAGAGGGTGTAACAGAGAGAGAACAGAGACAGATAACAGACACAGAGGGTGTAACAGAGAGACACAGATAACAGACACAGAGGGTGTAACAGAGAGACACAGATAACAGACACAGAGGGTGTGTTCAGAGCCCTGGAGTGAAGTGAAAGTGAAGTAGATGAGAGTGAAAGAAACTATAGGGGAGGCAACATATACACGTCCAGAACCAGACCCACGTGACCAGACGCTCCAGATTATTCCTGTGGTTTCTTACTGATAAAGGCTGAATGTACCAGATACAGAGGTCATATTTGTAATCCAAATAGGCTGTAAGCTGTTGACAGCTGTTAACCTCCAGGAAGATCCAGTTTGAATTACAGACACTTGATCACAGACACTCGTTGCTTATTGCCCTCACTTGTTTCGCTAATCACTGTCCTTATTTAAGTTCTTTTTTCCAGTCTCAGCCTCAGGTTTCGGTTGCCTTGTCTAGTTGTTTAGTGTTTCTTTTGTTACAGTTATTTCTGATTATTGATGTCCTCTGTCCGATCTGGGCTTGTGTCCTGCCTACCCATTTGTTACAACTGACATGGTTGACAAAACAAATATGTACAAAAGTATCTCTCTACTTTCTCATGAGGTATATTATTAAAATTGGCATAATTTATTTGAATATTCGTGTCTGTGTGTGCAGATAAAGCTTTTATTATATGAAGCTTATATTCCTTCTTCTAAACCAATCTCCTAGATCTATTTATTTGCAACTTTACGTTTCTCTCACCTAATATATCATCTGCTCCAACACAGCATTTGGTCCTGGTCATCTGCTCACACATCTAGACATTGTTCCTTTGGACTCTTCAGATACATTTAACACATTCTATTTATGTTTGATCACATTCATTTCATTGATTAATTTGATATACAGTAATATAGGATTACCAAGTATAGTTTTGCCAGCCAGCCATACAAGCACATAGTCAGTGCAAACTCGTACATGCTTTACTGTACTACCATGTTTCATGAGTGATTTATTAAATTAACAGTATAAGGTTTGCCGATTAGCACTTTACTTTTCTTCTGTTTCTCTCCTGCCAGACTACTGAGATGCTGGAACTTCAGCGCAGCAGAATGACAGATGAAATCAGAGAGTTTAAGTTTCGTGAGGCGCGTCTTCTACAGGACTACACTGAGCTGGAGGAGGAGAACATCACGCTGCAGAAACTCGTGTCCACTCTGAAGCAGAACCAGGTCACCATCATACCTGTGGCTCATTGGACCATCTACAGTTTAGACAGCAGAACCTGTCATTATGTCATTATGTCCATCTGGTTTAGCTCATACACAGTCATCAACACGTCTTAGATACCCAGAGACAGTCATCACACATCTTTGGCATGCAGAAACAGTCAACACATCTTTGGCACGCAGAAACAGTCAACACATCTTACAGAGATACAGAGTGATAGTCAACTCATCTGACTATCTCTGTCACTCATCTGACTATCTCTGTCACTCATCTGATTATCCCTGTCACTCATCTGACTATCTCTGTCACTCATCTGATTATCCCTGTCACTCATCTGACTATCCCTGTCACTCGTCTGACTATGCCTGTTGCTGTCTCTCCAATGCCTATCTCCCTCCACGTTTTTGTCCCCATTTCAGTCTCCCTGTCTGTCGTCATGTCTGTCCTCAGTCCTCCTGTCTGTCCTCAGTCCTCCTCCATGTCCTCAGTCCTCCTCCATGTCCTCAGTCCTCCTGTCTGTCCTCAGTCCTCCTGTCTGTCCTTAGTCCTCCTGTCTGTCCTCAGTCCTCCTGTCTGTCCTCAGTCCTCCTTTCTGTCCTTAGTCCTCCTGTCTGTCCTCTGTCTTCCTCTCTGTCCTCTGTCCTCCTGACTGTCCTCCTTCCTCCTCTCGCCTCACTTCTGTCTTCCTCTCCATCCCCCAGGTGGAGTATGAGGGGCTGAAGCATGAGATAAAGGTTCTGGAGGAAGAGACGGAGCTGCTGAACAGCCAGCTGGATGATGCTCTGCGTCTGAAGGACATCTCCCAGTCCCAGCTAGAAGAAGCCCTGGACGCCCTGAAGAGCGAGAGGGAGCATAAGAATAGCCTGAGGAAAGAGCTGGCCCACCACATCACCCTCAGTGACAGCATGTACGGGGCTGGAGCCCACATCACCCTCAGTGACAGCATGTACGGGGCTGGAGCCCACCTTGCCCTCAGTGACAGCATGTACGGGGCTGGAGCCCACCTTGCCCTCAGTGACAGCATGTATGGGCCTGGAGCCCACCTTGCCCTAAGCGCCACTGTTGATGGCCTCAAGTTAGCCACCGAAGAGGTGGGCAGTAACGGAACCGCCACGCCAAATGGTTCCAACGGGAATGAGGCGAGCAACGGCCACTGTAACGGACACCTGGGATTGGCCGGGATGAACGGTGACTACCGGCTGCCCAAGAAGGGGGAGGGGCTTCACGACCCTGTTTCAGACCTCTTCAGCGAACTCAACCTGTCGGAGATCCAGAAACTGAAACAGCAGCTCCTTCAGGTGGGTCTAAGCCGCTGTCTCGCGACTAGCTGGTGAGCAGACAACCGTTTCTGGGTGTGGAATATTAACGTGGTCCAAGCCTTCCAACTCCAGCTCTAATGGTCGTTGTTTGTGTTTGGCCGTGCGTTGACATGAAAAAAATGATATCTCAAAGACTGGACACACTGCACACATAATGCATTAAGAGACTGCTAAGAGACTGCTACCTTCTCTGTTCACGGCATCATTCCGGAATGGGAGTGTCTCACCAGCGACCACATAGCATACTGAGCAGCCTGGCTAACAGCCAACTGTCACATTCAGGCAAGCGGAATCCGGCCAATGACAAGAGGTTGACATTTTGAGGACACGACAAAAAATGTCTTGTCAGATGTCAGCTATCGTTTGCAGATGGGAACGCGTCGACTGTATGTCTGTGGCCACTGACCACACTTCATATAATTGGCCGATGGCTTCGCGTGACACGTTTCGCAATCACGTTGTTCTCCCTGAAGACTCCCGTCACGGGCGATTAAGACGGATCTGACTGATTTTGAGGACATTAGGTGACGTTAGCAGGGAGGGATGTTCTGAACGATGGAGTGGACGACGTGTGCCATGGGGGGCGGTGGATGGGGTTGTCATAGCGATTAATGTTAAGGAACAGACCTGACCAGACAACAGACAATCCGGTGGAGAGCAAATGGAGACAGAAAGGACGGCTGTTAGGGCAGAGTGTGTGTGCCACGAGTGTAACTACGCTGCTTAGAGAGAGGGAAGGAAGGGCAACCATTACAGGAACATGAGAACCCAGAAAGAGGAGACAACCAGTACCTCACACTGGACGAACAACACACACCTCCTTCAGCAAACATGTGCAAATACCCACACGTGCACGTGCCCCGAACGCATCATTTTCGATATCTGATAACCAAATCTGATAACCAAATCTGATTACCATATCTGATAACCAAATCTGATAACCAAATCTGATAACCAAATCTGATTACCATATCTGATAACCAAATCTGATAACCAAATCTGATAACCAAATCTGATTACCATATCTGATAACCAAATCTTATAACCACATCTGATAACCAAATGTGATAACCAAATCCAATAACCACATCCGATAACCAAAAATCAGATTGTGTTGCCCAGTGTCCAAAGTCTTTTCAGGGAACAGTATCAGACTGTCCCCTGAGACTATTCTGTTCTTACAGGTTTTGTCATTTGTAAGAATAATCTGTAGGTATTGTATTGCGGAACTCATTGAAAGTTTAAATGTTTGACTGCTTTTGAAGTATATCAATGTCTCTTTTTCTTTGCCTTTTCTTTGCCTTTCTGGGGTTTCCATTCGTGTTAGTGCCTCAGTGCTAGGCAGACCAGATGACAGACTCAATGACTGATCAAAGAGACCATAAACTGCATTTAAAAATGAAAGGATTCTCATGAGGGAGGATTGTGCTTAGCAAGTTTTATTTGGATCAGTATTGCTGTTCTTTTTCGGGTTCTGGACCTGACAACTGTATCCAGTGTCTTGTGGTGCTCCTGGTGCTAGGTTAACAGCATGTGTGTGTGTGTTTGTGTGAATGTCGCTCTGGTCTGATGGGCCCTGCTGTTTGTCCTCCTGTCCTCTAGGTGGAGCGTGAGAAGTCGAGCCTCCTGATGAATCTGCAGGAATCCCAGACCCAGCTGCAGCACATGCAAGGTGCTCTGAAGGAGCAGAACGAGTGCGCCCACCGGCTCACCGAGCACGCCAGTGCCATGAAGAGACATCACAGTGACAAGGAATTGGCCGACGCCCAGGAGTCAGAGAAAACGGACGGGTTGCGCTCCCCCGGGCGCTACGACATTCACGGTATCGAGATCCTAGAGTGTAAGTACAAGGTGGCAGTAACCGAGGTGATCGACCTGAAGGCGGAGCTAAAAGCTCTGAAGGAAAAGTATAACCAGCGTGTGGAAGGTCAGGTTGAGGAGCCGACTAGCAGCGACGTGATGGTCCAGGCTCTGGAGAAGAGCTGCTGCGAGGCCCACGAGAGGACGGCCTGTCTGGAGGCGGAACTAAAGGTGGCGATGGACTCGTCCACGGAGTGCCACGGCATGCTGAACACGGCACAGGATGAGCTGGTGACGTTCAGCGAAGAGCTGGCCCAGCTTTACCATCACGTCTCCCTGTGCAATAACGAGACGCCCAACCGGGTCATGTTGGACTACTACCGCCAGAGTAGAAACACACGGAGCGGCAGTCTCAAAGGCACCGAGGACCCCCGGGCGCTGCTCTCGCCCCGCCTGGCCAGACGCCTTGCCGCAGTCAATGCTGGCTTTTCCGAGACCCCCAGGAGCCCCGTGGACTCTCCCTCCAAAGACCCCCCGAGTCGGGAAAACGGGACAACGGGAAGGGAGTCCCCAGCCCCGGACAGCTGGGGCGGCCCCACGCACTCCCTTACGGGTTCCCCAGTTGCGAACAACTCGACCAGCTCCTCCTCTCCGACGCCTCCCGAGGCCGGCGGAGATCTGCGGAAGGAGCCCATGAACATCTGCAACCTGAACGCCATCATCCGGGATCAGATCAAACATCTGCAGAGGGCCGTGGACCGCTCGCTCCAGCTGTCACGTCAGAGGGCAGCCGCCCGGGAGCTGGCGCCCCAATTCGACAAGGACAAAGAGGCCTGCATGGAGGAGTTCCTGAAGCTCAAGTCGCTCCTGAGCACCAAGAGGGAGCAGATCGCCACGCTGAGGCTGGTTCTCAAAGCCAACAAACAGGTGAGCGGAGCTATATACGCTGACGTGTGTTGACACCACTGGCATTAGCTTACATAGGATTCAACGGGAGACGCCATGTCGTTGTCATCATTATCAAACAGGTCTAAGCACCTAGCACGGATATGGGACATTTGGTAGATGTGAAGCAGCTGAAAGATGGTTAAAAAAGACAATGTGATGTCTTGGAACGATCGACACAATGGCCTTTACCCCGCTCTTGTTCCAGACCGCGGAAGTGGCACTTGCCAATCTGAAGAGCAAGTATGAGAACGAGAAATGCATGGTGACGGACACCATGATGAAGCTGAGGAACGAGCTGAAGGCTCTGAAGGAGGACGCCGCGACCTTCTCCTCTCTCAGGGCTATGTTCGCTACCAGGTGAGGGGATAATGGAGATAATGGGGTGTAATACTGGATTGCTTTGTTCGCTGGTTTGTCACACTCTTTCATATTTTACTGACCCTCTCTCTGTCTCCCTCCTCTCTATTTCACTCCGTCTCTCTTTCTCTCTCTCTCTCCCTCTCGCTATGTGTCTCTAACACTCTCACCATTTCTCACCCTCTCTTTTGCTTTCTTCCTTCTCTTTGTGTCGCTCTATCCTCCTCCCTCTCTCCTGTATTTCCTCCTCTGTGCTCGCTCCCGCTTTTCCACATCCCCCGTTTCTCTCCCTCACCCCCCTCTTTCTCCCCCACTCCCTCTTCCCTTCTCTCCTTCCCTCCTCTGCATTTCACCCTGTCTCTCTCTCCCTGCCTCTCTCTCTCCTGTCTCTCCCCCGCTCTCGCTCCCTTTGTCTCTGTCGTAGGTGTGATGAGTATATGACTCAGCTGGATGAGATGCAGAGGCAGCTGGCGGCGGCGGAGGATGAGAAGAAGACCCTGAACTCGCTGCTCCGCATGGCCATCCAGCAGAAGCTGGCCCTGACCCAACGCCTGGAGGACCTGGAGTTTGACAACGAGCAGACAAGCGACCGGGGCCGAGGCGGCAAGTTTCCCAAGATCAAGACCAGTCCGCCCAAAGTAAGTCGACGGGCCGCTCTGACTGCCCCGCCAAGCCCCACTATGAGACATAGGCCTTCCTACACAAGCTCCTCCCCCTTCACCAGCTCACTGGCCCTATGCAGCCCTCCTTCCCTGGAGCTGGCCCCTTCCCACAACCCCTGGTCAGCCTCAGACGGAGGATCATCATCCCAGTCGTCATCCTTAGCCTCCTCCCTCCCTCCCCTGGGTCACCCCCAGTGGTCCCTGGGCACTCAACCCTTTATCGTTGACTCAGAGTTGCTTAGTTTAGAATTCTGTCGAGTCGTTACCAGTCGGGATTATGCTCCGCAGTCTCCTAGCTCCGCCCCCGCGTCTCCGTACCGATCCCCCATTCCCAAGACCTGGCAACACTTGTCGACCGGGTTGGTTAGAACACGAACTCAAATAGACGCGCCACGCCCCTCTGGTTTGGATGTATCTCCCAACAATCCTGTACTTCCTACCTGGAGTTCACAGAGGCCTCAGACCTGAATCCTGAAGTGGTTGCTGGGACACAGAGTTGAGGACAGACTGGTTTCCTTTGTCTGGTTTGACTTGACCTATGGTTATGCAGTAGTGTGAAAGTATTCTCAGGGATTGGCTATGAGAAAGTTTCAACACGATAGTTCCATCTCGTAGAGAGCGAGGGATGCCGGTAGCAGCCAAAAAGGCTATTTCTGCATGTGCATCCCCTTCAAGGGGCTTCTACTATTTCAATGGAGTCACGTAGGCGGGACTCCAAACTTCATTGGCTGATTCTTCCTGATGATCCAGCTGGAGTCACGTCCAACCACGTTCTTAGGAGGTGTCAGCAAATCAATTAAACTAATGAACAAAATTGACTTATTCAAAATGGAGTTTGCCTTATCGGGGAACATGCACAGATGCGTCCGCTGTTTATATATGTGTTCCATGGTGTTGACAATAAACGGCAGGCTGTTTATAGTTTTGGCCTCATAAGGCGCAACAAGTTGTACACAAATTAGAATGTGGTAAATCCAAGTGATATAAATAAAGGGATTAAGTGAATAAATAGAATGTACTGTGTGTGAGAAATATACCGGCAATGTAAAGCTGCAATGATGAATAAAGAATGTTGTTAACTGCATTGTAAGGACTTTTGGTGTTTAATTAGCTACAATATTGGGAGGGAAACAGCTTTGTATTGGAGATACAGTATTTGTAATTGCCCCTTTTGAGTTGTGGCCCTTCCACTGTAAGCTTTTTGAGTTGATGTTCAATGCTGCTGCTAATGTTTGTATTTCTTCGATTTTTTATTGCCTATGCTAATGTGTCAAATGTAAAGTTTTTACACATTTGATGCTGTGCTCTTTAGTCAATATACTCGTTGGTGTTTTTCAACCGACTGAGTACAGGGCTTCTCTGTTATATTATGTGGGTCTTTTTGACCTGTGGCGCCACCCAGTGGATTACTTATGCAACTACAACTGAACCCCACCCCCACGAAGTTGTTGAAATCTGTCACATTAAGATTAATTTGGACTAACATGACAAATCTACAGTATTTATTCACAGTACTGCACATAGTGAACAGTACGTCACTGACTTTCAGTCAATGAATTAACATACAATCAATAACAACCATTATTATCATTATCAGAATTATGTCAGTGAGTCAATCTAGTTTGCATTCTACATGGATGATTTACATTATTAATCCATGATATAATCGCTACAACTCAGGAGCAAAAAGCATTTGACAGAAGTCCCTTTGACGTGTATGCACAGGTAAACTGGCAGAATATGTAACTAAATTCAGACCTTTTATTGCCCTCTAGTACAGAAGTAGTTTGATGATTTCGGTGAGAATATTTCCAAGTTTTTGGTTGATGGCAATGGTTGAGTGAAGAGGAGCAGACAGAGAAATCTTTCTGTGAAAAAAAAGAAATAGTATTGCAGACAGTTGTGGTTTTACTTGGAACGATATAAGCGTGGTAAATGCAGATCTTCAGTTCCGACCCGTATGGAAACCAGTGTGACTTCCTCTCTGTGTGTCCTCCACCCACCCAGGCTTTCTACGCTGAAAACAGCCTGACAGTAACACTCCCTGAAAAGCAACCCTGTGCCCATGCCATGTAGTGCCACCAGGTGGCAGTGTCTAACCAATTAAGAAAACATGTGTTGGCATTCACCCAACGAGTCATTCCTGTCAAATGCTGTTTGGCTCTCGTGTCTCTACCTCAGATAAATATGGCATTTGGCTTTTGGTTCCTTTAATTGTCAAATGTTTACATATTACAGAATTGTTACACATTCTGAAGTAAGAAAATCCCCTCACACATTCTGCTCCAATTCCTTGAACACGGCTGGCACTCTGATCTTAGAAAGAAATTGCAGTAGCATATTAACTTCATGTGTGGCACATATCTGTTTTGAAAGTTGACTTAATCTGACCAATATGTATACGTGCGCTGATTTGGTTCCCATAGCAACTGTTAATTATAGTACCCCCTGGTTCTTGGTGGAGCACAGAGACGTTTGTGACTGTGTGTTCTATGTTCTATGTGGGTCAGTGTGCTTCCCCAAGTGTGTACGCTAATAGTGTGTCCATCCTCCAAGGGGTGGATAGAGGAATGTCTTGTCTGTTGGATCAGATGTTTCTCAGTAATGAGCGTTCATTCATTCAGTGGAGCACAAGCCCATTATTGGCCATGTACACAGAGATCTCTCTTTCTGAAGGTCTCTCTCACTATCGTGTTCTATGGTTTGTTCTCCTTTTATCTATTTTATAAACATTATAATGAACCTGGCGATTTAAGCCCTGAATGCCTATTGTCTTTAGTCAGTGGCATATCAGGCTGTACACCACTGACAAAACATATGTAGCCTATGTCTATTGTTCCGGTTACATTTTAAGCTCTATATATATTAACAATATGGTAAATCTGGAGTTAATATTAAATGGTCAATATACCACAGCCAGGCACTTGGCATTGCTAATATTAAATGGTCAATATACCACAGCCAGGCACTTGGCATTGCTAATATTAAATGGTCAATATACCACAGCCAGGCACTTGGCATTGCTAATATTAAATGGTCAATATACCACAGCCAGGCACTTGGCATTACTAATATTAAATTGTAAATATACCACAGCCAGGCACGTGGCATTGCAAATATTAAATGGTCAATATACCACAGCCAGGCACATGGCATTGCTAATATTAAATGGTCAATATACCACAGCCAGGCACTTGGCATTGCTAATATTAAATGGTCAATATACCACAGCCAGGCACGTGGCATTGCTAATATTAAATGGTCAATATACCACAGCCAGGCATTTGGCCCTTATCCATGGTATATTCTCCATAGATCACAGCCCACTTGTGCCTTGTTGCTTAAATGTCCTCCCGCATACAACAGTCTGTTTTGTGGAACGTCAGACTGTATGAATCTATTTACCAGAAGACAAAATTGAACGCATATCACAAAGTGTGTAGATTGTCAAATGGACTGTAAAAATGTAAAATAAAATAATAATTATAATGCCATATGCTCTGATGTTATACTATGTCAGAGAGCTAAATGTTTCCACTCAGCAGAGTTGTGGTATAATGAGACCAGATTGTACCACTGTCTAAAACAAGTCCTGCCTCCACTCTTATTCCCATTTGTCTGTCCCTCTAACCCCGAATGTCACCACTCTGTATATCTGTCTAATTTATTAAGTTCTCCTAGATTGTCAGCAGCCTGCTGCCCCTGACTCAATATCGACCACCTCCCCACAACTAAGGCAAACGAGACGCTTACTAGCTGCCAGGTAACGTCCCAGGTGCCTGAAATCCTTGGCTCTGCCTATTTTCACTTATCTCATTTGCACGGCTTGTGACTTGAACCTGCAAGGTACAGAATGCCCTAGAGCTACGTCTTAGAGCACACATTCACATTTTATAACAGGCACGCACACGCACACATACACACTAACAGGCACCCACGCACACACACACATAACAAACAAACCTTAGCTTTAGCTCAAAGTGTCAATGCAATGCATGTGTTTTTTATTTTATTTTGAAATCAATAATCTTAATTGTAGACATTTAGCAGTACGCTTATTCTGCCATTAAATGTGTTTTTCCTGGATGAATTACATGATTTTTTCCTGCAGCCTCTGGAATGTGATCCATAAGGTATTGTTTATTGGCCATATTTTCTTTAAAACACTAGTGAGATACAGGTCCTTTATAACACCAGTGAGATAGAGGTCCTTTAAAACACTAGTGAGATACAGGTCCTTTATTACACCAGTGAGATAGAGGTCCTTTAAAACACTAGTGAGATACAGGTCCTTTATAACACCAGTGAGATAGAGGTCCTATAAAACACTAGTGAGATACAGGTCCTTTATAACACCAGTGAGATAGAGGTCCTTTAAAACACTAGTGAGATACCAGTCCTTTATAACACCAGTGAGATATAGGTCCTTTAAAACACTAGTGAGATACCAGTCCTTTATAACACCAGTGAGATAGAGGTCCTTTAAAACACTAGTGAGATACCAGTCCTTTATAACACCAGTGAGATACAGGACCTTTATAACACCAGTGAGATAGAGGTCCTTTAAAACAATAGTGAGATACCAGTCCTTTATAACACCAGTGAGATATAGGCCCTTTAAAACAATAGTGAGATACAGGACCTTTATAACACCAGTGAGATAGAGGTCCTTTAAAACACTAGTGAGATACAGGTCCTTAAATAACACCAGTGAGATACAGGACCTTTATAACACCAGTGAGATACAGGTCCTTTATAACACCAGTGAGATACAGGACCTTTATAACACCAGTGAGATAGAGGTCCTTTAAAACACTAGTGAGATACCAGTCCTTTATAACACCAGTGAGATATAGGTCCTTTAAAACAATGGTGAGATACAGGTCCTTTATAACACCAGTGAGATACCAGTCCTTTAAAACAATAGTGAGATACCAGTCCTTTATAACACCAGTGAGATAGAGGTCCTTTAAAACAATGGTGAGATACAGGACCTTTCTACTTAATAACACCAATTATGAAGGACCTGTACAGTTACAGGTCTTTCCTTTCTTTATAACATCAGTGAGATACAGGTACCTTATAACACCAGCGAGATACAGGTCCGTTATAATTTCAGTGAGATACAGGTCTTTTTTATTGTATAACACCAGTGAGATAGAGATGAGATGTTCACTTCTATCATTCTCTCTTCTATTGCTCTTTTCTTGTTTCCCTGCCTTCCTTGTAAGTCCAACTTTGAATCCTAAAATGTGACTGCCTTTCAGGAGGGCTAGACAGCGCCTCATTCCAGCAGCGGAGACACTCTGGATCCCCAGAACGGCATGTCCCTGTGTCCTCCTCCACCCATGGGACTGACACTCACCTGACACACACAGAAACCGGAACTTCTGCATCTGTCAACCTGGAATCCTCCAGGAATAATGGAGTCTCTGCTTCTCTTCAGCACGTTGCCCTGGGCACACAATCTCCTGGTTGGTTGGTTGGTTGGTTGGTTGGTTGGTTGACCCAAATACCGGAAATACAGGACTGAGATACTAGAGAGTTCAGAATGCAATGCAAAACAAGGAGTGTATGTAGTGGTGAAATAAGAGGGTAATGTCCAAAAGTTCAAAGAAGGTTGCAGGAAACAGGAAATAATAGCTAACTTACCCTTACTGGTTTGTTTATTGTCGCTTAAATAACCGGCAACATTTTTAAAAAAGAAACGGGTAACATTTGGTAAGTGCTGTGGATCAACATTGTGATATGATGGTAATTACTTAATTACTTGTCCAAAATAATTGGTTTGAAATGTTGATATATAGAGTAACTAACTATGCTGGGGTTTTAAGAAATTAGGATTTTAGTATGGCTCTATTAGAAAGCATTAGAAGAAGATATAAATTCTGTCTCTCACTGTTCAAATACTCCCACCATTAAAATGATGGACTGATCATGTCTTTGTCAGTGGGCAAACGTACAAAATTAGCAGGGGATCAAATACTTTCTTCATTCACTGTATGATGTTTGTGAAGTTATTAAGAATGCATTTGAAATATTTAGTAAAAGCCGTCCCAGTCTGGCTATTTATTTATTATTGACCTGATTTAGTTGTTTATTTATTGGTTTTGTATATTTATTTATTTAAATTTGCTTATGATATCGTGTCATTGATTGTTGGTTATTCGTTTGAAAGGTTTTCAAGGCGTGTATCATAGCCTTGGTGTCTCTGCTTCAGGGATGAGGACTTCCTCAGCTAACATTGATTGATTTAATGGCGATTATTATGTTCTTATTATTTTCATAAAGAAATATAGACCATTCTAGAACAATAACATGTTTTCCAATTTAATGCATCACAGTTTAATTGGTTTATAGGCCTTAATGATACAAGTTTGCCTCAACATTCTCTGCCAAGAATATGGTTTTGTTTTGGTGATGTCAGAGGCTTGCCTAACCGACTAGACAGAATATTAGACATGTATTACGGTCTGTTTTGAAGGATAATAGCTACTTGTGTAAGTGGTTCCGTCTTTTCTATGTGGGCATTTTGAAGTAAAACATTAAATCTTACTTTATGGAAAGACTCATAGAACGAAGATCATATTGCTTTTTTCGACAATAAGATCTTATGAGATGGGCTGCCTATATTTCACCTCTCTCTTTTTCATCTCTTGTCAATACACTTGCAATGTTTGTTTTTATACCATTTTTTAAAATAATATATTTGTACTTTTTACCGTGATGAATTCTAAGGTGACTGAGACCTTTGCCATAAAAACGTACATACATGAGGAAAGGTTGGAGGCCTGTATGTGGTTGACCCGGGGGTGGTATACCGTCCTTTATTTGGTATTAACACAATTCAGACACAGTAACCCAATTCCCAAATGCTGTGTCCATAGCACGATTTCGCTGACTCAATAAGAACTTTTAAGTTAAATGTTTAAGGTATTGCTTTTTTAATGCTCTGTGTAACCAAATGGAAATGACCCCAATTCAGTCTCATTTTGGGATCTTAAAAAGGGTTCAAACTACAGATAGACCACATGAAGCACAATCAGAACCAATGCACTGAAGCAATAAATTATAATTATTATCATAATTTTGATTCTCTGCGGACTTCAGTGACTGTAATGGGATCTCCACACAACCATCTATCTTGTGGTGATCTATACATTGTGACATCACAAAAGTCAAAAGTCTTTTGTGCGTCACCTATAGTCAAAGTCAAAGTATTTTTATTATCAAATGTACCGAATGACATGCATCATACTGAACAATGAAATTATTGTGACATGGCAAGCAACATCTACGTAGTTAGAAGAACAAAAAACAGAATAACAACCGAATATACATTGCTACAAGATATACATAACGAAATGGGAGTATGGACAGTATGCAAAACGTAAATACTGCAGTAAAAGTGATCTAGTGCCAGTAGTGGATACATTAGCGTATATCAGCCTTATGGTCTGAGGGTAAAAACTGTATTTTAGTTTGGAAGTGCGTGTACCAATGCAACGTCGACCAGATGGGAGCAGAGTGAACAGGCCATGGCCTGGGTGGCTGTTGTCCTGTTCACCTTCATTGAGGTTGGATGATCTCGTAAACGTAGAAACATTAATGTGGGAAGATCCAAGAACAACCTGGATGTGTTGACGGTGAGGCGGGTTTTTGAGTTGCATGATCGATATGCCTGATTCTTATCTACCGGAACTCTTTATTTCAAGTTGATATTAATGATTATTACTAGTCGGGTTATTTAAGCTAAAACTGAACCTTGATCCGCGGACATGTTCCAGATGAATTGAGAGTTTTCCTTCAGTTCTACATTAATTCACAAAATGTGTTTGTGTTTTCAAACATTCTGTATTCTTTCGAGATATGTATTTAATAGCCAGGTATGGCTATAAATAAAATATGTAAGATATGTAGACCTAACTACCGGTAGGCCTATACACAAGCCATAACAGTTCAGTGTCTGTAACTGCCGTGGATACTGGCTATGCAATACCTTGCCTTCTGTACTGTTGGGCTGCCTGTCAGTGTCTGGAATTATGTTCAATTATACAGGATTGGTCGGAATTTGTTGAACATGAAAAAATGTACGAGTTAATCAAGTGATGTCTGGGGAACATTCCTTTGGCCGACTCCCTTATTGGTTCTTTGCGTGAGTTGACTTAACTATTGAAAAATATGTTGACGGTGCTCTAAAATTTTAATTATGTTACATAAAAAACAATAAATGAAAAGTCAGTGATTTACTACATTTGTTTCTACTCAATTTACTAGTGTGACTTTTTTTTTTTATATAGTAAATAGTTCAACTGTTCTTGATATAAAAAATGTACCCGGATTAATATTATTTATCTATTTATTATTAATCATTAATGCGCCTGGATCTATAGATGTTTTCTTGTACATTTCATGTTACAGTAAGTACCTGACTTTCATCAGGTACTTGGGATTTCATGTTGAACAAGATGTATGACAGTGATTGTATTTATAATCCCACATAAATCATATTACACATCCAGACCCAAATAGGAGGTTTAAGAAATAGTATGTCAGTCACAAAATTCCTAGACTGCAACTTTAAGGCCGTTTTTGCCAAACACCTTTCAGCTATTCGCTCAGATACAAATATCGATCCTGCCGATGGTACAATAGTTTGGTTTCTCTATTATGGGGAGAAGCGGATCCTCCAATCAGAGCAGTAGAGACGGTGTGCAGCAGTGGAACCAGGCGGGGCTTAGTGCAGTTTTCTCCAAGGTGATTGTACCGAGATAAGCGGATGATGATGATAAGTTCACCCAGAAAGGAGGCGCACTGGGCCGGGTCATCTACATGTATGGCGGCGTTACTGGGAACACATGTTCTCCAAGTGACCCCCCGGGACGTGTCTACCATTTTTAAAATCAATCTGCGGGACTTTTAGGTTGTTTGACATGTAATTGAATGAACGGTCATGTTGCCTGTTAGTTGCACATGTTGGTTTCTCTAACGTTATACCGAATTGGGATTTATTTTCCGATGTTGGACCGGTCGGCGGAGACAGAGGACATGGACGACTTTAGACGGGTCGCCTTCCGGAGGAAACCACACGGGTCTAACGGGTCGAGCCCGGAGTCCAGTGACTGTCCAGGTGAGACTCATGAGTCAGCGGGGGAGGCGGGGGGGGTTGAAGGGGCTTCACTGTTATTGGGTAGTTCGAAGACAACGAATATATAACATCTAGGCGCAGACACATTGTGGAGTATATCCTCTTGGGTAACGTTTAATAATGTTTATAGCAGTATAATATCCATGATCCTGGGGGATTTGGGGTCTGGTTGACCCAGTGTTGCCTGGATCCACAGTCGGAATAACTAGCAGAGTTAAGTGTTTATAGTACAAAGCAAATTAACTGGCTGTGGTCATCAATATTGAAAAGTTCCAGGATTTAAGTGATCATTTCAAACTTCCCCAATCTATTGAAATCAGCCAAACCCTGCCAAATTTCTTCACTTTGCACTTTCTGCACCTCTGCCTGTTAGATGTTCTGCTTCCCATAACTGTCTTAAGTCACCGGTTATGAGGTGTTTTCCTGGTCTATTGAGCCATTGCCTATGAACTGGGCAGCACACCTTGAGCATATGTTTACACGCTATGAGTGTATTGCTCTAGACTGCAGCACAGTCATAGTGGCGGTGGAAGGTTGCAGACAAACAAGCCCTAACCTGAACTCCAATTCCTATAATGCCTCAAGGACTTTTTCAATATGTGTTTTCTTTTCTATAGTCCCTAACGCGGAAGCATAAACATTGTTCTGCCAAAATTAGCAAATAGCCAAGGAGTCCTATTTAACATTTGTCCGGTGGCATCCATTTAATGTTTGTTTTGGTTATCTTAGTTCCAGTTGAACGGAATGGCATTTCCAGGGCTGGGTCAGCTTAAGTGAAGCTGGTGTCTGGCAGCTGTTGCTCAGCACAGATGTGGGCTCGAGCTAAGAAGTGGAATCCCCTAGTATCTGACTTACAGGAAGTGTGTTGATAACGCACAAGAGTGCACAGTGCACTGTGTCTGGGCATGCACCATTAGAGGGCGAGAGAAGGGGGGTGAGGACGCGTACATAGCTCAGAGTTATTACTCCCTGACTGGGGAGATTACACTTTTTTGGCACGCATCGGGGCGCCCACCTAACCTTTCAACTGTAGCCTACCAGGCTGTTGTTTTAGGACACGGTTTGGAAGGCTAGTGGGGGTGAAAGGACATAGCATGCATCTGCCATGAAATCCCCACTCTCTGTAGTGGAATAACTCAATTGTCCACGCAATACTATCAAAACAATTTAATCGTTGACAAAAGCTAAAGTCTACAAAACATAGTCCACTCTGGTCATAACGTATTCTACATTTGCGAACGGAACATTTTATTGAGATCAAATTCTTTGTAAATGTGAAGGGGCAGAATGTCCTCGGCTGGCCATCGGTTTTCTACTCTCTGGGGAGTGATTTGTCAGACGTATACATCCGCTGGGTGTTATCTGGCTCTCTATATTCTAATCGATACCACAGACCTAATATGCAGACCTAATATGCAATCACCTGAATAAAGGTTAAAAGGTTACTTGTCAAAGGGTAAGGAAGGTATTTCAATTTAACTTTTATTTAACCTTTATTCAACGAAAGTACAATCTTGATTGAGTACACATTCTCATTCGCAATGGCGACCTCGTTACAGTTACACAATAAATACACAGAACACAAGCGTGCATATAGCAATGGGACACAATAAGTCAATACAGGGTCAAGATTATACAAGATGCGATATATCTGGTTCGTTGAGCAGCAATGATAAGGCAATAACAAATATATAAAATTACAATGAGTATCTATATACAGGATGTACACAGATTAAAGTGTGTCTAGCAGGCAGGTCATCAACTATTTGATTACATTGACTTGTTCCAAACACATGTCTTCTCTTTCACATTATGTATTGTGTGATGAGTGTGTAAATTGTGCTAATTCTTGCAGATTTAATGTTGATTTGCTACATAGGGAAACATAAACCAGTTGAGTCAATCAATACGATGTCAAGTTGTAACTAATCTATAGGTAACTCTTCACTCTGAGAGGGGCAACTCAATTAGATGGTCTCTGTAAACAAGCCGAACGTCTGCAGGTTCACACCACTGTTTCTATTTGAATGTTTAATGAGGCCTCTTCAGCCTTCACACAAGAACGTGACAGTTTAACTCCTGCATCACACTTGTGTGTTAGCATCTACAGAAAGTAATATATGCTGAGTGAAAATATATTTAGTATAACCGCCGCAAGTAGATCTAAGGTTAGAGTTAGATCTAGGTCTAAAAGCGTCGCCTGGTTGCGCCGTCTTAGTATGAGGCCTTGTTATGGGGCTATAACAATGAGGCTATTTGTGTTCTCTCTGCCCTGAGAAGGAGCCCGTCACCCGGGGCATAGCATAGTTGGACTGGATGAATCGATGGTGTGTTGTTGTGGTAGGCAGCTATTGTGCTCAACTGAGTCCTCCGTCTCTGACTGACTGACTAACTCACTCCACAGCCTCTTATGTAGTGTACTCAGCTCATTATCAACAGGGGGGGCTTTATTAAAAATGCGCATGCTGTTAGCATTGGGTCATTAGCACCTCATAAATTGTTAGTCATGAATGAATTACACAAGTTCTTTCGCCCGTCTGTCGCAATGTGTGAAGGGTGTTGGGCAAAGATTTTCTGCAGCGGAGCCAGTGAACAGACTCTAGGTTGATACACTAGCGCTAAAGCTCTCTGGGCCTTATGGTTTGGTTTTCTCTCTTTGTACTCCTGTCTATGTATGTTAATGTGGATTTGTGTACTGTAAACTCCCCATGAACCATTTTAAGATCAAAGTCTAAGCCAAACTATTCATCACGTGATTTCTAAGTTTGGCAATGTATCTTTATTTTGCATATTCCTCCTCCACAAAGTTAGTACTTAAATCAGCGGGCGATTAGTCATTAAGGGCTTTCATTGCATCCACATTGTAAATGGGATTACAAGACACATTTATGGGCTGTAAAAACTCAAACCAGGCAAAGTGTTTTGCGCTGTGTTGTTTTCTGACTGATCCCAATAAGTGTAGCTGCTGCTTAGGCTGGGGTTAATAGAGATCCTTATGAACAAGTCCACCAATAAAATAAGTGACATTTAGTGCTGTATGGCTAAACAAAATACATACTTATTGTGGGTCTTGTTTAATCAATTGTCTATGTAGGGGAATGGTGCAGTTGGGGGATTTAGCTCTGTGTGACTGTGAAGACATGTCATATCTCACTATAGCGCCTTTGACATTTTAAAATCTGTAAATGTTAACAAATATAATTCTTAACTGCTCCACTAGATGGCAGTGCACACCAAAAAAAAGGCATTTGCACGAAACGCTTTTTAAAACCGGAACAACTCACACACACAATCAGACCATTTAAAAAACAACTATTCTCTAAATGTCACAATCAGAATGAGATTCTGTTTGCAAAGTGAGATTTTGATGATCATGTGACTCTTCTGTAAGGACGGGAGGATAATTGTGGGTCTGCAACCGCTGATGTCATGTAGTCAATTACCGGTATGTT
This sequence comes from Dallia pectoralis, assembly GCA_029465975.1. Lineage (NCBI taxonomy): Eukaryota > Metazoa > Chordata > Actinopteri > Esociformes > Umbridae > Dallia > Dallia pectoralis. Next base: position 8,910,287 of record CM055740.1, on the reverse strand, counting down.
GAGTTGTACCACAGCAGTAATAAAGTTAATTTCTAACTAAAACTGACGTGATAAAAAACATGGAGAGGTTTTCCCATGACATTGCGTTGTATCCAGTCACCCTGTTCCTCCAATCTGGATTACTGACTGGTTCTCTACAGATGGAGTGAAGTTGACCATACATCCTCAGCCGTGTTTTCCTCTAGCCAGGATGTAAATGGTCCATTTAATATAATTGGTTGTTCTCTGGAAGTATCAGATGTGTTTTCCTGTAAGTGTTTTAATCCTTTCTGCTTGGACAAAACAAAGTCATTTGTCTATACTTTCAGCAACTAATGGACAACTGTTACGAAGCTGCCTATTAATTTAAAAGCTGAAAACAAATTATTAAGGAATCATTAATGCATTCTTTTGTAGTTGTTATATTATTGCCGTATTTGTTGTTGTAGTTTCTTGTAACCTTCCTGGAACTTTATAGACATTGACTTTCTTCACCAACTTAAATACTTCCAGTCTGGTTGTTTATTTATTATTTATCTGATTAAGTCGTTTATTTATTGTTTTTGTATATTTATTTATTTTAATTTGCTTGTGATATTCTATCATTGATTGTTGGTTATTCTTTTTGAAAGTATGTATATGGATTGGAAAGTTTATTGAAATTCTTTATTTGGACATTACATGAATGTTTGATAACATTTCAAAAACACTGGCATTGATAAAGATAACCCAATGTAAAAAATCTTAGAAATTAAGTTTTGAAACCATTTATACAGTTATAATAAACAAAAATTCAATTTCCTTATTATTCTTAACTCGCTACTCACAGGCTTTTGTAACAGGGTTAGAGTTAAAGAAAGCTTTAAGAACGCCCGGCAGCCCCAATTCAAATATGCACAATGGGAGAATGCCTTTAACTTAATCCTAACCTTAATCCTAACCATAATCCTATTTTTGTTCCAGAACCATAATCCTATTTTTGTTCCAGAACAAGCATAATCACATAAAATGACTTGAAGCCTAAACAAGTTCTATCTGAAATCTGAAGATAAAATACCAGGTATAGTCTATTATTCTTTTAGAATGCACCTGGAGTAGATTTTCTATAGTATTAGATCTAGATGACTATGTTTTGGCTGATATTATCGTAGGCAGTTTAACAGCCAAAACCGGAGATATTGTGATGTAAGTGTTTCGGTCACTAATCTGGTAATGCTCTGTGTCACAAACCAGGTGTATTGCAGGGTAAATCCAGGCACAGAGCTTGATAATCCAGTTTGTGGTTATTTTATTTCGAAACAAACGGATAACATATAATTGGTTTAAATGAAAATGCACTTATGTGACTTATAAAAATACAAACAACATCTACTCGGCACAAACACTCACCTAAATAGTCAACATAGTAACGTGACAAAGAGACAATATCCAACACCGTGCCCCAAGACCCAGTGACTTTTATAACAAACATAATCACCAAATCTAAACCAGCTGTGTCATTTCTACTCAAACCCTAATCTGATACAGGTGACAACAAACTTATATAACACTAAAATAACTGCAACCCCCTCCTAGCCCACTAGAGGCTCTCAGTGAGCCAGGCGGTGTTTCACTCTGCCACGTCTACGCGCATACTTATCATGCACAACTGTTATGCCCAACTTTTGTGTTTGAAGTAATAAACTTTTCTGCAGCATGAAAATGCACTTCTGTTGATTTTCTATGGATAAATTATTGCAAAGTACAATCTTTCAGTGTCACTTGTAAAAAGTGTATCTGTCAAGAGTGAATAGTACATATACATACGTGTAATATGTAAAAAAATAAATAAATGCACATTTTCAGGGGGGTCTTACTTTACATTACAAAATAATTAAAGACAACATTTGTGATTACATCACCATTCACACTCCACCATCTAGCAGAAGATGGGACATACCTCACACTGGCCTGTGGGAAAACAATGAGGAGGTGAAGGAAGGTACACAATACAGTGTGTTTGTACAGAGATGTGGTCCGATGCCAAATTTCCTGCATTCGTCTCCCGACGTGCCGAAGTAACTCCTTGTCTGTCGAGGTCCTCACAAGCACGTAAACATCTAAGACCACTGTGTTTTCCAAATGTATGCCCCGTTTATATGTTTTCATAGATTTCATAGATTTGAATGGAAAGCTTTTAGACACTTGGCCTTAGACGTTCTGACTAAAGGTTTGCTGCATCTAATCCCTTAGCCAGGTGGGTAAGATATATACAATTGTCAAGCCCTAATTTAAATATGTGGGTTGAAGCAACAAAAACTCCAAATCAGTGAGGAAAGTCATGGGCCCAGAAGAATGGTGAGACTCTGATACTCTACCATCCTATAGCCTACTAAATCACAGCCAGTTCCACCTCATGTTTTCCCAGAAGTAGCTGGGCACCTGGCTTCTTCCCAAACACCAGCTGCTGCTTCCTGATTCTGTCGAGTCGTTTCCCGTCCGGCCCACAGCGTACTGTACTGAGGTTCCACGGAACGGTTTCAGCTCTCCAGTCCAGTCAGGGGGCTCAGAGTTCAACGGAGTTGCCTGAGGAGAGACCCACGAAGACACTTCTCTTTGGGCCTAGTAGAACACGGAAGGAAACGGAGTGCAGCCACATCCTTCCTGTACGGCCCTATTGCTGCTGTTGTTCCAGCTAGCCCCCAGCACCGGGAGCTACCCCGGCCCATTCATTGTCCCGTTGGTGGAGAGCAAGGCATGAGGGAGGGCCACAGAGGAAGGTGTATTTCCAGCCACCATTCATTTGCAGGAAGTGTGGCCTGGTCCCCAGTGTCAGATGTACTTTCGCTGGTTCTCTGGCTGTTTTGGCTCATTCTCTGCCTGACTGGACCATCAGTTAGGTGCCCTTTATGGTCGCTCCTACCAGCCTGACAAGGAGACTGGCTTGACTGCCTGGCCAGCAGCTAGCGCAGGTGCCCCCGCGACTCCATTGGTAGGTGATTGACAGAAGGGAACCTGGAAGTTACAGGAGTAAGACGCACAGTGTCGATACAGGGAAGCGCTCCAAAGGACACAGGGACCAGATCCAAAGGACACTGGGAACCGCTCCAAAGGACACAGGGAACCGCCAAAACCATGTGAAGTTCCAACAGCCTACACCAGAACCTACCTAACTTTGAAAATGAACGATTTTCAGTAGCGTTCCTTAAAGATAGCATTCACGGCGGAGGTCGAATATGAACCGACGTCGCAAGTATTGGTTTTGGAGATGTAAAGGTAAAGCTTTTTCTGTCGTTAAAATGTGAAGAAGTTGAGTTTGGCGCCTGGATGCGGTGGTACTGTGCTGTAGATTGTGAATTACGGTTGCTGTGAGAGAGATGTAGCCAACCCGGTAGACTGAAGCTGAACTCCATACTGTAATGTAGACAGTACAGATGCAGTCCAGGTATGTGACAGGAGTAGATGGAAGACAATAACCGAATGTGAGCAGCTGAACTGAACCTATGTGAGATTTGCAGGTTGTAATTCCAATGGAATTTCAATTCACTTCTGAATGAATTGTCTTTAGTCTCCGATCTATGTTTCCAGTCCAGAACCAATTTCCCATACAGCCATGTTGGGAGCATTGCCTTCTACCCAGCAGTCTAGGCCCCCCCCCATCCCCCCCCTCCACACACTCACACACACCCCGTACACATACCCCCTGCACACAAGCCAACTTTTTGGAAAGTTTATATTTTTAGCTGTGCTCCCAGATGTCAACTGTTTATTTTCCACTCAAACAAAGATATTTTAGCTGTAATACCTCATGCTTACCAAAGTGACATATAATGTCCCATAGAAAGAAGCGCTATGAGATGTTGTTGTCACAAGAGGCTGTGAACGTGACTAGGAAATTGAAATTATAAATCTCGCTCTGAGAAATTTCCACAAATAATTTGTTTTTAGAACAGCATATTTCATCCGGTATTCCATGACATACAGCCTACTCTCTCTGACCCATTAGCCGAGCAGTATTCCTTACGACACACATCCGCTGTCTTTGTTGGGATACATGTCACTGCCGTTCTGCTCTGCTGTTGCTAAGTGTGTGCAGTTAGAACTACCAGCCTGGGAAAAAACATCCTGGGAACCGGCACCTCTTAAGACCGCTTTTCCAACCACTATGTCCTTTTGGCAACATCCCTAAAGGCCTTTTACCCAGTGTGTGCCTGTGTGTGTGTGTGTGTGTGTGTGTGTGTGTGTGTGTGTGCCTGTGTGCCTGTGTGTGTGTGTGTGTGTGTGTGTTGCGGAGGGCTTACTCTCCCTCTTTTCAAGTTAGAGGAAAAAGGGTAAAGAATGCTTTGTTTCAGCTGGCCAGCAGGAAGGAAAAGGCCGGTTATTAACAGGCTGTGCTCTTTTCACCGTACTGACTGTTACAGTGTGGGGTAGATCACACTAGACAGGCTGGTTATCAACAGGCTGTTCTCTGGGGTAGCTGACACTAGACAGGCTGGTTATCAACAGGCTGTGCTCTTTTCACCGTACTGACTGTTACAGTGTGGGGTAGATCACACTAGACAGGCTGGTTATCAACAGGCTGTTCTCTGGGGTAGCTGACACTAGACAGGCTGGTTATCAACAGGCTGTTCTCTGGGGTAGATCACACTAGACAGGCTGGTTATCAACAGGCTGTTCTCTGGGGTAGCTGACACTAGACAGGCTGGTTATCAACAGGCTGTGCTAAGTCATAGCAGGAAAATAGAGTTGATATTATATTGTCATCTGTGCACCTACTGATTCCAGCAGTTGAATTGTTGACATGGTGGTAGAAAATGTCTCTCCTCATCTCTGATCTTTCAAATAAATGTAATATATAATTGGCACAGGGAACATTTCTTTGCTAAAGCCAGGGGAATCATAAATAACAGAAGAAGTAAAACGTGTTCTGACTACTAACCGAAAAAGTGTCTGGATGGAATCCCAAAGGGGGAAAATCTCTCGTTTTGTCCAGTTAACTAATTACATTACCAATTCTGTTTAGATAAGAGCGGTCATTCTAGGTGAGTCACAGTGGTCATTTATGGTGAGTCACAGTGGTCCTTCATGGTGAGTCACAGTGGTCATTTATGGTGAGTCACAGTGGTCCTTCATGGTGAGTCACAGTGGTCATTCATGGTGAGTCACAGTGGTCATTCTGGGTGAGTCACAGTGGTCCTTCATGGTGAGTCACAGTGGTCCTTCATGGTGAGTCACAGTGGTCCTTCTAGGTGAGTCACAGTGGTCATTCATGGTGAGTCACAGTGGTCCTTCATGGTGAGTCACAGTGGTCATTTATGGTGAGTCACAGTGGTCCTTCATGGTGAGTCACAGTGGTCATTCATGGTGAGTCACAGTGGTCATTCATGGTGAGTCACAGTGGTCATTCGTGGTGAGTCACAGTGGTCCGTCATGGTGAGTCACAGTGGTCATTCATGGTGAGCCACAGTGGTCATTCGTGGTGAGTCACAGTGGTCCGTCATGGTGAGTCACAGTGGTCATTCATGGTGAGTCACAGTGGTCATTCGTGGTGAGTCACAGTGGTCCGTCATGGTGAGTCACAGTGGTCATTCATGGTGAGCCACAGTGGTCATTCGTGGTGAGTCACAGTGGTCCGTCATGGTGAGCCACAGTGGTCATTCGTGGTGAGTCACAGTGGTCATTCGTGGTGAGTCACAGTGGTCATTCATGGTGAGTCACAGTGGTCATTCGTGGTGAGTCACAGTGGTCATTCGTGGTGAGTCACAGTGGTCAGCAACTCTGTCTTCTGATTTGGGCAGTTGTTTTTTCCTTCCAATATGTGTGTGTCTCTGTATTTTTTATCCCAGCAGGCCTGATATCTGACATCATTAGGTCACATTAAGCATATGTCTACATTCTACAATGTTCTAGTTCTTATTTTATTGTCTCCATGGTGATTTAATCGACAAAGACAACTACAGGAAAGAACAGAAGTGTGCGTGTCTGTGTGTTAGTATGAACGAACTAGTCAGTCTTAGCCACATTCATAATGAATAGACATTTAAATGGTGCAAACTGACTTACTGGTTACATTGAAATAAGTTCAAAACGTTGTTTTTCTGTGCATTGCAAACATTCTGCAGTGAATTGCGCAGTGCCGTTTTAGACAAGCTGCCAGAACTTCAAGCAGACTTGTGGAGTCGTGGTCATCCTGTGGTTTTATGTACACTAGAAGAGTTTCATATCAAAATGTTACACATCCATTTTCAAGTTCCTGTCCTGAGATGTGGGTGGTTGGCTGGGAAGTGACACGCCTGACAGCAGATCACAACCCCCAGGCTGGCCCTGCTAAACGCCAACAGCCCGTGTGTGATTTAGCGATAGCGCGCGGATCTAGGGTGAGACAACATGAATATGAATGAATATAAGCTTATCTTCAAGCAAGATGCGATTGTGCATTTAATATTCAATACAATGTATGTAGGTTTGAATAGTGAAGCCGGATCCATCACTCACTGTCTGGATAACAATGATAATGTTGGTAAATGTCACCATGGTGACTGAGGGTCGCCGTGGCAATAATCACTATAAATGTCGACCTCAGAGGAGCCTTTTCATTTGTTGAAATATTATTAATTATTAATATTGAAATGTGGACGCGATAGACCCGGCTTTCATCTCCGTTATCTCGGTTATATATCTCAAATCAATGAACCCACATGACTTTCCGGACTAAATGTTCCATTACATACCTTCATTATGTTGGTGTTTCAGTCACATCCAAAATAAATAAGCAGTGAAATGGAGCAGACAGAAAGGCTCTTTCTGTGCACTTCAGTAAATCAAAAAGTAATGTGCTAGTTTATGTACCAGCAGCTTAACCAGGCTTGCAAGCTTTGTGCGGTTAAATACACTCGTGAATCGTTTATTGTCCTAAATGATATGATACGTCCATTTTCTGAAGTGACGGAAAGTTTGCTTTCATAGCTTCAAGGACTTGTGAAAGAGATTGTTGTGTTAATCTATTCGTGTCATGGTCTTGTAATTTGATAGGGATTATTTTCTTTTTCAGAGACAAATGATCTTCATGAGTGAAATGACTCTTTTTAAATGAGACCCTGTACAAGGCTTTACTGCCTGGATGGTTTTCTTAGAGCCAAGTAAAATGCTAGTTCAGCAGTTTAGCTACGGTGAATATTAGAGCAGACATTAGGGCAGCTATTATCAGATTGAGGCCCCTGAAGGGCCGACCGGCCTTATTGGACGTAAGTGTTTCGGGTCTGCTGTTAAAACTGCAGGAGTAACACTCTGTTGTCTCACAGGTCATCTTAACACACACACACACCACTCTGACTCATCTGCATTGAGAGAGGGGAGGGGCTATTGGACCCTCCCTAACCCCCATGTCACATGACAACTGAATCGGGCGTCAATCGAACAGAGGGAATCTGCCTTGTTCACGTCACCCCGGAAGAGCTGATTCAGGGGTTCCGCCCGGTCTGATCTTTTTTTTTTTCAGTAGCCATCCAGCCCCGTCTATTCATCTGTCTCTCCCCCCTCTCTCTCCCCCTCTCCGCTCCTCCCTGTCCTCTGGACCTCTGCAGTCTCTCTCCCTGGAGGGCTGTAGTGGAGGAGGGTCGGCACCCGACAGACACGACCAGCAGCGGCAGAAGGGACGGCAGATGAGAGCCGTTGGCTTCCTCCACACTGGCCCTCCCTCCTCCCACACAATAGGGCCGATTGTCCAGGCGACACACACACACACACGCGCGCACACAGACACACACACACAGAGGGCTTCACTGTGGGCAGCGTACCCCTGCCGTATGCCCTGTGTCCGCTGGAATGTGATTATGGTGACGTGCTACGGATCGGAAAAACCCAGAACAAAGCAATGACAGAGAGGAAGAAGAGGTATGTTGAAGCAATTGCGGGTGAGAAAGAGAGAAGTTGGACGAGAGAGAGAGAGAGAGTGTGTGAAAGTGCGAGTTAGAGAAAGACAGAGTCTGAAAGGGCGAGTTAGAGAGAGAGAGGGTCTTAAAGGGCGAGGTAGAGAGAGAGAGAGAGAGAGAGGAGGAGATGCTGCGTCGATGTGGAAGCAGCAGTTTAGTGTGTCTGTGGGGAGAGGTTGTGTTTCTCTTCTCTCCGGCTGTGGTGTGGCAAGGAGAAGGATATCCTCTCTCTCTGGACTCTGACATGCAGACCCAGTGAAGGCTGACAGAAGCCTGGTTGCAGGTTAGTGGCTTTTTCTCTGCTAAGCTGGCCGGACCGAATCTTCCCAGTTCACTGTAGCCATGGAGACAACGCTGTGTGTACACGTAGGGGCGTTTATCACCGGTCCCAGAGACCGGGAGAGAGAGAGCGGAGCAGCGGGCTGCACACATTTTACTGAGGTAAAATGTGTGCAGTTGTCCTGGGGTGACACGGAACCACTGTTTAGTATTATGAGTCGACTCACCGTTGGTTACACAAAGAGGAGAACACCTCACTGAACAGGGTGCCAAACCACAGGATGTCGTATTAATAACATGAAGTGTTCGAGGGGGTTGGGTGCGTTTGAGGGGGCAGGGGTTGATTTTGTGTGTGTGTGTGTGTGCGCGTGCGTGCGTGCGTGCGTGTGTGTCTTATTGCTGTGCCGGGTGTAGGTGGGGTTCTGAGACGCTTACAGGCTTTGTTTGATGACTGAACCCCACAGCTGCACAACAGCACACAAGCTAAACTCTCACGCGTTATTTTAATACACACACACACGCATACACACTTCCTTTTGGGTAGTGCCTGGCTGAAACCCTTTTCTGTCCTGTCCCTGAGGTGTGGCAGAGGTGTTGCATGTACTGTTACTGTTAGCATGGCCCACCCTGCTGAAATGTTAGCGTCACCTACCCTGCATGTGTTATAGCATAGCCTACCCTTCGTGTAACTTTAGCACACCCTACCCTGCTGTATTATTAGCGTAGCTTACCTGTAACACTAGCGTACCGGTCCCTGCTATAGCGTTAGCATTAGCGGCTATAGTTTTCCTTGCTCTTAGAGCTGTCAGTAATATCACATCATTCAAATGTTAGCTTCCTAATAGGTTGGTGATATGAACAGCCATTAAGTCTTCATGTAAGGTTTCTTGCCCTCCTATATATAACGCTGTGGGTTCTTGCCCTCCTATATATAACACTGTGGGTTCTTGCCCTCCTATATATAACACTGTGGGTTCTTGCCCTCCTATATATAACACTGTGGGTTCTTGCCCTCCTATATATAACACTGTGGGTTCTTGCCCTCCTATATATAACACTGTGGGTTCTTGCCAACCTATATATAACACTGTGGGTTCTTGCCCTCTTATATATAACACTGTGGGTTCTTGCCCTCCTATATATAACACTGTGGGTTCTTGCCCTCCTATATATAACACAGTGGGTTCTTGCCCTCCTATATAAAACACTAAGGGTTCTTGCCCTCCTGTATATAACACTGTGGGTTCTTGCCCTCCTATATATAACACTGTGGGTTCTTGCCCTCCTATATATAACACAGTGGGTTCTTGCCCTCCTATATAAAACACTAAGGGTTCTTGCCCTCCTGTATATAACACTGTGGGTTCTTGCCCTCCTATATATAACACTGTGGGTTCTTGCCCTCTTATATATAACACTGTGGGTTCTTGCCCTCCTATATAAAACACTAAGGGTTCTTGCCCTCTTATATATAACAGTAAGGGTTCCCTGTTTGGTTGACAGGCATGCAGGGTGACTCTGGCTGTCCTATGTGGCCATATTCCACTCCCTTGAGAACTCAGAGCTGGGGGCTCAGATTGGGAGAGTTTGGGGTGAGTGGGGGTTGGGAGGCTGCTGTTACAAAAGGCTGTTGAAGTAGGAGGGAGGCACACTGTGACCAGAAATTAGATTAAACTGAGAGCAGCACATCTAGGGAGGTGCAGTCTGGGGGTGTCAAGACATTCATCACAATACACAATGACTGGGGGCTCAGATAGACACAGCTCCTCATCTGGTCACTCTGAGATATTAACTGCCCCTGGAAGAACTGTATTTTACTAGCTTCCGTTGATTGAGTGTTCGTGGATATGTAAAACAAGGACGATTTGATCGTGTGGAAGGGAGAGGTATTATTGATTGAGGGTAAATGCTGCAAATTGGTTCGCGTGTTAAGTGGTATAAATAACTGTGTATGTGAATAATTTTAAACTCCATAAAGAGTAATATGTTTCTTATGAAGAGCTTGTCAATTGTTTCTCCGTGGATCATTGATGATATTTCACTATACCGATCTATATCTTAATCTCATACCGTACGAAGAGCTTAATCGAACAGATACGTAGCTCTGGAGGTCTGATCCATGACAGTTGTTTAGCTGTTATTACAGTATATATGAAAGTGCAAAAGAGGAACTTTGTGGAATAAGGAAGTTCATAGCAACATTTAACATATTATGTGTTTAACTCATGCGAGTCAATAGTACAGAATATGGAACTCCTTTTGCTTCACCTTCCTAAGTCAATGGGAGAAATATGGGTTCCAAAACGCTTCTTCAACAGGGCTCACGGTTCCTTTTAGAACAATAGTTTCATTATTACATTCTATTCACGTGGCATTTGGGCTTCTAAAAATGATATTGTTGAAATGATCTAGTTTTGAAATATTAAAATATAGTTTAATCATCACGCAGCAAATGTACCAGTATTAACTAGTGCAGATAACATTTCTATTGTAAGGTCAGTCAAGTTAAATTCACATTGTTGTTAAATTCACATTGTTAACAGTTAAAATAGTAAAAATAATAACATTAGAAGCTTCACCCATCATTATCATATTTCCCAGCATGCTCTGTTGCAGATGTAATCAACTCATACTTTACACGTTGACAGGCTTTGACAGCAAACACATTGTAAAATAAATAAATTTATTAAAAACTCAAAAACAAATTGCCTGCCCTACCGATTATGCAACTAATAAGAAAAAAAATAAAAAATGCCAGAAGACGATTGAAAGTGGAGGCCATGGACCAGAATGGAAACAGCCCGCCCCCCCACCCGCACCCACACCCACACACACACACATGTTGCTTCCCCCCCACATGTTTGATCCAAACTTCAGACGGGCCTGTACGTGTGCTTTCTGGAGCAGGAGGACCTTGCGGGCGCTGCAGGATTTCCGTCCTTCATGACATAGTGTGTTACCAATTGTTTTCTTGGTGACTATGGTCCCAGCAGCCTTTTATTAAAATAACAACCTGAGATTAGGAGCTCTCCCTTTAAGAGAGGGAGCCTAATCTCAGCTGGTTACCTGTATAAAAGACACCTGGGAGACAGAAATCTTGCTGATTGACAGGGGATCCGATTTATAATTTATTTGAAATGCCTTATTCTGGATATTTTTGTTGTTAGTCTGTCTCTCACTTTACAGATAAACCAACCATGCAAAATATAGACTGATCATGTCTTTGTCAGTGGGAAAACATGAAAAATCAGCAGGGGATCAAATCATTTCTTCCTTCATTGTATATATATATATATATATATATATATATAAGAGACATGCCTTATACATTAAGGACAACTTGACTGAACTGAACGCTGTGGTAGTCAGATCAGCTAGGTGATCAGGAGTGGATTTACAACCGAAAGAAATTGACTGACGTTTCTGGTTGTAGCCATTTGTTGTAATTTATAATAAATGTCTCAAATTATTGAAGTGTAGCACATAATCAGGCCTCAATGTAAACCATGTTTTATGTTGGGGTTAATTATGGCCAGATAGTCAGATGGGTGGAGCCTATTGGGAACCAATCAGACGTGAAGCCTGGGCGACTGGCTGTAAATATTGATTGACACATTTCAAAGCCTTCATCCCCCAGCTGTAACCTTTTTCCTCGTGTCATTGGCTCCACAGGCACGAAGAACTAATTAGAGTCCAATGTCAATACTCTCTCTTTGGATCGGAGAGAGAGGGAGAGTTTGAAAGAAAATGTGCAACCCTGTGTTACATTGTGGATTCCTGGACAGGAGCAACGATGTGAGAGGAAGAAAAAGTGAAAGAGAGATACTAAAAATATGGCTGCGTGTCAATGTTGCGAAACGCTGAGTTCCCATATTTTATTATTATACCTGGTTATTTCACGAGATAATTGGGCTAAAAACAGATTTTTATTTCTGACAACCGCCTGAGAACCATGGATTGCTGTTGCAACCGATCCTATATGTCTGGTTAGATCTTCATCGTTGTCTCTCAGTTTCAGGAGTCTTCCTCAGTTTCACACCTGCTTAGTAAAGTCGCAGTCCGTTATTTTAGCAATGATAGAAATGGGTGGTATGGACAAAACGATTGACATGAAATGAATAATACAATATCAATAGAAATCTTCCACATGTATGATTAGTATTCTATATATAAATATGAATGAGGAAGTGCTTATGAATGGGTACATTAAAGTGTACCATTGTGCATTGTATGTACATGGAAAGTGACCAGAGTGTAAAATGTTCATTTGTCAACATGATCAATAGAAGTCTTATGGCCAGGTGGTAAATACTGCTTGTGATTCTGGTAGATCGTGCCCAGATGCTCCGGTAACATCTTCCAAGCGGCAACAGTGTGAACAGAACGTAGCCTGGGTGGCTATAGTCTTTTATCCTGTGCTTACCTAACGCACCCCGTAGGGTACATGCCTGGCACAGAAGGGAGATGGCAGCCGATGATACGTCCTGAGACGTGGACTACGTCCTGAGACATGGATTACGTCCTGAGACGTGGACTGGGTCCTGAGACGTGGACTACGTCCTGAGACGTGGACTACTTCCTGAGACGTGGACAAGGTCCTGAGACGTGGACTAGGTCCTGAGACGTGGACTAGGTCCTGAGACGTGGATTAGGTCCTGAGACGTGGACTACGTCCTGAGACGTGGACTACGTCCTGAGATGTTCACTACCCACTACGTGTCTCTCCTTCCCCGTGCGCGTCTCAATCTCTCGATCGATCCCACTCTCACTCTACAGCCGTGGCTGGATTTCCATGTAATGCTAAACCAGACTCATCTCCCTCTATTATCATGATGGGACATGCTCATGAGGAACCGCTCGCTTCACCTCTTCGGTTCACTGTGTTCTTGTTCGGAGCAGCGTTCAAGAACCCTTCGGACTGCGCTGTTGGTGTCCTTCCAGACTGTGGTAGGATGAATGTGTCGTGTGTGACTGAATAATTACTCATGTTTATTGTGGGGGGACTAACGAGGAGGTCTCATCTGGTCCCTGTCTTCTCCGCAGCTACCATACAAAGCAGCCGTCTGACTGGGCGTATTAATCTATCCGCTCATGCGTTGGGAAAACATGCAAATGAGGTTTTAGTTACTTAATATCTATCCGTTTACATGTCCTTACTGTGTCTCAGTGGTGTAACCCTTCTGGTGTGGCTTCATTTTCCTCGATCACGTTTCAGTCACGGCGTTCCTACGTTTGATGTGTTTCTGCGATCCCCAAGGCTGGGACAGAGAGACACATTAACTAAAACAAACAGGCACATGTTAACTGTAGTCTAGCCCCTCCCACACCTGGTGTCACCAGCCCACAGGAAACCAGTTGTACTGCGACAGGCTCAGAGACAGACTCGGAGGCAGACTCAGAGACAGACTCAGAAACAGACTCAGAGACAGGCTCGGAGACAGGCTCAGAGGCAGACTCAGAAACAGAATCGGAGGCAGACTCGGAGGCAGACTCAGAGGGTAAAAAGCAAGACGCTTGACGAGGGCACCTGCTGTATTGGACCCTACTAACTAGAGTTACTAGTTTTGTTGTGCTCTGCTGGTCAAATTGATACTCCTTGGGATTTGTCATGGAGAGGCGGTGCAATATGGACAAGCAAGGGAAACGCCAGCCCCTTTGGTTGGAAGCTTACACAGGTACTGTCGTTGTATTATTCTAGTGTGTTGTCATCGTTAACCTTATCTGGAGGAACTTTATCTGAAGGAATCTCCAGATACACACACAGTCAAATGTATCCGGATGTCCACTGGTACGTGGCCAGGAAGATGGGGTTAAAATGGCACTGAGACAGCATATATGCAGATGTGTAGACAGCATATATGTAGATGCGTAGACAGCATATATGCAGATGTGTAGACAGCATATATATAGATGTGTAGACAGCATATATATAGATGTGTAGACAGCATATATATAGATGTGTAGACAGCATATATGTAGATGTGTAGACAGCATATATATAGATGTGTAGACAGCATATATGTAGATGTGTAGACAGCATATATGTAGATGTGTAGACAGCATATATATAGATGTGTAGACAGCATATATATATAGATGTGTAGACAGCATATATGCAGATGTGTAGACAGCATATATATAGATGCGTAGACAGCATATATGTAGATGTGTAGACATCATATATGTAGATGTGTAGACAGCATATATGTAGATGTGTAGACAGCATATATGTAGATGTGTAGACAGCATATATGTAGATGTGTAGACAGCATATATCTTGATGCGTAGACATCATATATAGATGTGTAGACAGCATATATGTAGATGTGTAGACAGCATATATCTTGATGCGTAGACATCATATATAGATGTGTAGACAGCATATTTGTAGATGCGTAGACAGCATATATGTAGATGTGTAGACAGCATATACAGTCCCTGACAAAAGTCTTGTCGCTTATCTATTTTCTAGAAACACCTGCTATTAACCAGACTTTTAATTAATCAATTGGTGTTAGAAATAGCTCATATGAAAAGCTAAAACCTTCCCAAATGATGTTTAATGCACAGAAATGAATTAGTTTCACTGAAAAAAGATGTATCATTTAATCAAGACAGAAAGGTCAAATTTTGGCAAGACAAAAGTTTTGTCGCCTATACAGAAATTGAACACATTTACTGCAAATACAAAAATATGTCAGCAAATTAAGTAGTGGTGCTGTGAGGTCCAAATTGAATATCTTGTATGACTTCCATGAGCTTGAAGGACTGCATCCATGCGGTTTGGCAAGGATTCATACAATTTATTGATGAAGTCATCAGGAATAGCAAAGAAAGCAGTCTTGCATGCCTCCCAGAGTTCATCAATATACTTTGGTTTCGTCTTCCATGCTTCCTCTTTCATCCTACCCCACATATGCTCAATGATGTTTATGTCTGGTGACTGGGCTGGCCAATCCTGGAGCATCTTGATCTTCTTCACCTTGAGGAACTTTGATGTGGAGATGGAAGTATGTGATGGTGCAACATCCTGCTGCAGAATTTGTCCTATTTTATGGATGGGAATATAAGAGGTAGCTAAGATTTCTTGGTATTTTAGACTATTGATGTTGCCTTCCACCCTGCAGATCTCTTGCACACCCCCATACTGGAAGTAACCCCAGACCATGATTTTTCCGCCACCAAAATTGTTTTCTGGGTGAATCTCGGATCCATGCGGGCTCCAGTAGGTGTCCTGCAATATTTGCGGTGACTGTGGTGTAATTCAACAGAAGATTCATCTGAAAAATCCACCTTCTTCCACTTTTCCAGCGTCCATCCTTTTAGGAGGCTGTGGGCCTTGGAAATGCAACACGGTTTTTCAATTGTCTTTTGTTTAGGGCTGGCTTCTGGGCACTGATTCGACCATGGAGGCCATTTTGAGACAGAATCCGACAAACTGTTCTGGTTGAAACAGGGACTTCAGGTGACCAGGTCTCGTGGAGCTCTGCTGCAGTGGAAAATGGGCTGGCCTTGGATTTTCGAGCCAACAAACGATCCTCTCCAGCAGTTGTCTTGAGGGGTCTGCCTGACCTGGGCTTGTCAAAAACATCTCCAGTGTCTTCAGATGTTTTTTTATCCTCTGTACTTGACACTGAGACACATTGAAGGTGTCTGCCACATCAGCAGTGGATCTGGTCTTCAGCCTCTTGATAATCAAAACTTTAGTCTCAGGGTGAATCTTAGGCATTTTTGCATAGGTCTAGTTGCAGTTGATGTGAAGGTCTAGTGTACTGGGGTTGTTTTTATACACACCTGAGACCTAATTGATCCATTATTAGTCACAGGTGAAGCTCATATGACAAGGCGACAACACTTATGTCTTTGCAAAAATTGACTCAATGGGCTTTACCAAGCTGTGAATATTAGAATACTTTTTGACAGTTTAATTTTGCACTGAAACATTATTACAAAAGCTGTTGGGATTAAAATGAGCCATTTCTTGTAAAAACATCTTGATTAGAAATATATTTCAGCGGCACTTCAGGTCAATTTGTACACAAGCGACAAGACTTTTGTCAGGGACTGTATGTAGATGTGTAGACAGCATATATATAGATGCGTAGACAGCATATATAGATGTGTAGACAGCATATATATAGATGCGTAGACAGCATATATGTAGATGTGTAGACAGCATATATGTAGATGTGTAGACAGCATATATGTAGATGTGTAGGCAGCATATATATAGATGTGTAGACAGCATATATATAGAGATGTGTAGACAGCATATATGTAGATGTGTAGGCAGCATATATATATAGATGTGTAGACAGCATATATGTAGATGTGTAGGCAGCATATATATAGATGTGTAGACAGCATATATATAGATGTGTAGACAGCATATATATATAGATGTGTAGACAGCATATGATTATTCAGCGCTGCATGGGAGTTCCACAGCATGTAGTACACTGTTCTTATTCTGGGCTTAGTCCAGAACTGGTTTGTTTATTATGTGTAGAAAGTAGAAACAGCATTTCACTGGGCCGGAACAGAGACGTGTTTGTTTGGGCTTTTCATAGCACTTCCCCTTTCAGAAGTATTTCTTGTTGTGATTTATGTAGGTGGCACTGTCTATATTATAAAGTGTAGACAGAGAGGAAACGTAGAGCGGACAGAGCGGAGAAGAGACAGAGGAGTCAGAGATGACGACACATAGAGGTGACGGAGAGAAGAGGAGCTAGGAAGGAGAATGTCACACAGGAGAATTTGCTGTCAATAATGCTTGCCAATGACATACCATCTCCAGTCAGCTGTTTGCTGTGCCTGGATGTATCTTCTGTTTCTAGGGAGTTTTAAAAGTGATAATCATCAGTTGACAGAATGGCTCTGTTTCCCTAGAGAAGTGTAAACATATAGTTTCAGAGAGCAAGACACGGATGCAGCGACCAAATGATATACAAATGTTTGTTTTCAGGCAATACAAGTCTTTTGTCTGGTTTTTGATTTACTTTTGTTTATAAGCACGATAATATTCCAGGGCAGTTTTCTGTTTGTCCTGCAGCTCAGTAAAGAAGAGTGTCACTGTTCTGATTCCATACTGTCACTGGGCTGATTCCATACTGTCACTGTTCTGATTCCATACTGTCACTCTTCTGATTCCATACTGTCACTGTTCTGATTCCATACTGTCACTGTTCTGATTCCATACTGTCACTGTTCTGATTCCATACTGTCACTGTTCTGATTCCATACTGTCACTGTTCTGATTCCATACTGTCACTGTTCTGATTCCATACTGTCACTGTTCTGATTCCACATTGTCACTCTTCTGATTCCATACTGTCACTGTTCTGATTCCATACTGTCACTGTTCTGATTCCATACTGTCACTGGGCTGATTCCATACTGTCACTGTTCTGATTCCATACTGTCACTGTTCTGATTCCATACTGTCACTGTTCTGATTTCTGTCACTGTTCTGTCACTGTTCTGATTCCATACTGTCACTGTTCTGATTCCATACTGTCACTGTTCTGATTCCATACTGTCACTGTTCTGATTCCATACTCTCACTGTTCTGATTCCATACTGTCACTGTTCTGATTCCATACTGTCACTGTTCTGATTCCATAGTGTCACTGTTCTGATTCCATACTGTCACTCTTCTGATTCCATACTGTCACTGTTCTGATTCCATACTGTCACTGTTCTGATTCCACATTGTCACTCTTCTGATTCCATACTGTCACTGTTCTGATTCCATACTGTCACTGTTCTGATTCCATACTGTCACTGGGCTGATTCCATACTGTCACTGTTCTGATTCCATACTGTCACTGTTCTGATTCCATACTGTCACTGTTCTGATTCCATACTGTCACTGTTCTGATTCCATACTGTCACTGTTCTGATTCCACATTGTCACTCTTCTGATTCCATACTGTCACTGTTCTGATTCCATACTGTCACTGTTCTGATTCCATACTGTCACTGGGCTGATTCCATACTGTCACTGTTCTGATTCCATACTGTCACTGTTCTGATTCCATACTGTCACTGTTCTGATTCCATACTGTCACTCTTCTGATTCCATACTGTCACTGGGCTGCACAACCCAACTGTCCTGTGTTTTTGTTGTTTCATTTCTGCCAATCAGCAAAAAGGAAATGAATATTAGGAAGTGCAGTGACAGGAAAAGGAAGTGTGGGATTGAGTTCTGTCTTTAAATGGCTGCCATAGCAACGCATGCAGCACCCAATGGGAAGCTGTTGGTCACAAGCTGGTGTCGGATGGGGTCAAAGTTGAGTGTATTGTGTGATGGATCTGTTTTCCCATGGATAAGCTGCTTACGTATCTACTGCATGTATCAACTTGTCCTGGATGAGAAATACACTTTATACAAAACTACACATAAATCCATGTTCATGTGTTCTGTGCGTATTTTCGCGCTGCGGGTGTTTGCGCGCGTGTGTATGTGTGTCGATGTGTGTGTGCTGACAGCAAGCAAGCCTGTCATGAGGAGTCCAGATGGTGGGTGGAGAAAGCCCTCTGCTTTAATCCTTGTGCCAGGATGTCGTACCCGCTACCCCCATCTCATATACACATCCACTCCCCTAAACACCCTTTTCTCACAGTCTGCGGAACCTCTCACACAGCACTGTGACTCTAACTGTGGTACAGCGGTCCGGCTTCTTCAGATGAAAACCAACCGCAGTGATTTTAATAAGTAAAGCGCGTCCGGTTCAGTAACGACAAAATGGAGAAAATACGCGGATCCTGTCAAGACGAGCGTCAGATGATATTATGATGAACGAACAGAATGTGTGTGTGTGTGGTGTGGGAGGAGGAGGGGCGTAGCGTAGAATAGAGTTTTACTAGCGTGGTTTTACTTTCATCTTTTATGTGCATATGAAATGGTCCCGCTGAATGTGGATTAGCCCTCCCGTGTGAAGATGCCCTACATATCGTAGTCGAACTGATTAGGACTCAGTCTCAGGGGGATTGAATGTCATGTTTTATTCTCAGCGTAGCGGTTAGACGTTCAGACCGAACAAACAAATCTCCCCGACTTGTGGACCGACGGATCTGTCCGACTCTATATTTAACTCTGCTCCCATGCAAGTTCAACGTTGTCTGATTCTGGCTAAACAAGATCCACTTTGCACCCACAACTCTGTCTCTATTTCACATCCCTCCCTGTTAACTGGGTTCCCTGTTTAATAAATCATTAAGCTCTGTAATCTACGTCAGGCTGGTTGCTCCCAGCCCAGTTCTCCCCATTGCTAAGGGAATGTTAGCCCCTTATAGGCTTTATGTTGCAGTCAGATGTGTGGGTGTGCAGGTTTTCTTCTGTGGTAAACGTTATGTTTGTCATTGTCGTTGCAGAGAAAGAAGGCAAGAACGGCTGTTTCCAGTCCAAGAACACAGACGAAGAGGCTTGTGTCGGGGTGAAGATCGAACACGCCGAAGGTAGAACCTGACCAAGTGCTCACATGTCGTTCTCCCTCCTCCGCTGCCTCCTTGTTGTTCGTCTCCTGGAGGTCCTCTGTTCTCTGTTCTGATAATTGGTTGGGGAAGAGTACTGTGCTACAGTAGAACTATTGAACATGAGTGCTGTTAGTGCAGTGTACTGTGGTTTCGCTGGCTACTTCCTTTTCCTTGGCCCAGTGTTTTTTTTATGTTCACCCTGTGTGGCGGACGGTCGTCACTGTGTTGAGACTGAACGTGCGAGCGAGAGCGTGCGTCTATCTCTTTCTCACTGTTATGCTACTCAGAATGTTCACGGCACCCATTTCTGTGAGAATTCAGACCATGAAAGTCACAGTTAAAAACAGTTTGAATGAGGACGAATGTGTTGCCATGAGGACGACCATCCCTGCAGAGGTCAGTGGAACCGCTCTCGTGAGCAGTGCACTTTCACAGCTCTTCGTAGTGCTATTTTTATATCCTCTGCGTGTCTGGTTGTGTGTGTGTGTGTGTTTGTGCACGAGGTGTTTATCTTAAGCGTTGGGTTCGTATGTGTTGCTTGCGGTGATAATGAGTCTTTCCTCATTACTCCATCGTTTTCTGTCACTTCCTTCTACCCTCCTTCCCTTTCTTCTCATCCCCATTTTGTTTCCCTTTCTACTGTTCCTCTATCCGCTCTACTTTCTACTGTTCCTCTGTCCACTCTTTCTACTGTTCCTCTATCCACTGTAATTTCTACTGTTCCTCTGTCCACTCTACTTTCTACTGTTCCTCTGTCCACTCTACTTTCTACTGTTCCTCTGTCCACTCTACTTTCTACTGTTCCTCTGTCCACTCTACTTTCTACTGTTCCTCTGTCCACTCTACTTTCTACTGTTCCTCTATCCACTCTACTTTCTACTGTTCCTCTGTCCACTCTACTTTCTACTGTTCCTCTGTCCGCTCTACTTTCTACTGTTCCTCTATCTGCTCTACTTTCTACTGTTCCTCTGTCCACTCTTCTTTCTACTGTTCCTCTTTCCACTCTACTTTCTACTGTTCCTCTATCCACTCTACTTTCTACTGTTCCTCTGTCCACTCTACTTTCTACTATTCCTCTATCCACTCTACTTTCTACTGTTCCTCTGTCCACTCTACTTTCTACTGTTCCTCTGTCCACTCTACTTTCTACTGTTCCTCTGTCCACTCTACTTTCTACTGTTCCTCTATCCACTGTAATTTCTACTGTTCCTCTGTCCACTCTACTTTCTACTGTTCCTCTGTCCACTCTACTTTCTACTGTTCCTCTGTCCACTCTTCTTTCTACTGTTCCTCTGTCCACTCTACTTTCTACTGTTCCTCTATCCGCTCTACTTTCTACTGTTCCTCTGTCCACTCTACTTTCTACTGTTCCTCTATCCACTCTACTTTCTACTGTTCCTCTATCCGCTCTACTTTCTACTGTTCCTCTATCCACTCTACTTTCTACTGTTCCTCTGTCCACTCTACTTTCTACTGTTCCTCTATCCGCTCTACTTTCTACTGTTCCTCTATCTGCTCTACTTTCTACTGTTCCTCTGTCCACTCTAATTTCTACTGTTCCTCTATCCACTCTACTTTCTACTGTTCCTCTATCCACTCTACTTTCCACTGTTCCTCTGTCCACTCTACTTTCTACTGTTCCTCTGTCCACTCTACTTTCTACTGTTCCTCTATCCGCTCTACTTTCTACTGTTCCTCTATCTGCTCTACTTTCTACTGTTCCTCTGTCCACTCTACTTTCTACTGTTCCTCTATCTGCTCTACTTTCTACTGTTCCTCTATCCGCTCTACTTTCTACTGTTCCTCTATCTGCTCTACTTTCTACTGTTCCTCTATCCACTCTACTTTCTACTGTTCCTCTATCTGCTCTACTTTCTACTGTTCCTCTGTCCACTCTACTTTCTACTGTTCCTCTAGCCGCTCCACTTTCCACTGTTCCTCTGTCCTCTTGTCTTTTGTCTTCCACTGTTTTTATCTCCACCCTATAATAGATTTATCCTCTCAAGCTCTCCTAATATTTCCCTCGCATATCTTCCTACACCCTAGACTGATTGGGTGTGTGGCCTATAACATTAATCACTGGGCTGTGGATTATGTGATGAGGGGACGGTTAATCTGAAGAAGTCTGGTCGGTTCAGTACAGCTGTTCTATCCCTGTTATTATTGTCTCTATTGTATTTTCTGTGTGTGTGTGTGTGTGTGTGTGTGTGTGTGTGTGTGTGTGTGTGTGTGTGTGTGTGCGTGCATGCGTGCGTGTGTTTGAATTCTATGTGTGCGTAATCGGACGTGATGTATCCTTAAAGATGGTAAAGCCGGATAAAACAATACTCATTCTTGTTTTTTGGAAGGTCCTCGTTAGGAGTTTAGGTTTAGGGGTTAGGTTTAGAGGTTAGGTTTAGGGGTTAGGTTTAGGGAAAAACGGATAAACAGGCCAGTTTATATGGCCTTAGGGCTAGGTTAAGATTTCGGTCAAGGTTAGGTCATCACAAGGATAGAGAGGTGGTCATCTCTCAGTGTGTGTGGGAGATTTTACCTGTATTTACCTGTATTACATGGACTAATTCTCAGATGGGACTACATGTCAAACTTACGTCGGGTAAGATTACAGGCCACCTCGCTAGTCTGTCAGCAAAGCGCAGTGAACTCATGCAAACACTGTCACCTTGAGATGTCGCTGCCCAGACCTCGTCGGTGTTTCTCCATTGCGACACTTTCAGAAGTTGTCAGAAGAGATTTCAGAAGTGTCACGTGAACGAAAGAGGTCATTCCATTTCTATATATGCAAACTGAGCACACTAGATATGCTAACTATGTGTGTGTGTGTGTGTATGTGTGTTAGAATAGAATGCCGGTTTCCTGTGTTACAAGTTATCAGCTGGCAGCCAGAACCTGAGAACCTGAGTTACTGTAGCCTAAGTGAGTATTTAAAGACACACACACTAACACACACTCACATGCAGAAGCTCCGCTCACAGTTCCCCGCGATCACTTCTGCAAATGGGATGATGCCACTTTTATATCACTCACGCTCTGTCCCTACTTTTCTTTTGGATTAGTCATGGATGGTAAGTATCCCTGGATGATGTTCAGGTTCACTATGCATGTTTCTGTAGAACGATTGGCTATAGGGGAGAACATGGGACGCTTAGTACACTGTCTAGAAACCTGTTGGTTGCTGATTAGAGGGATACCTGCCAGAGCACGAGGTGAGTAGTATGTCTGCAGTGTGCTGGTTCTCTAGTCTCCAGTGGTAGAGTGTTAGTCAACAAGTGTTTATTAGAAGAGTGTTATATCTCTAGTGTCTAGTAGTAGGGTGTTAGTTCTTCAGTGTCTAGTAGTAGGGTGTTAGTTCTTCAGTGTCGCAGAGCTGTGCTCGAGACCACCTAAAGCGAGACCGAGACGAGACCGAGACCGAAGGGGGCCGAGACCGAGACGAGACCAAGACCGAAGGGGGCCGAGACCGAGACGAGACCGAGACCGAAGGTGGCCGAGACCGAGACGAGACCGATACCAAAGGGGGCCGAGACCGAGACCAGTCATATCAACACTAAATAATATGACATGTTTTTGGTCCAATGACCAATGTAAAAAAAACACTTGACCAACAGCATCAGATCATCTACTGTGTTGTCATCCTGAATTAAATGAATTTTATTAAAAGAGTATCTAGGCCTATTTATTGTCTTATGTAAACATAAAATACGAAAATAAAACCATGATTTTAAAATGCACAGGCTATGATATTAAAATTTCTAAAAATCGAATAAATGAAAATCCATCAAACTGTATGTCCTATGTTGATGTAGTAAATGCTAACACATTTTAGATCACAAGCGACTTGCAATCAAATGATTTGCGCATGATTGGCCGATAAACAAATCTATTTATAATTATTTATCCGTCCACAGGCATGCAGCTTCAGTTGTTTGTCTGCTTGAGCAGGACACGCAAACGAACCGGTTGCACTGCGCACAGTGTTCATTATTGTTACGAGTGCACATGAGACAGCAGCAAACTAACCCGGTTGAACTGCGCACAGTGTTCATATAGATCAGACCAAAACCCTTCCAGTTTAATAAAGATCGGACCAAAACGGGTTCAGTTTCATATAGATCGGACCATAACCGTTCCAGTTTTATGCTCTTTCTGCCGTATGCCCCCGGACTTATGTATGTCCCACGTCCTTCTGTGTGCATGAGTAATTTCATTTATCGCCCATTTGTAGTTAGCCTATTAATAATTATTGTTTATATTCGTTTAATTTCGATACAAAACAATATTTTGTTGAAGTCTCTTGTAGGCTATATGAATACACTGTGGTTCATTCGTTATTAATTATTGAGTGCAATAGGCGCATGACACATGAATGGGGCTGTATGTATTTGGCGGAATTCGTTCTGTTTATTTACTGAAACATATTTCTTTATAAACGTACCTCTTTTTTTGTAGTTCAACCAAGCCAATCAGACTATTGTCTATATGTGTTCTCGTAGTATTTGTCTGTGTATCGCCCATTCAACCATTGCCATATAGGCTCAGTGAAGTGTGATCGGTGTCTGGGTACCGCAATTAGGGTACCAACGCCCAGCGGCGTGGGATTTTGGCGACAGGAAGGCAGTTTAGGTATCAAAAAACATGTAAATAGTAGTTTTATATATTGTTCGGTTTGTGATTTTGCAATTCTGAAAACGGGACAAGGTAAAATGCACGTATTTAGGAAAAGTCATGGAGGGACGTCGGCTGTAGCTTTTCAACATTATGTATGTATTTTAATTACTAACCGCTGTGTTTTTTCGGACAAATTATTTATTTGTGCTCAATGTACTGAATATAGGCAAAACGAATATATTTGCTGATTGTGCAGACATGATCGAGCATATGTTTAAGATTGAAGTATTTACGTGAATGGGTGCACGCTCTAGCGACGCTGGGGGTGGGCTTTTCTTCAAAAGTAGATAGCCATTGGCGGGATAAGCCACATCAGAAAAAAACAGTCTGACTCTGGACGAAATACAGCCAATGGAAATACAGCCTCTACATGTCATACTAAAATATTTTTCTAGAAAAAATTGTGGGCGATAATTTCTATGCTGGTCTCGGCTGGTCTCGGAAGAATTTACGAGTCCTTACTGTCCGAGACCGAGTCGAGACCGAGTCCAAATGTAACCGAGACCGAGACGAGACCGAGACCTTAAAAAAGTGGTCTCGAGACCGGTCTCGAGACCGAGACCGGTCTCGAGTACTACAGCTCTGCAGTGTCGAGTAGTAGAGTTTTAGGTATCAAGTGCCTGTTAATTGACTGGTATTTTGAATGTCTAGTAGTGGTGGGTTCGAGTGTATATTAGAAGAGTGTTATTTCTCTAGTGTCGAGTTATACAGTGTTAGTTATCTAGTGTATATTAGAAGAGTGTTATTTCTTTAGCGTCCAGTAGTTGAGTGTAGTAGGGCGACAGAGAGAAACTGAACAGGAGAATTCGACTTTCATTACACAGTAAAACCAATTGGGATACGGTCCGAATAGCCATTTGTAATATATGTTCAACTCAAATAGCAAGAGGAGGCAGTTTAGCCAAGCATCTTGATGACATTGCCTGGAATGTAGAGTTTCTGAAAACGACGGAGGCATTGGAAACCAAGGTATTCGAGAATCACAGGACAGAGGTACAATAAATGGCTCCCGGGAAAAATAACAATGTACACAAAGTATTGGTATCAACGGCTTGTTTTAGATGAATATCAGCTACAGGTATCATCTTATTAGAAGGTATTTGTCCATTTTCTTACACATTCTATTGCACAGTCAAATACACATTATACTACACCTTCTATTATACATTCTAATACACATTATATTACACATTCTAGTACACATTCTAATACACATTAAAAAACACATTCTAATACACACTCCAAAACGCATTCTAATACACAATATAATACAAATTCTAATACACATTCTATCACACATTCTAAGACACATTCTATCACACATTCTAATATACCTTCTAATATACCTTCTAATACACATTCTAATACACACTATAATACACATTCTAATACACACTATAATACACATTCTAATACACACTATAATACACATTCTAATACACACTATAATACACATTCTAATACACACTATAATACACATTCTAATACACACTATAATACACATTCTAATACACACTATAATACACATTCTAATACACACTATAATACACATTCTAATACACACTATAATACACATTATAATACACACTATAATACACATTCTAATACACACTATAATACACATTCTAATACACACTATAATACACATTATAATACACACTATAATACAAATTCTAATACACACTATAATACACATTCTAATACACACTGTAATACACATTCTAATACACACTATAATACACATTCTAAAACACATCCTTTCACAGCCTGGTCACCCTTCAGTATTATGGCTAAGTGGCTGGCCTTGGTGTGTAATGCGTTCCTGGGTTTATTGTCTCTGTGCACTATGTACTCTGTATGCCCCGTCCCTTTGCTTGTCCAGGGGGAGGAATGGAGAGATGATGCAGGGAGGAGTCATTTTATCCTTGTTGAGTCTTCCCTCTAAGCTGACTCACTCATCTCTGAGCTGCAGTGCGTCTGTCTGTCTGTCCTGTCTGGTTACTTGTGTGCCTTCCTGGGAAGATTGGGTGTTACTTTCCCTTTAACTCTGTGAGAGTGTTAATCTGCCATGAGTCCTGTGAGGATTCCCTGTAACTCTGTGGAGTGTTGATCTGCTTTGTGAGACACACGACTCCCTAATTCTCTGCAGGAGAGGCTTTGGGTAAGTGAATCCTCTGGTTATGTCAGTTCTTCAGTTTACATCTGTCATTTTTGTTTTCTCTCGGGTTTTCTCTAAGACACGAATGTGATTGATATAGTTTTGTGAGGTGTGTTGTCATTCAGGCACGTGGATGTGGTGGGTGACCACACCAAGCACATATCAACCCAGAGCTGTAGTACTCGAGACCGGTCTCGGTCTCGAGACCGGTCTCGAGACCACTTTTTTAAGGTCTCGGTCTCGTCTCGGTCTCGGTTACATTTGGACTCGGTCTCGACTCGGTCTCGGACAGTAAGGACTCGTAAATTCTTCCGAGACCAGCCGAGACCAGCGTAGAAATTATCGCCCACAATTTTTTCTAGAAAAATATTTAAGTATGACATGTAGAGGCTGTATTTCCATTGGCTGTATTTCGTCCAGAGTCAGACTGTTTTTTTCTGATGTGGCTTATCCCGCCAATGGCTATCTACTTTTGAAGAAAAGCCCACCCCCAGCGTCGCTAGAGGGTGCACCCATTCACGTAAATACTTCAATCTTAAACATATGCTCGACATGTCTGCACAATCTGCCATTATATTCGTTTTGCCTATATTCAGTACATTGAGCACAAATAAATAATTTGTCCGAAAACACACAGCGGTTAGTAATTAAAATACATAATGTTGAAAAGCTACAGCCGACGTCCTTCCATGACTTTTCCTAAATACGTGCATTTTACCTTGTCCCGTTTTCAGAATTGCAAAATCACAAACCGAACAATATATAAAACTACTATTTACATGTTTTTTGATACCTAAACTGCCTTCCTGTCGCCAAAATCCCACGCCGCTGGGCGTTGGTACCCTAATTCCTGTACCCAGACACCGATCACACTTCACTGAGCCTATATGGCAATGGTTGAATGGGCGATACACAGACAAATACTACGAGAACACATATAGACAATAGTCTGATTGGCTTGGTTGAACTACAAAAAAAGAGGTACGTTTATAAAGAAATATGTTTCAGTAAATAAACAGAACGAATTCCGCCAAATACATACAGCCCCATTCATGTGTCATGCGCCTATTGCACTCAATAATTAATAACGAATGAACCACAGTGTATTCATATAGCCTACAAGAGACTTCAACAAAATATTGTTTTGTATCGAAATTAAACGAATATAAACAATAATTATTAATAGGCTAACTACAAATGGGCGATAAATGAAATTACTCATGCACACAGAAGGACGTGGGACATACATAAGTCCGGGGGGCATACGGCAAAAAGAGCATAAAACTGGAACGGTTATGGTCCGATCTATATGAAACTGAACCCGTTTTGGTCCGATCTTTATTAAACTGGAAGGGTTTTGGTCTGATCTATATGAACACTGTGCGCAGTTCAACCGGGTTAGTTTGCTGCTGTCTCATGTGCACTCGTAACAATAATGAACACTGTTCGCAGTGCAACCGGTTCGTTTGCGTGTCCTGCTCAAGCAGACAAACAACTGAAGCTGCGTGCCTGTGGACGGATAAATAATTATAAATAGATTTGTTTATCGGCCAATCATGCGCAAATCATTTGATTGCAAGTCGCTTGTGATCTAAAATGTGTTAGCATTTACTACATCAACATAGGACATACAGTTTGATGGATTTTCATTTATTCGATTTTTGGAAATTTTAATATCATAGCCTGTGCATTTTAAAATCATGGTTTTATTTTCGTATTTTATGTTTACATAAGACAATAAATAGGCCTACATACTCTTTTAATAAAATTCATTTAATTCAGGATGACAACACAGTAGATGATCTGATGCTGTTGGTCAAGTGTTTTTTTTACATTGGTCATTGGACCAAAAACATGTCATATTATTTAGTGTTGATATGACTGGTCTCGGTCTCGGCCCCCTTTGGTATCGGTCTCGTCTCGGTCTCGGCCACCTTCGGTCTCGGTCTCGTCTCGGTCTCGGCCCCCTTCGGTCTTGGTCTCGTCTCGGTCTCGGCCCCCTTCGGTCTTGGTCTCGTCTCGGTCTCGGCCCCCTTCGGTCTCGGTCTCGTCTCGGTCTCGCTTTAGGTGGTCTCGAGCACAGCTCTGTATCAACCACATTATATTTATAACAATACAGTAGATTATATTTCTAACAATACGCCGCGTTAGATACTTACAGTCTTAGTTGGACCGTTTAAGAGACACGAATACTCACTTTAGCTTTCACAGGGGTTGACTAATGATGTGGATTAGTCGATTAACTGTTGATTAACTTAATTAAGTTCTTTGATTTATTGTGTATATTTACACTCATAGTGTAAATGTAGCTGCGTGTGAATTATAATATGAATTGTTTTCTCAATCTTTTGTTTTTTTTCCCCACATCCATATTCCTAACTAGGATTCACCATGAGAAGTCTCCATCCCGTTTTGGAGTGTATTCTTTAAGATATTCTGCAATATTTTCTTGGGCCACAGTGCTTCGGTCTATAGTGGATGTAAAACTGTAACTGTAAGCTGTTCTCTGTCTTTCCCATGAGTGCTTAACAGGCAGTCTATTGTTTATATGGCGTTTAGTCTTATCTCTGACCGGGTAGAAGGTGAGGGAAAGAGCGAACTAGAGGGAAATGGCAAGTGGCGGATAGAGACAGGAGAAAAAGGAGAGAGAATGATCGATGGGTTTAAAAAAGGAGTTTCAGGTATTCAGGTATGTTGTCATGTGACACTCTACGTACCTCAGACTGGAGGCCTCTAATAGAATAGATTATATATTTATGTTATTCTAGGCTAGACTGGGAACATGTTTCTGATATTTCCTGGACTTAACTATTAATATGAAAACAATTTACCAGTAATAACAAGCGTTTAGCTTTATAACGCAGAAATTAGATACAGCTTTTATAAAGCATCCGCTTAAAAACAAGATGCATTCCAAACTAGTCTCTCTCTCCTTTATGGTTACAGAGGAACTGGTTTTGTTAGATTCTAGATGCCTTCCTTTCTTCTCTGCGAGACTGACAATGCTGTTGGTATACGTTCCTTCATTTCGTATTATTGTGAGACCAAGGACAGGGCTGAATGATCATGTTTTGTAACACCGGTCATACACAGATAGCACACAGACCCTGACCTGAGGTAAACCGTGTTTTGCTGAAAAGGCCATTTCTCCCTTCAGTTCTCTCTCCAGATGTCATTAAAGTTTAAATGGACAAATTACTGGGTCTATTTTCAGTTCCCTTAACCATGGCAACGGGGTAATGAGGTTCAGAACTGAGGAGAATATTTTTTGCTTTCTATAAAAAAATGATATTTATATCTTCTTGATCTATCAGTTTTAACCTATTTATATCGATAGATACCAAATTTTCAATGATCCATTTTTAAAGGGGTTATTGGTGACTGTCTTTACAAGCTGAGAAATTAATGCAATTTTTACCCTAACACTATAAGGTCAGTCTAAACGTATTTTGAAAGTTGGTTTTCCATACTTTCTGAATAGTAAAATATGTTTATGTCTAAAAACAATTGTGCCAGTTGCCATGGTAGCCGTTTTTTGGTAGTGTAAATCCATGACACTGCCTCAGGTGGGATTGTATTTACCTGAGTTGCTCTGAATTCACTATTGACTATTGGATTTAACTATGGATTCTCAGAAACTTCACACTATCCAGTTTCCATTGAATCCTGTTATGCCCCAGGCTAGCTAATGTAGACTGATACAGTTTTCGTTACGCATCGGAAGATGCGAAGACAAACTGAGGATTAGAAACGGACGGGCATGATTCAATTTACTGTAGTCATAATATGTATTTGATGTGGCTCTTTCCCCGGTCCTGTGCTGTCATGTGGTCTAATTGTGGTCACTGTGTCTCCCTCAGAGAGTACATGACCTGTCATACCTGAGGCTGCAGGAATAAGCCTAACAATTGACTACAAACCCACCTCTTCCCTGCTGGAGCTCAAATATGAATAGAACGAAAAGCCCTAAATGTGGCTCCCTTTTTAACAAGTTCATGTTCACGTGGGGAGACCAGTCTTTGTGTGTATATTTAAGTGAACACAGCGTGTGTGTGTGCAAGGTCATATATTCCCTTTTCCCTGTTTCTCCCTCATGTTTAAGATAATCTGATCAGAGGGCGACGCCCCCCTACAAAAACCACAGACCAAATAAACCGCCAGGGCCAGAGGTTTGCTCGTGTTTACATCAGTCATACCCAGTACATCTAGAAGTATATGGTAGCTGCTCTGTCATGTAGAAGGGTCTGCATCTGGCTGTGCGGCTGTAAGTGATGTACAGCAGGATTACTGGGTGTTTGACACGATAATAACAACATCTGAAGATTAATTGGAGGGTTTCACAGACGCACTCTAATATAACTATCATGCATAATCCACTTGGCGACTTGATTCTGATGTGGGGAATTGATTTTGACCAACAATCTTAATTTCCCCTTTTAAGGGATTGCAAATTGAGACTGTTAAAGCATATGATAAATACTAGACAGGGTGAAGAGGACTTTCTCAAGCTCAGACCTCTGATCTATAAATTAGTTTTGGAGCTCTTTACACATTCAGCTCTCTAGAGTACTTTTAGTCAAAACATTGAATGAATATCACGAATCATATCATGTACTGAATGCCAATAGAGGCCCTTAATTTTTATAATTACTAAGGCGATTGAGGGGATGTAGTGTCTGTACAAAAGGCTGTACCTACTTTAATGTTTTCTTAGTTTGTTAGTTTGTTGTCTTTTCATATCATACTCTACACCTTTAAAGGGATTTCCTTAATTGTAGAATAAATGGATATATTAAAGAGAACGCCAGCTTCATTGTAACATGTGCTAATCCAATTTGAAGCCGATCACTGCAGATGTCAGTCACTCAGAGACACGTTTCTTGGTCGTCTCCACTCATGCGGTCCGGCATAAATAAAAAACAAAATTATCATAATTAGATATAGACTCCCGCTGCCTGAGAAATTATGTGTCAGAAGCACCTTTGTTGTTTTTTTCGTCTTTCCAAAACAGTTTCATGCTCTGTCAATTTCCTTGATTTTCTCTGGACAACAATCTTCAACAAATGCCACAAACTTCAGATTGTATTTAGGTTCTTTAGGTCATCTATCATTTTATTCCTTATCCCAACTCCACTGTGGCTTTGGCTTCTCCCAGTTTCGGCTTTGTACAGTTCTGGGGATGTTGTTGTCGCCCGGTCTGCATTTGTTGTCGTCTTCCCATAAACCTCCCAGTTCTTAATAACGGTCTTGATCGTGCTCCAAAGTATATAGACATCTATTCATAGTCCCACCAACTGATCAGTGTCTCTCCGCAGCCATTTCCCTTAATTGTTTTATAAGCTCCACGGTTTAGTGCTCGCTTTCATTACCCAAACCAAGCATGCAGATACATCTACAGGGTGGAGGATTTCTACAGGCACTGCAGTCGTGAGGTATTTAGGTCACATTTGAACGATTCCCGTCATTGGTAAGATGGAACTTCACTGACATGTTCTCTCAATCAACACGTTGCTGTCGGAAACGTGTAGAACGATGTGTGATTGCCCAATCGCGTTCAGAAATGCAAGCTCTGCATCTCAGAGACAATGGACAACGTTTCCCATTGACATCCTGTATAGCTAGAGTAGAGGTTTGTGTGGGTGTCCACTCACTGTATTTACTCCACTGCTTTTAATGGATACTACCTGGATTGGGGAAGCTCTTTATTACTCTATGCTTTGTCTTTTTAGTGTCTACTTCGCTCCCTATCTCTCTTTCTCTCTCCCTCTATCTCCCTCCCTCTCTGTCTCTCTCTCTCCCCCTCTCTCTCTCTCTCTCTACTTCTCTCTCTCACTCCGTCCTCTCTCTCCCTATCTCTCATACTCCCTCCCCCTTTCTCCCTCCCTCTCTCCCCCTTTCTCCCTCTCTACCTCTCTCCCTCTCTCTCTCTTTCACCCCGTCCTCTCTCTCCCTATCTCTCTTTCTCCCTCTCTCCCTCCCCCTCTTTCCCTCTCTCTTTCACCCCGTTCTCCCTCCCCCTCTCTCCCTCTCTCTCTCTCCCCCTTTTTCCCTCTTTCCCTCTCTACTTCTCTCTCTCTTTCACCCCATCCTCTCACTCCCTAACTCTCATTCTCCCTCCCCTTCTCTCCCTCTCTGTTTATTTGTTAAGGCTGGACCATTGGTCACCAGCTAGTTAGACCAGGCCTATTGAAATTCAACTGGGTCATTAGCTGGCTAATGAAGTACATGGAGAATTGAATGTTTGGCTTCAGGCCGTTTGTGTTATATGTGAGACGCTCATCTCTGTTCCGTGGGGCCAATGGCGCATTCCCTAGGTACACATTTCCTAAGGTTAATGTACACAGACAGATGTGACACCCTGTTACAGCTAACTTACTGGTTATTCAAGTGTGTTGGAAGACCAAGAAGGTCACCTTTGTTAAATCGCTTGTTAGCATGATCTCACCAACTGTGTTTAATAGAAAGTGGTCATGCTATATGTTAGAGATGAAAAAATACAGCATGATACACGTCAGATGAGGCATATATGTGTTTAGAACAAGTTCTATGACTGCTTTTCCCCGTAGCTAATCTAAACCGACGTGGAATTAATATAATGTAGACTATGTGTTTCAGGTAATGTAGAGTATGTGTTCCAGATAATGTAGACGATATCTTCTAAATTATGTAGATGATATGTTCCAGATAATGTAGACTATGTGTTCCAGGTAATATAGACTACTGTTCCAGGTAATATAGACTAGTGTTCCAGGTAATATAGACTAGTGTTCCAGGTAATGTAAGGGTATGTTTTCCAGGTAATATAGACTACTGTTCCAGGTAATATAGACTAGTGTTCCAGGTAATGTAAGGGTATGTGTTCCAGGTAATATAGACTAGTGTTCCAGGTAATGTAGACTACTGTTCCAGGTAATATTGACTAGTGTTCCAGGTAATGTAAGGGTATGTGTTCCAGGTAATATAGACTAGTGTTCCAGGTAATGTAGACTACTGTTCCAGGTAATATTGACTAGTGTTCCAGGTAATATAGACTAGTGTTCCAGGTAATGTAAGGGTATGTGTTCCAGGTAATATAGGCTAGTGTTCCAGGTAATGTAAGGGTATGTGTTCCAGGTAATATAGGCTAGTGTTCCAGGTAATATAGGCTAGTGTTCCAGGTAATGTAGACTAGTGTTCCAGGTAATATAGACTAGTGTTCCAGGTAATGTAAGGCTATGTGTTCCAGGTAATATAGACTAGTGTTCCAGGTAATGTAAGGGTATGTGTTCCAGGTAATATAGGCTAGTGTTCCAGGTAATGTAAGGCTATGTGTTCCAGGTAATATAGACTAGTGTTCCAGGTAATGTAAGGGTATGTGTTCCAGGTAATATAGACTAGTGTTCCAGGTAATGTACTGTAAGCAGTAAGGAGAAGCTCGATAAAGTAAGGGACATTCTGTGAGGGGTCGGTGTTCATTCAGTGCAGAAACATGGATGTGAAATCACCAAAACAGGAAATGCTTGATGAGATCCTCTTTCAAATTGAAGTATCGACAGATTCGACTCTCAGTCGCCCATGTAGTTAAGTCTATGAACTTTACTTGCTAAGCTTTTATGCACTGGGGCCAAATGTGTGCTGTCGGGAATTGAGAATCTCACTGTTCCTCTTTGATCTCTTTTCTAGCTTTAAGGCGAAGCCCCTTGGAACACGCCAGCAGCACCACCAGTGTGAGGGTTAGTCGGAAACTTCCGGGTGGGAAGAGTCCAATTGAGAAGAGCAGGGGGTGTCAATGGAAGAGGCTCGGCCTACAGGCCCGTACCACCGCCCAAACCACAAGGTACACATAATAGTCTGGGTATCGTAAGCTCCGTTTTACTTTATAGTGAGTAGGCCTGCATACACACAAATACTAGATGTGACCCCAGTAGGATTCAAACCCGCAACCCTGGGGTTGTTAGTGTCACACTGTCACCAACTGAGCCATACAGGACACACTGTCTAGATATACTGTCTCCTGGTCACGTCTAGATAATGACCATGACACCGGACATGCAAGACACAACAGCTCAAGCTACACGGAGGAGTTGTTAACGAAAGCAAACACAGTGGCGACGACCTGACTGGCGTTATCTTCCTCTTTTTAAACAAACTGAAGGACAAACGTTACCTTTAATATTTCGGCAGATCATTTACCGTCCTCTCTGTTGGTAATGAATGAATAGCAAAACCTGAGTTGATTTGTTAATTAATTTATCGGTTCTTAATACCAAAAATACTGCCACTATACAGTAGTAGCTATAGTTTTAATGTCTTCCACTGTGGGCTCTGGTAGCAGACACTTGAAATGAGGCTTGGTTATAGTAACCTGCGCTGCCCCCTTGTGTTGGAACTGTACAGGACAGCATAAAACCGTACCGTTAAATGCCTGTACTGGGTTTCTGTTCTGTCTGCAGCCCATTCATAGCGCAGCCCCATTTATAGAGTAACATTTGTCTCACCTTTTCCCGGCCTTGATCCCCTCCAGTGCCTCCAAAGCCAGGGCACTTCGAGAGCCTGATGACGGAGCCCGCCTGCCCCCAACGGGCACTGGGGTGCGTGGAGAGAGCCCTCCTTAGAGCCACAATGGATGAAGGAGGAGGGGCTGTGACAGGGAGGAGCCGGGAGAAACCCTCCAAAGTGTTGGACCTCATCAACCGCTTTGAGGAGAACAGGTAGAGCAATAAGCTGGGCAGAACTCTGTCCGGGAGAGGTATCAACGCGACTCTGTCAGGGATACTGCGCTAACTCTAATATGTGTGCAAGTATTGCCTTTGTGTGCTTCTTCTTTTGAATGTTGGCTAACTGCTAATACAGAGGGAGGGAGAATGCAAGAGAGGAATGTTCGCTTGGCCTCGAAAGAATCCACCCCCTTGAACTTTTCCACATTTATTCTGTTACAGCATTAAATCTCATTTTATGTAATTCGATAATGGCTTTCTTTATGCAAATGTCCTATTAAAGACACTTTTCAAGCATCCAGGATAGTGTTGCAGTACCCGATGTGTCTCCCAGCTCAGCCGTAACAGACTGTAACGCCATTATAGTTGCCATACGCTACTTGGTGGCCTCCCTGGCCAATGCCCTGCTAGCCCAGAATTTCAGCTTTCGGGCACGGCCCGTTCTAGGCACATGACCATTTGTGGCATATTCTCCAGATTTCATAACTAGGGACTTAACCGTGCTCCAGTAGATATTCAAACTATAACGAAAAACCACAAAACAACGACAGGACTTAAGCGACCGCTACACGAGGCATACGCCAGACAAAGACAGGCAAGGCCCACTGGGAAAGGAGGAAATTAAATAAGGACAGTGATTAGGGAAACAGGTGAGGGCAATAGAGAACGAAACAAGTGAACGAAACAATCCTGCCGTGCCCGATACATGATAGTTCAAGAAGAAATTCAGCACAGTGATCAATTAGAAAGATACATTGGTGCTTACTCTGTCTTTTCCTTTGCTTTCTATCTTTGCTTTGTCATCGTACTAACATTAAAGCAATGGTCGTTTTGAATTCGTGAGCAGGATATGTGAAATTGAAGCTGTCTTGCCTGAATTGCATTCGCTGCTTGCTCAAGTGTTTCTATGGCTTTCCCCTATATACACTAACCAACCGTCTCTGAGGCAATATGACATCAAAGCCGAAAAAAATGAGAGCACCTTCCATCGTCCAGCCTACCAAGTGACTAATCTGTAGATTCTACGTCCGCCCCTGTTCTTCCTCTATTCATACACACTTCCTGTTTTAACAATACTATACCCCCTGGTGTGTACACGGTTCAGAACTTTGCCGTGACCACTTCACTCTCGGTTCTCGTTCTAGAAGTGCTGTTCCTCTCTCAGGGGTTAGGGATTTATATACAGGCGGTAGGCAGGGAGGCAGGCCTGTGGTACTGTCACGTTGGGCTACGCCAGGAAGTCAAAGGGTGCTGTTCTGACAACAGACATTGCGAGTCAAAGTGGCTCTGGGACGGTGTCGGATTGGTCACTAGTCCATGGACCGGCAGGATAGTGATGGCTGGGAAGTGTCGTCTGAGATCAGGTGGGTCAGTTTGGGAAACAGCTGGACAAGCAGCAGGATATGGTCTCTCCAAATATAGGTCTCTGTGTGTGTGTTTTATTAGTTCCATTGTTGTTATATTGAATTGTCGAGGGAGCTAGTATGCAACCGTTCCGCTGAGACCTGTGTGTGTGTGTGTGTGTTTCTGAGCTAGTCGGTTAGTGTATGTATGCGGATACACGCAGACATTCAAAAGTAGGACAGCAGGCTATCGCCATGGAATACTGCTCTTTCTCTCTAGTCCTAGTCTTGTTCCTGCTCCACTCTTCCTCCTCTCGTTCCTGCTCCACTCTTCCTCCTCTCGTTCCTGCTCCACTCTTCCTCCTCGCGTTATTGCTCCACTCTTCGTCTGCCGTACGCTTTCATGCGTTCTCACAGCTCACACCAGCGCCAGTAGCACCAGGAAGTTTGTGCCTCTCTACGGTTTTATTTTTAATCTGCCCTGACACCGCGCTGATGCCAGCCTCTCTCTCTCTCTCACACACTGTCAGTGAGTTCACTGCACCAGCTATCTACACAGCCGCTGTACTCACTCCATTCTCTCACGTCGTCTTTGACTTTTATTGTTTATCGCATGTGTCCGCTGACTTCCTCTCGCTCTCTTTCTCTCTTCCTCTTTTTTCGCAGCCAGTCGGAAACCAAGAGGGAGGGCTCTCCGCTCAAGCAGCTCAGCAAGTCGCCCCTCAGCAGCCCGGCTCATCGGAGCTACCCGAGGCAGTCGGAGTCCAAACCGGGGAACAACGGCGTGAAATCAGCAGGTTCGCCCCCGGAAGCACCGCGGGATGCCCACAAACCGGGATCTAACGGGGTGCTAGCCCAAATGGACACGGACCTGGAGATCGTGGCCATGAGGACGGACACTGACCTGGTGAACGGGGAATTGGGGGAGGTGAGCACAGAGGAAAGTGTGGACGGCCCCGACCCGAATACGGAGAACCACAGTGATACCGAGACAGAGAGCCGGACTGAGACGGACTCTGTGACAGGGTGCTGTAACGCGGAGGACAGTGGATCTACAGTAGAACCCCAACAGGAACACGGCAAGGAGGAAGAAATCCCGGTGAGTCAGTCTGTCTTCTTTGGTCTCTCGTGTGACTTTGGCGCGGGAACACTGGGTTTATGTGATTACAGCATTCATGGTGATGCAAGTGTTCACCCTGGCAGCCCGGTGTCACATTTATTTATATCCTAGATGTCAGATGTTAGGAAATGTGCCTGTTAAAGTTACGTTGCATCTTGCATCTTTTCCCAAATCAGTCCCAACCCTCTCTGCCGTATTACAGATCAGTCCCAACCCTCTCTGCCGTATTCCAGATCAGTCCCAACCCTCTCTGCCGTATTCCAGATCAGTCCCAACCCTCTCTGCCGTATTCCAGATCAGTCCTAACCCTCTCTGCCGTATTCCAGATCAGTCCCAACCCTCTCTGCCGTATTCCAGATCAGTCCCAACCCTCTCTGCTGTATACAGGGTTCCTACGGGTGCTTGAAATCCTTGAAAAGTGCTTAAATGTTGGATAAAGTGCTTGAAAATGCTTGAAATTGTAACTGTATTTATTTCACAACAAATATCTAATCTGCATGAATAGTTTGTTATTTAAATGGAGAAAAAAAATGTTGGAGATCGTAAAATGAAACCTGCTGCGCTCGCTTATGCATGTGTGACTGCGATCTGCCAGTCTATTCCTGTGTTCCTCCCCCATGGTCAAGCCTCTGTCGAGAGGGTTTTCTGTTAACAAAGAGGTGATGGTGGAGAACCTGCAAGAGCATTCTCTTATTGCTCAGCGGATCATTCAGGAGCATGTGAACCATATTGGAGGGCTGCTCAACATAGTCTACATGAAGGAGCTACTCCTCTCTGCAGCTGCTGCCTGGCAGAAATACCACAATTATCTAATATTAATATATGGATGACCAAAAACGATAGATGAGGAGACTGCTCAGAAGAGAAAGGGAGTAATGGAGAAGATAGCTGAGATCAAGGCCAAAAAGAAGAGAATGGAGGAGGACATAAGGGTCCTTCTGAAATCTGCAGATAGTAATGCAGAGAAAGCTGAATCGGTTGGAAAACTCAGCTTCATCTCGAAATCAAATGGTCTTTGCAGAGCTGCAAAAAAAAACAAAAAAAGTCTGGATGCTGTAGAAAAACAGCTAAATGACAAGCTGAAGGAGCTCAAAGACACTCCTTAATAGGTCCTTAATGTATTATTTGGCCTAAACGTGCATTGTTCGGTGTTTAGTGCAGTGTTTTGTTTTATTTAACAGAGTAAGTTGATTTGTTTAGTATTGTTTGCACAATATTGTTAAAAAGTTCAAAGAGGTGAATCTGATTGACTACTTCAAAGACAAATGTTTGCATTTATTTTGTTTTCAAATATCTGATCCTTCTGCTATTTCAAAAGACAATTTTGTCTGTTTATAGCGTTTATCGCTAATGTGATATAAACAATAGATATTCAATTTGACTATGTATTGGTATGTAATTCACGGTGATGTAAGGTGCTGGAAAAAGCTTTAAAAAATACCTTGAAAGTGCTTGAAAAGTGCTTGAATTTGACCTCGGAAAAGGTGTATGAACCCTGTGTATAAATACATATGTGCCAGGGTCACCGATTGCTTGGCCAATCATCAGCTGCATATAAGCTTCCTTGTTCTTACTAGAATTATTTACAAGTTATACATTATGTGTATATTGATGGTATATGTATATTGTATATGAATAAACACTAAGTAATTGACTAGATGCTGGTATTAAACGCAACTTCATGCGTGTATCTTCCAAAAGCTCCAGAGCAGTCCATGGTTTTTTAGACAGAGACACATGTTGTTGTTCTGGCTCTGTATCACAGCACATTGAATTAGAATTAGACCCGGTAGTGTTTCTTATCCAGCTGTGCCATTGCATCGTTACTGTATGCACACAAGATCTAACAAAAAGCCCAGAGATTCTACTGAGACATTCTGGGAATAAGAGTTTTCGTCTTGACAAGGTGTCGGAAACATATTCTCGGATGTTGTGCGGAATTTATATTTAATGCAGGAGACGTTTGTGACCTGTGTTGTCATGGTAATCTACTGAGGAGTTTCTCACACACAAAAACGTCACTGTCAACAGCAGTTCTCTGTTCGTTGGCCCAATTTCACCACTTGCAGCCTATAGTTTCCTGTCTTTAGAGCTCACCCTGTGCTCAAATCCTACGCAGAGGCTCCATCTATACCACACACACACACACACCCCGTAACACTAAAGTGTATCCCAAAATAATATTCCAACATCATACATCAAGACCTCATCCAAGGATCATAGAAAACTAAAGAACAATAAAGCCCATGTCCTTTTAACAACCAGGAGTTTCCTTTTTTGAGTCACGCTGTTGGTGTTTGCGTGTTATAACGTACGTGTGTGTGTGTGTGTGTGTGTGTGTGTGTGGGTGTGTGGGTGTGTGTGTGTGTGTGTGGGTGGGTCCACTATAACAAAACGGGAACCTTGTTCAACATGTTAATCCATCATATCATGACAATAGAGAGAATGATGACGAACAATGAGGAATTAAACGTATCCACTGCATCAAATGTCAGAAATGCAAATATGTGGTTGTCTAACGTTTGTCTAAACACCATGTAGCTGGAGTCGCCATTGATTCCCTTGGGCTTCGAGCATTCGATGAGTAAAATTAATATTACTGTTTGTTGTGCTCTTAAGCAAATCTGTATCACTCCTGTGAGTTCAGCAGTAAAATTGCTCCTTAATATCGCGACCGGGGTTTTCATCTTAATGAAAGATTCCCCCAGGGGTCCTGTGGGGTGGAGTGCAATATGGTTGCCTTTTTTAGGTTGTGCTTGAGCATCTCCTTGTGGTGGCCTCATAAACCAGGTAGAACACCGTATAGAAACGAGGTAGAACGTTCTGGTATTGACTTTATGGTTGAGTGTGCAGAGTGAGAAGAACAGCATCCGACCTGCTTTTCAAGATGCATATCTCCACATCTGCTCTCCCGCTGCCGCTGCTGCGATAAAGCGGGGCCCTAAACGCAATAGGATATCATAAAAATTGGAGCAACGAAAACACATTTAATTTCAATGTTCCAATCCTCCATTTGCACAAATCGTATTATAGAAAAATGAAATACCTGTCCTATTTATTTTAGGAGACCAAGGAACAGAAGATTTATAAGATTGCCACTGAGCTCCTGAAGACGGAGAGGGCCTATGTCAACCGGCTCAAACTGCTGGACGAGGTGAGCAGTTAACTGTATGAAATGGTTTATCCCGTCGTTTGTACACTCCGTTTTAGCAGGTGGAAAATATTTTGTGAGAAAGAGGACCATATTGTTGGTGTGCCATAGTGAACCCTGACCCAGGGAGAAGTCCCAGTTCAGAAGAAAATTGTGGTCGTTTTCACGATGGTGGTATAACTCAGCTAGCCACGTTGTTCCAAAAACGCAGGAGTTCTGTGCCACTCTTATGGAGGAGGCGGGGAAGGGCACGTTCCCGGTGGAGGTGGTTAAGAACATCTTCTCCAACATCTCCTCCATCAACACCTTCCACAGCCAGTTCCTGCTGCCTGACCTAGAGAAACGCATGGGAGAATGGTGAGCTTTATTTTACCGGGCACAATGCCCAGACTAAACCGAAACTAAGCTAAGCTAATGCCCAAATCAGTCTGTGACTCATTTAGAATCAGATTCAGCCAGACACTGGTAGCTGTCTCTTAATCGTGAAGCAATAAGAACACAATGACTCACTAAACTGGAATATTTTCGGTGAGTGAGATGAACAGGGATTGCACTTCCTGTT
Organism: Dallia pectoralis; assembly: GCA_029465975.1. Lineage (NCBI taxonomy): Eukaryota > Metazoa > Chordata > Actinopteri > Esociformes > Umbridae > Dallia > Dallia pectoralis. The sequence continues at coordinate 8,868,943 of CM055740.1, read as the reverse complement.
TAGAAGGATGACAGCCCCGCCGATCTAACTGGCACCTCCCTCCCCCGTCTTCCTCCCTACAGGGAGTCCAACCCTCGCTTGGGGGACATTCTGCAAAAGCTTACGCCCTTCTTGAAGATGTACGCTGAGTACATCAAGAACTTCGACAAGGCCATGGAGCTGCTAAAACAATGGACAGACCGCTCACCACCGTTCAAAGCAATCATCCAGGATATACAGGTAACTATTGTCATGTAGAAACGCTGGGCCGTTTCAGGAGTGCCTATGTCTAGAGGTTTGCTTCAACAAGTTGGTTGTGAACGCTAGGAATTTCATGACCTTGGTTTGGCATCATAACGTCGTGACGTTGACCTGTTCTAGCTTTAATTAGCGTCTGCAGTTGTACGTGTTGAAGTGACAGTTGGCTGTTTTGCTGTGTCAGTGTCAGGAGGCTTGCGGCAGCCTAACTCTACAGCACCACATGCTGGAGCCGGTACAGAGAGTTCCCCGCTACGAGATGCTGCTCAAAGACTACCTGAAGAAACTGCCTCAGGAGGCCCCCGACCGGAGAGACGCTGAGAGTGAGTACAGATTTGTGAAAACGCTACTGTCGTACGTACACAACAGGGCAGCCCGTTTAACTGCTTTTGACCAGCTTCTGTAGCGTTTCTTTGGTCAACGTTCGTTATTCCTTCGTTCCACAGAGTCGTTGGACATCATAGCTGAGGCAGCTACACACTCAAACACCGCCATTAGAAAATCTGTAAGTATATGTAGATGCCCTCATAAAATCTCAAGTAAAATTATTTTTTATAGATGCTGATCAAGAAACGTTTTTTTCCCTGAGACTTTTATTAATTCTATTGACCTGATCCTAGATCAATCTTACCTTGCTTGGCTAGTGCTTCAATAGGAACAAGCTTTCAAACTAAAGGCCCATTCTACCTTTCCCTTTTCCCAGGAGAACCTGAAGAAGCTGCTGGAGATCTATGAGATGCTGGGGGAGGAGGAGGACATCGTCAACGCAGCTAACGAGTTCATTAAGGAGGGACACATCCTGAAGCTGGCAGCCAGGAACACCTCGGCAATGGAGAGATACCTCTTTCTGGTACAGACCGCACACACACACACACACACACACACACATACACACATGAGAACATGTACGCTAACGCACGCACGCACACACACACACACACACACACACACACACACACACACACACACACAGACGGACGGACACACACTCACACACATACACACATGGGAACATGCACGCTAACGCACGCACACATACACACACACACACACACACACACACGGACGGACGGACGGACACACAATCACACACACACACACATGAGAACATGCACGCTAACACACGCACACACATACACACGCACACACACACGCACACACACATTTCACATCCCTATTCTCTGGAGCACAATATTAGATGAGCTCACATTTCCCTGTGTTTCTTTGCTTTCAGTTCAACGACATGCTGTTGTACTGTGTACCCAAGTTCAGCCTGGGAGGACCCAAGTACACAGTACGCACTCGCATTGGCATCGATGGCATGAAGGTGCTGGGGACCAGCAATGAGGACTACCCACACACCTTCCAGGTGTCCGGCAAGGAGAGGACTCTGGAGCTGCAGGCCAGGTAGGACACTGACTGAGCCAGACCAGAGAGCGCTTGCTAATTGGCTAAAACTGTTACCCTCCAACTGTAGGACTGTTACTCTGCTACTGTAGGACAGTTACATTTTTACTATAGGAAACACCTGACAAAATAAAGTCATTCACAAGGCTTGTTGTCTTCATTTGTTTCAGTTCTGAACACGACAAAGACAGTTGGATAAAGGTACGTACTACATATCTATTCATTTTCACTTTCTTCTAAGTATATTTCCTGTATGTCTATATATAAGATCGGGTGACCGTTTTTGTCTCTTGCAGGCCTTTAAGGAGACAATTGAAATTTTCCATCAGAAGAATGAAACGTTCAAGTTAGCCTCCAAAGATGTGGAGGGGGTCTCAGTGAGTGACATCACCATGAACCTGACCTCTGACCTCTGATATTCTTCTTCCTCGAGGTCTCGTCGGTTGTATTTGTCAACTTTTCTCCACTGTCCTATTTAGCCGCGTGTGTGTGTGTTTCTCCGTAGACGGCTGAGTTAGGAAAGCGGGCCCCTCGATGGATTCGGGACAACGAGGTCACGATGTGCATGAAGTGCAAAGAGCCTTTCAACGCTTTGACACGACGGAGACACCACTGCCGAGCTTGCGGCTATGTGAGTGAGAATCTCCTCGCTCTGTCGCTCCATCCTGTCCGTGTGCCTCGTTCTCTCTTCTAAGCCCCCGTTGTAACACGTTCCCAGCATATCCCAGCCGTCTGCCTGTGCCGATTGGCTAGTTAAGACTGTGTGTGCTGTTGGTTTAGTGTCAGACCCGTGTGTCTTCTGTGTTTGCGTCAGGTGGTGTGTTGGAAGTGCTCGGACAATAAGGTGGCCCTGGTGTACGACAACAACAAGATGAACAAGGTGTGCAGGGACTGCTATTCCACCCTGACTGGAGAGGAGAAAGCTGAGGGCAAGAAGAAGGGGATCCTGGAGGTGAGGGTCTCTCACACACCTACACACACACACACACACACACAAACCTACACACACACACACACACACAGACACACACACCTACACACGGACGGACACACTCACACACACACACACTCACACACACAAACCTACACACACACACACAGACACACACACACACACCTACACACGGACGGACACACTCACACACACACACACACCCTCACACACACACACACTCACACACGGACACACACACACACCTACACACGGACGGACACACTCACACTCACTCACACACACACACACCTACACACGGGCAGACACACTCACACACACACTCACTCACACACACACACACACACACACACACCTACACACGGACACACCTACACACGGACAGACACACTCACACACACTCTCACACACACACCCATGCGTTGGCTGGGTCTTGCCTGCTTTATAAAAGCCCTCCTCTCTGTCCCCAGATCGAGGCAGGCCAGTTCTCCGGCAGTAGCATCATGTGCGGCTTCCTGCAGTACTGTGAGAAGAACAAGCCCTGGGGGAAGGTGTGGTGTGTCATCCCTGAGAAGGAAGCGTTGGTGCTCTACCTGTACGGAGCGCCACAGGTCAGTCACACACACACACACACAAACACACACAGGCACACACAGACTCACACACACCACGCGGAGGCTCTGCCGTCATACCTGCCTAGACGAGACTCCTACATTCCCCCAGGAGCACGATTTGTGCTAAATAGTGACAGTTTTTTTTAACTTTATGATACAAACGGCCCCTCATGCGCCCATGTTACTTCTCCTCCCGGCTCTCAGGACGTGAAGGCCCAGTCCACCATCCCCCTGCTGGGATACTCCGTCGAAGACAACGTCCGGCCCCCAGACCCTCCGGCCACGTTCCGCTTGACCCAGTCCAAGTCCGTCCACAGCTTCGCGGCCGAGAGCGACGAGCTGAAGCGACGGTGGCTGAAGGTGATCCGGGTGGCGGTGACCGGGGAGATCCCGGAGCGCCCGCGTTCCACCGACGCCACAGACAGCGGCCACGACACCAGCACGGACGCCATCTAGAGGTGTGGCACAAAAGTGCCGAGGACCCGCAGAGACCCATTAGCGAACGGACCCAGGCACTCCCACCCTCAACGACACGAGGACAGTGTGGATAAGCTGCCTTTCCTTCCAGTCCCTCCTCCTCTCCGGAATGGGTTGTAGCGATCCTGCGCCATTGCACGGCCTGGCCTGACCACCAGAGCTGTGCCGGAATGTGAAGAACACGGTGTATTCCGATCAGCGCCGGGGCCTACAGGATGGGGCCAAACCCCCAGACATACTGGCATTATTCAGGGCCACCTGACTTTGGTGACTGGGACATTTTACACCTCAGAGGGCCCCCGTGTTCCTCATTCCTCACCGGGGGGTGCCTGCTGACAGACAGACCTCCAGCTCCATTGACTGTGGTCTTATGAGAATCACGAGGTCTGGCTGGATCACAGGACCTGTCCCAGGGCCGGGGGTCAATCCTGTTACCGTTCCAGTCAGTTCTGGAAGTGCAAAGTATCGGTTGTTTCTTTCTAAATGGACGGAGAACCCGACCCGGGTCTACACTATGAATCGGCTTTAGGACGTGTACTCAGTGTTTCTCAGTTTCCCCTGACAGGAACGGGCGCATCTGTTCAGCTGTATGTACGTACGTTATCATATAGATTTTGTTGAGTTCAACAGTGGTCAGTAATACAAGGATCAACTGTGTCCTGCAATCAAAACTGGCCTCCAGAAGTGACATAAACTGTCAGATTCCATATGTGCTCTCTGTTCATTGTGGACCCTGTGTGATGGGTGGGTCAGACCCGGCTTATTAAGGATTCACTTCTAAAACTTCTAAGGATTTCAGTTTTCTCAGACTGAACCATTACTTCTGCTGAAATGTGTTTCATTTAGGAAACGAGTTTAAGGAAGAGATATTGCGTGTTAATATATAAATGTAATCAACTTATGAAAGTCACGAAGTTGTACTTTTTTACTACGATCGTACATTTCGGTAGGCTTAGATGTGATTAATTTGATGGTATACAATTTCTTATTTAATTATTTTAAATGTGTCCCGGACTCTCGACTATCCGCTCCAATTAACATAGTGCCATGGCTGAATTAGGTGACATCCCCATGCTGTAGAACATGCACACCAAAGTATGAGCAGTTGTCAGTGTTCAAAAAACTATTTTCACATGTCGTGTACAAGGAAAGCGTTACCGGGAAAGCAGTCAGTCTCCACTTCTCTTATTATAATGTTTCACATCACAGTGGCCAGGAGTCATCTAGTATCTGGATGAAGAACGGTTTGGCCCAGAATGCCTTGAATCATTAGCCAGAAAATAACTCTACATCATTTACCTGCTGTGACCTATACGCTAATGGAAATATTGCTGAAGCATGGAAAACTCGTCAAACCGCTCTGGCTGCCAGCTTTGGCATTATGGGTAATTAGATTAGACTTTATTGTCATTGAACTGTACAAGTACAGTACCCAAGAAATGTTTGCATCCAACCCAAAAGTGCAACCTCTTCTGCACTGTGCACAAGCTGGATGAACAAAGTCACCTGTTAAAGTGTCAGACTTTATAATTGCTGTAATTGACCTTGTGTGTTCTTTTGAAAAGCCATAGTGGGGGTAACAACTGGCTGTGTACAGGCTTGACCTGCCAGCACGTAACATTTTCCTTTGGGGGTTCAACAGGAATTCAGCTGAAAAATGTGTTTATTTTAGTAAATCTGTTCCCAATTGTTCTGACCCAGAAACAGTGGCAGTGTCGATGTTATCAAGGTGTGGAACTACTGTTGTCATCCAGATCTATCTCTTTGTGGGTTTTCTTGTTGTCAATTTGCTGTGTACATATTTCATTTTACAAGGTTCCTGCCTGTACATATTTTATTTAATATATTAATTACGTTCCAGCCTCCTTGTCTATCCACCCCTATGGAAATTGCCTTCGCTTCGTTGAAATGAACGGAAAACCAGACAGACATACACACAGACATTCACACACACACAGACATTCACACACACACACACAGACACATTCACACAGACACACACACACCTCCTTAGCACTATTGAGGGGGCTGACTGTGAATGGTTGTAAAGATGACCCAATTCCACAGGCCATCTGTAGATATGTATATAGATTGAGACGTCTAGATGAATCTGAATATACATACAGTGCATTTATGTGAATTGGGGGTTTTCTATGTACTGACTAACACGAGAGTAAGCAACCAAAACTCAGAACCTGTGTTTTATGTAGGTCATCACACGACTGAGCACTGCGAAAGGTAAACAGGTCAACCATGCAGGGAAAGAATTGTAAATGTTTATTCGTTTTATAAAATGATGTAATTGATTGTATTATTTAAGTATTTTATAGAATATGCGTGTGATAATTTGAAAGCAGCACATGTGTATTATCCAAGAAATACCTATTCAGCTCAGTGAATTAAGAGTTTTGTTCCTCCATGCACACCATAGTTGCCCGAGTCTTACATCTGCTGGTCGCTTTCCACGATCTGGCAACAAGCCCAACGTGTCTATGGGCATCGAGGAGATTGTTGGATGTGTGACAAAATATGAATTTTTGGTTTTCTAATCCAGGTTGACTCGGCAGGCGTCACCATTTTTGCCTGGGTTAGATCATAAAATTGTACCGCGCTAGGTTTTGTTTCCGGACTAAACCTGCGGCCTTCCTGACTTTTCATTACATCCGATATATTCCCGGTGTCCCTCAGACAGTTGAAAAACAATACGCCACGGCCAGCCGGTATGAACCACTAGCCTACATATTACCCTCCCCTCTAATATGAGGTGCCTCTGAGGGAGACATATGATTGGTTAATGGCGTCTGAGAGAGACATCTGATTGGCTAATGGTGAGTTGAGCCGAGGATGATGAAGGCACCAGGGCCGGTATCCAGTAAACTTCTGATGTGCCTATTATCACTATGTATATATACACACACACACATATATGTTCCACACTTATAAATCTACGTGTTCAACGACACAGTGTCCGTTTCGTCCCCTATTTCAGTCTCACTTGGATGTTTCAGCAGTATACATAAACTATGGACAACAGTCCTTAAGTAAACAAACATAGCTTAAATATGCATTTCTAACTCAATAACTACAATAAGAGCATTATCCTGTCATTTAAGTCTTCACATTGTTTTCTATTAAATAATTAATATTTAGTCTCGGTTTAACTTCCTCCCAGGGTCACAATCAGACAGCCTTGTGCAATTACACAACACATGATCAGTGTTACAGAAATCAGATATAATAATCTGAAATAGTAATCACATATAGTAATCTGATCATTATAAACCACTCAAATGACAAAAAAAATGGCAAAATTAAACACAGTAACGATGGATGTGGCCTTACGCTCACATACCCTTAATAAACCTCTTGAATCTTCAATCCTGTGCAGTTTTCCAAGACAACGCAGAAGAACTGGGATATCTGAACTGAGAACTAGATTCTGTACATTTCCCTAAGTCTTCGTCCTCGCTCCCGCCCCAAGATTTGAGAATCCACGCACTTTATTGTCTAACGAAGAGAACCGTGTAAGAAAATAAAGCAAGATAAAGCATCGGTAAATTGTTGAACTGGTTGCTTCGTGATGCAATTCTGCTTTCACTATCAGGCAGTTTGACCTTTGCAGAGACTAGAGACATGGTTTGGGTTCCTGCTTCCTCTGACCACAGTTACCAAAAGTCTAGCAACGATGCAGACAAACAAAACACAACAAGAACTGTTGTAATGTTCCAACTACACATTAGAAAAGTAGGATTTAATTTCACACAAAAAACAATGTCAATAACAATCTGAATTACAAAAACAAGTCAAAAGGCGAAAAAAATAAGAATTTCAAAGCATCTGTCGGGTATTCAAATGTTTCGAGAGAAGCGCTATTGGGAAACCTAATTTGTCTATAAAACAAACTTTACAAATTCCAATTGGGGTCGCCTCTTGGTGATTACTCTGGAGAACAGGAAAATACTTGAGCAGACTGGAGTTAATGGAGGCAGTTGAGTGAGCATTAGAGTACATGAGATCATAGTTCTGTACACCTGGGTGTTCTCCAGGCGGATACTGTCCTGCAGGTACCAGGTCATGTGTGTTGTATTCATAGGCGTCACACTTCTTCAGCTCTTGGGCTGTCGGAGCAAGCCTCGGATCCTGCGTACAAGGGCCTGGATGAAGGTGTATCGCGAGCGGACCTGGCTGTACAGACCCTCCACCTCCAGCAACTTCCTCTGCAGAGGCTCTCCGAAGCCTGTCCCCATGTCACTCAGCAGCTGCATACAGACAAAACAAAAGCAACGTAGGTCAGTCTTAGTGGGAACTAACTTACACATAGCGGTCTTCTAAACCAAGCTCAAGGTAAAAAAAAAAAAAATCCACCAACACAGGCACTGTCATTGGTAAAGAATTGTTTTCTCAGATTGAAAGTTATCAGTGCTGCCAGCGCTGCTCTGGATCCTTTATAGAAGAACTGCACCACCTCAAGTACACATACAGAGCCCTTTCTCCAACACATTGTTAGCACCGTCGGCTGGTGATAAAATAACTGACCTGCTCCAGGTCTTGCTGGCTGACTCTGGACAGACCCAGGGCACGTCCAAACGAGTCTAGGGAAACAGAACAACAACATTAAAAAGGGTGTGTGACCACAACCAGGAAAAAGGCTACTCATAATTTGTCATTATATAGTGAGTGTCCCAGATTAGCCCAGAGACCGAGGTAGCCTCTCACCATCTGTTAGGCGTGATCTGTAGGCACTGGCTCCAGGCATCAGAGAGTCCTTGGGGTCAGTGGGCGTGCAGTATAATAGGTAGTACTCCAGGTGGCGCCATAGCACAAACAGGCAAGTCTCGATCACATCTGCAGTTTGGTTAGGTCAAGGCAATTCTTAACCTGACCTTGTATGAAAGCAATACACCTATAAATATTAAAGACTGAAGACCACACCACGCTAAAGCTGAAACCTTTACCGGCTCCGTTTGCTTACTTGGAGCTATAAGTCCACTAACAATCATTTTTAAATAAATTGACGTTTGAAATGTTTCAAGAGCAGAAAATAATGGTGAATGATCATTTGTGTAGGAAGTCAGTAATTTCATTTCAAACCACAGTCAGATTAACAGCCAGGTTCCTTCCACTCTAATCAAGGATGTTTATCACAGAACAATGAGACTTTTATCTGGATTAACACAATATTTTTACCCTAAACTGTTAAAAAGTGGATGCCATATCTGTAAAACACACTGTTTAAATACAACCCCATTTTGCAGCTACCAGATTACACTAATTACCCCCCTCCAAGTCTCTCCCACACAGTTTTAAATACAGGTCACCCAATATAAGCCACCTCTGTCGCACAGGAAACGCCCCCACAGCACGTGGCGGGAAATCAGTCTAAATCCGGTTTAGTCTGGTTATATTGAATGGCAGGATACAGGAGCAAAGGGCCAGTAGCTTGGCTCGATTATTGATGAGTTGGACCAGGCGTCTCTTAGCCAGGAGGCTCCTCTGGACAGAGGAGATCTTCTCCACTCCTCCAGTACCAGAGACCAGGGCCGCACATAACTACACAACAAAGAACAAGGACAGGAGTTAGGACTGATCTGTGCGCCTCATCGAGCCGACACGCGCGCCTCCTCTAGGATTCCCCGCATGCGTTACCTCTTTGAGCTCCTCTGGGGGCAGCTGCTCCAGGCTCTGCAGCTTGCCCAGGGCCTGCCTGTGACTCTGATGGTAGCGAAAGAAGTCAGCAGCGCTGTTCTTCAACAGGAACAGAACCAGGCCCAGACCCGGCACACGAGAGTATGGGGCCGAGGGCAGGGACTGGTCTGAGGGGGGAGAGGAATAGAACCAAGGAGTCACATCAGCTGAGGAGATTCAGGAGAATGAAAACCAATATCTCCAACCTGGTTCTAGGGCTTTTTGTTCCAACTTTCATCCAGTACACTTGATTCTAATAGTAAACATGTAATAAACCTGACATAGGGTTAGTCGCAACTGGGGGTTTAGACCAATAACCAACAGTAGGTTGGTTGGAGTTAAAACCTGGGTGAACTCTGACCTGTGCGTCCGTCTCTGCTGGCTGGTTCAGTGACTGAAGGGCTGAAGAGACAGATGCTGAACTGGGCTTGGGCTGAGCTCTGTAGCAGCAGGGTCTGGCAGTACTCCATGATGTTAGCGCACACCTGTGGTACAACAGACGTTACACACAATCTTAGCCTGGATCCTCTTAGCCTGGTTTCACATGTCATTGTGTCATCTCGCCAACTCCGACCAACACAAACTGAACAGGCTACATCTTTTATTACTCCGACCTGTTGCATGGCCACCTCCATCTCTTCCCGTCGTTCAGCAGGGTCCCCTGGGGCTGCGATCTCGGCCTGTTTGAGCAGGCGCTCCCGTTCGCTTCCTGCCAGGCGGCTCAGTAGAGACAGACACTGACGCTAGAGGAGGTAGACATGGCATTACAACACCGCTGACAGAGAGCGCAATCCTATCAGGGTGTCAGTACAATGATGGTATTACCTGTAACCAGGGTGTCAGTACAGTGATGGTATTACCTGTAACCAGGGTGTCAGTACAGTGATGGTATTACCTGTAACCGGGGTGTCAGTACAGTGATGGTATTACCTGAAATCTGCTGATGTGACCCTGGAACTCGAGTAGAACTGCACTGTTGACATCCTGTCCCTCAAGAGCTCCTGAAAGACACAAACCACGAAATGAACATCAGGCAAACAAGCACTATAAAATCCCTAGTGTGTGTGTGGCCCCAGCGTGTGTGTGGCCCCAGCGTGTGTGTGGCCCCAGCGTGTGTGTGGCCCCAGCGTGTGTGTGGCCCCAGCGTGTGTGTGGCCCCAGCGTGTGTGTGGCCCCAGCGTGTGTGTGGCCCCAGCGTGTGTGTGGCCCCAGCGTGTGTGTGGCCCCAGCGTGTGTGTGGCCCCAGAGTGTGTGTGGCCCCAGAGTGTGTGTGGCCCCAGAGTGTGTGTGGCGGAGGGGGGCCCAGTTGGGCTATTTCGAGAACCCCCACCAGTACACAGACTCGGGACAAACTTATTGGCGGCTTGATGATCAGCCGATCCATGTTGAGTTTGAACGGCACTACAACAGAAACGTGTTGTGCTGGAGGAGCCGGAGAACTGAAGAGGAGAACCCGGAGTACTGAAGAGGAGAACCCGGAATACTGAAGAGGAGAACCCGGACGCACCTGGCAGGGCGGTTTTACTGATGATGCCCGTGAGCAGCGAGAGCTCCTGCAGCGCCTCCTTGCTGAGCTCCTGACAGCGCAGCAGGCCCTGGATGGTGTCGGCGTGGACGATCAGCCACTGGAGAACCTGGGCCGCACCCTGCTGATGGTGTGTGGTGGTGGAGGTGAGGATGACCTGGAACACCCTGAGAGCGGGCAGCAGGATCTGCCTGTAGCGCTCCAGAGGACTGGGGATAAACCCGGACGGGTCCCGCTGACCAAACATCCTAGAGACACACACACACACACAGTTAAATTAAACTCCATTCATGAAGCAGCCGTGATCATCATCATCATCATCCCCTTCATCACACCCTCTCTGCTCACATGCATCTCCCTGCTTACCGGTGAGAGTCACTGTCAGGAACCATGTCAAACACCTGACACTCCACCAGCTGAGCGACCAGGCCACAACGCAGCAGTTCCACGGCACCCTGGCCCGTCTTAGCCACCCGCGTCAACAGGGCCTGGTGCACACAAACAACGGGTTAGACTACGTGCGTGTGTGTGTTCCTGCTACACGCGCTAGAGGCACCGAGACGGTTAAGCGTGTCTCTGAGCCGTCCGGCCCTGTGAGATGTAATTTAATATACGAGCTGTCCGGGTTCCGCGCGTCTGCGTTTACCATCTTGCTCTCGTATATGTAGAGGGGTTTCAGCAGGGGGGGCTGGGGGCTGAGCATGGCCTGCAGGGCTACGTCATCCTGCCTCAGGCTCTCCACCAGCACACGCAGGTAACCACTGTTGCAGACATACAGCAGCCACTGGGACTGCCGGTCTATGGAGAGGATACGGTCCAGCACGGCAAGGGCCAGCATCTGACAGACGGGGCAGAGGGGAGTGGGTCAGGCCAGCTGAAGTACAGATCGATCAGATGTCTGATGAACGGAAAAGAAAAAACGGTCGTAAAACCGGGAGCGCAGCGGCCTCGCTGGCTGTCTAGTCTCACCCTGCCGATGTCGTGGCCGTCGCAGGCGTCCCGACACACCACCTCCATGAGGGCAGTGCCGTAGCTCTCGATGATGGACAGGTTCTCCCTCTGCAGCTTGGAGAAACCATCCTCCGGAGCAGTCAGACGCTCCCACATAGACTTCCCTGCTGGGTAATCGGGACGGGTGGAAACGTCGAGTGAGACCAGTAACACCAAATGGACGGGTCATCAGTGTGATGGTGCTCCGGGTTGTGTGTGTGTGTGTGTGGGTCATACCCTGTTGCAGAGTGTCAGGCTCCTCGGGTTTCTGGGCTATCTGCAGGTAGTAGAGCAGCGAGCCATACAGGTGTGCCCGCAGACGCTGGAATCCCCCGCCCGTACACAGGATGAAGTCCAGCAGCTTCCTCAGGATCAGGTGCAGAGCGGAGTTGGCGATCGAGGCGAAGCCCGACGACGAGGCTCCCTCGAGCCCCGCCCCCTGCTGCTGCTCGGACAGCACCGATTGGCTAAGGTGTGCGGTGAGGGTGAACACTGCCCCCGCCACGATGGGCATCAGCTCTCCTGCTGCGTCCTCTGACAACACCTGAGGAGAGACAGGAGAACTGAGACCCTGAACAAAGGTTAAGTCCACGGTTCCTATCTATAGTGAGTTTTGTCCACACTGCTTCAACACAGTATTGTCTGTTGACACACAGGCCCAGACCGACAGACACACACAGGCCCAGACCGAGAGACACACAAACACACACAGACAAGCCCAGACCGACACACAGACAGACCGACACACAGACCGACCTTTTCATGAAGGTCCAGCAGCAGGTCTCTGATGATGAGCTGTCGGTCATCAGCAGGAATGAGGTCTACAGGACATGCGGTGAGCAGGGTCTCCACCAGGCTCCTCCATGACTGTAGGGCGTGTCGTTTAGCACTCAGGCTCCGGCGCACGCGGTTCCTCTCTACCACCTGCTGCAGGATGGAGTTCACCTCCTATGGAGACAGACAGCACCAAACAGAAGAAGGACACATAATGAAACGATGACACATTATAAAATACTTTAATTTAGTTGTTTCTGTTGCAAACAACCTCCCTACTATGTGAAAAATGTTACTTAAAAAAGTCATTGCAATTGTACAAGGATCACTGACCTCCATCAAAAGTGGCCTCTGACCAATGGCTGCCATTCCCTGGAGGGCATTCACCTCTGCCACCAGGACTCGATGGAGCAACTGTGGGGAGGAACAAAACCTTTAGATTGTAGTCATCACATGCTTGCCCGGAAACGGAAACCCTGGGAAACCGTGCGGCGTGAGATATTCAGCCTGAAACCGAAGCCCACCTTCACGTTGCAGACGGTGTGGCCGTGGTCGTTGACGTGCTCGCAGTTAGCGATGACCTGTTCGATCTGAGTCCTCTCAAAGAAGTCCAGCTGGAGCAGTTCTGGCACGTCCTGGCTGAACTCGATAGCGTCCAGCACACTGAGCAGCTTCCTACGAACTGATAGCGTCACAGAGACGCTGGATGAGTCCATCAAAAAAGCATGGTGCAATGACTAACCAGACAAACACTGATCTTTAGCCACTTGTAATATATAAGACAGACAGAACTACAACTAACCTTTGGAGACGGTGTCAAAGTGAAGAAACCCACTGACAGATCTGCCTTCCTCCTCCATGCCTGACTCCCCATCTGATAGACACAGTTCAACTCCAAGGTCACATTTTTGCGTGTATACCATTTATATCAAACAACAAAACATCAACATTACACTCACTGGCCACAACATTAGGTACACCTTGCTAGTTCAAGTTGGACACTGTTCCGCCTCTAAAACTGCGTTAGTGATGGTGCCCCAGACGTAGGATGTTTAAGTGCGCACGTGTGTGTGTGTGCGTGTCTCGTTACCGGCATGCTGTGTGTGAGGCTGGTCGTCCAACAGCAGATTCAGGAGGCGTTGGGTGTGTGAACGCTGGCGGTTGAGTGATGTCACTCGCAGCTCGATGGCTGCCGTCTTCATGAGCCAGGACATCTGGGACAGAGCAGAGATCTCATCTTCTGGAAGAAAAGGTGGAGGAAAGGGTTGGACAAAAGCCAGGCATTAGTGAGGGCTGTTGAACTGTTATAGAGCATTAGTGAGGGCTGCTGAACTGTTATAGAGCATTAGTGAGGGCTGCTGAACTATTATATAGCATTAGTGAGGGCTGCTGAACTATTATAGAGCATTAGTGAGACCTAACATTCCAAATAGATTACAGTTAGTTTACAGACACATGTATGTCCAATTGGATATTGAAGTAATCACATCCCTCCCCAGAATGTATCCGATCCAGGTAGATAAAGGACCGGAGGGCGGGGGAGTAATATAGAGGCGCCAGTGAAAAGCTTACCAGGCAAGACGAAAGGCAGGTGCTGCAGTTGAGAGAACAGGAAGTCCTGGCTGGTCCTCAGGTAGCGCATGGTGGGACCAGACGTGTCTGAGCAGGCACACAGCTGGTATATCACCTGGTAACAGAGCTCAGCCAGGTGTGGCGCCAGGCGGGTGAGAACCGGCCCAGAGCGTCTCTCACTGCCACGCTGCAGCAGACTCAGGATGGCATGGAGACAGCTCCGCGGGCACCCGAGCACACCTGGCACACAGACCACTGTTGTTAACGTCAACAGGCAAAAAAAATAAAAAAAAACATACCCAGAGTTCAAACCCAGGGTTAACGCTGGAGCAATTTGGGCCTTGCGTAAGCCATTTATGTGACTGTTTCTGACAGGATAGGAGAAGAACTAATATGTCTGCAGAATAAAAAAAAAACTAACAAAAAAACATCAACCTCACAAGCTTATGACAGCAGGGTTCTCACATGTAGATCCCTTATGGTCATATTAAACTCAAGTACAAAACCAAACAACGGTCTACATTGTGTTCCAAGTGTGAATCTAATAGATGTCCTAACTTGTTCCAGGACTACTTAATGGATACATGGCAGCTTGCTAAATAAAGAGGAGCTGCTGCTGACCAGCGTCTTGCAGGTTGGTGGAGGTGACTGGCTTCTTGACCTCGTAGCCCAGCAGGTAGAGGGCCAGGTTGGGTGTCTTCAGCTCCAGGGAGGTGATCAGGAGGTTCAGAATGTGGATCTGCGTCTCGTGGCGGATCCTTGCTTCCTTTTTAGCAGGATCAGAATCTAAGGGGCGGAGAAAGAAGCTGGCGGTGAGCCAACTGACCTGCTGAAACACTGACTCAATGGGACTGACTGACATGCTGAAACACTGACTCAATGAGCAGGTCTGAGTCAATGACTTAAAAATCAGGACAGCAGGTTAATAATCTCTCCCACTTTTTCATAGCGACTCACCGTCTCCTTTCTCCAAGCCCTCCTCAGCCCCCTCGTTGTCCAGACACTCCACGAAACCGGCCATCAACTTGTCACTCACAGCCTGGTCGTGAGTGAAGTCTCCCACCAGCCGGTTCTGGATGTTCGGGTAGCGGGAGATGTGGCGCAGGATCTTAGCGCTCTGAAAGGCTGCCTCAGGATTAGAGCTGCTGTGGTACAGGTATCTGTCGACGGACACAAAGGTTTAGCTTCAGGAATGGTCACCGAGTTTGGGTCTCACACTTGAAACCCAGTGCCCGACAAAGTTAACTACCTGGCGATGCTGACGATATGGTCGGCCCGGCGGCTCTGGGCGCTGACCCCCTGAAGGAGCTGCTCCAGCGGAGAGACTATGAGAGAAGCCTGGCTCTCCCTCAGCAGATCCATGAACACCACCTCTTTCTGCAGGGCCAGGTCCAGCAGACACAGGCAGTGGAGCACTGCAGACTCTAACCGCTTCTTACCTGTGAGTCAGACACAAATATAAATGAGGGGACGGCTGAATAAAAACAAATGTAATCTCGAAGCAACGGAAATAGCAGCGATAAACTCAACACATTAGCAATCTGGTGAATTCTCGCCTTCTGACATAACACTACCGGAGTAAGCGAACAGAGTTAAGAGTGATTTCAACACGGGAGAGACAACCGCGGGCGCAACAGATGGTTATCAGGTGGCTTGTGGGTGTCGGCACTGACCAGGTAAGGGAGCGTAGGTATCCAGCTGACGAACGCCCTCCTCCAGCAGGCTGAGACAGAGGGTGAGGGTGGGGGAGTCGTTGAGCAGGTGGAACATGAGGCTGTGACCGGGGGGTTTGTGGGCCAGCACCTGCTCCCCCTGCAGCTCCACAGTCTCCTGGACGAAGTCTGAGGGCTGGGGCTCGTAGTCACGCAGCAGCTTGTGAAACACCTCGAGAACAGCATCCGCCACCTCCCACTAGAAGCCAGCGCAAAGATGGCCGAGGAGTGAGTATAAACAACAAGCTAGTGTGGCAGAACCCCGGTCACAAAACGGTGGCGACACAGGTTATAATGACTCTCATTAGCCAAGTGTGCTCCACTAATGGAGCTGGCCTTTCACGGTTATCATCAAATGTCACCAGATAGAAAGTGAAACGATGCAGAGGAACCTGTACCTTCTCAGCAGCACAGCGATAGGCTCTGGTGGGGAAGGGAAGGAAGACGGCGTCACGTAGGAAAGTCAGGTAGGGCTGAAAGCCGGGCGCACGGAGCCCCGCCCCCAGGTTGACGGGTAGGGCACTCTCAATCAAGGTGCTGATGAGCTGACAGAAGGCTCTGGTCAGAGGGTACTCTTCACAGCTCGACTCAATTTCATTCAGCTCCACCTGAGGGGTCACAGAGTGAGACAGATGTGGGAGGGGTCACAGACAGAGATGTGGGAGGGGTCACCGACAACAATGTGGGAGGGGTCACGGACAGATGTGGGAGAGGTCACAGACTAAATCACAGGTGGTGTCACAGATAAAACCATAAAAGGGGCCAGAGAGCATAACAAACACAGTCCCTAATGCCAAAGCACAAGGAATGTGTTTAAAAATGTGATTACCTCAATTCCAGCGACTTGCTTCTGTCCGGGGGCATGGACTGTCTGAAGAATCTGGAAAGAATAACAGAAAATCATCAAAGGTCAAAACAGATGAGACTAATCCCTCGGCAGCACCATACATACACACACACACACACACACACACGTGTTGAAGTGTCACAGGCTTCGGACCCGCCTCCCTGACCTACCTGGGTGTACTCCAGTGACTGCCAGAGGGAAGACGCAATCTCCGGGGACTTCCCGAAGGCGGCCAGGCAGAGCAGGAGCTCCCCCTTGAGGACAGGCTGCACACTGCACTGCAGCAGGCCCAGAATCACCACGATAGGGGTCCACTGAGGGTGCTCACATAGGGCCAGGCGGGCGTTCTCACTCTGAAACATGTTGGGAAATGGGGATCTGTTAAACCAGCTTCATTTACATCGCCCTGGCAATGTTTGTTTAACATGCTTTATTTATTAGTCATCTGTCAAGACCATCCTTCTGTCAAACACGTCATACCCAGGTGATGATAGTGCAGAGCAGCTGCAGGAAAGACGTGAGGCCATCCAACTCCCTCTGTGTGATGCCCCTTATAGGCGGGAGGCGGTAGTGGGTGGTGTCCGTGTTAGGCAGGTCTCTGCGCAGGTTCTCGTGGTACAACATGAGAGAGTGAAAGAAGTGCTCCCAGGACACTGGGCTGCCTGCCATCTGCACATTCTCTCCTAAGGAAAAAAGGGAATTGTACTGAGCCTTGGGGGACACCCATTTAAGTCAAATAAAATCCTTTGTGAGTTTAAATGCCCCAAGGGCCCGGAAGGTAAGTGGGCGGGTATAGTTACCATGTGGGGCCCCGTTGGTTTTGAGCAGACTAAAGCAGTAGTGGGCACACTGGGGGCCGTTGGCGAGGCCCTTCAGCATTCGCAGGTAGGGAATGTACAGAGTGGGGGGCAGCAAGTCCCCCATCTGACGCACAAACTTAGACAGCACCACCTGAGACACAGCACAGGTCAGTATAGAGTGAGTCAAGAGAACGATACTGTGGGGACCTTCATGCATTTAGATCAAAGCAATAACGTCACCTGTTTGTGTGGGGGCCTCTGCATCGCCATGCCCAGGTAAGAACCCTGGAGGGAGTTCTGCTGAAGGGACTCCGTAGGGCACCAAAACTCCAGAGCCAGTTCCAGCCCAAATGGGTCCTTGCTATAAAACTCTCCAATCTACAAACACACATAAACAGTCAGCCAAATAAGTTTAGGCTTGACTATGGCTTCTAAGTGGAAACAACATGCTTGCTGCTCTTTTGAATCAATATAAATGGCCTGTTAAATACTAGTCAGCTCCTATAGGACATGGTTATGTGAAATCCACTGTGACACACTAATGACAGTGAGTGTCAGGTGACAAAAAGATGGCTGACCAGGGTCATGAGGTGGTCCAGGTCTTTTCTCAGTGAGGACGGGAGCTCGTTGCCCATCTGCATAGACATGTGGACCAATCTGGCATCCTCGTCAGCACGGTTACGCATCTGCTTTACCTGCAACGCAACACACACCTTGCATACGGAAACTTTTCAAGATACCTGCACATATACACCCCACCCAAAAGGAGGATTAAATTATCCTGCGCCATTCAAACAAACAATATGCTAAACAGGCACCATTGCTAACCTTCATGGGCATGAGTGCCAAAAAATCAGTAATCAGGGAATGGAGGCGGCGAGTGTAGAACTCATCGTGGGTGAAGCCCTCGCATCCCAGAATGCCCTCTGTCATGAACAGGAAAACACTGCCAAGCAACGCCTGATCGGCCAGCGCCTCGTCTGTCTCGGTGAACTCCACCAGGGCCGAGCCCTGGGGCAGCTGAGAGAGGGCACGCAGTGCCAGTGACCAGGCCAGTCGACACACAGCCTGCAGCCCAGGGAGTTTCCAGGGCCCCCCCTCAACCAAGCGACTGTGCACCGAAAACACATACTCCTTCTCTGTCAGCAGGGGCAAGGCCTGCAGCAGGTCTGACACACACACACGGAAAAAACAAACAAACAAAAAGTCATTCATGGATGTTTTGATGAGACCAATCCAACTTCCATAGTTAGCGGTGTCTGGTAGAAGAAAAGTGTCTGGGGTGTGGGATGAGATGCCAATTACGCACTAAAGTCCACTCACCTTCTCTGTCTTCGGTTCCTTGCTCTAAGAAGCTGACATCCAGACAGTAGAGCAGTGCCATGACTAGAGCCAGGTTCACACTGTCCAATGAGCCATCAGCTTCTGCTGTCACCATCTCCAGGTAGCCAATAAGGGCTAGGGTGTCATCCTTACTAAGTGGTGATTGGCAGGTCCACGCAAACAGACAATCGGCCAGTGCTTGTCGGGAGTCTTTGATGAGGTCAGATACCTGGCAGAAAGACAATGTGGGAATGTGAGTGATGAAAAGGTGAAAGGTCACCAGGTCAACCGCATTTCCCTAAGGACATGCTCTCACCTCCTTCCTGTGTTTCTCATTTCCCAGGCCCCGCTCCTTCTGCAGGCGCTCAAACTCACGCGTCACATTGATCTCTGACACCAGCGTCAGTATGCGTTTGGTCAGGCCTTGACTACTCAGCTCATCGGTGAAGCGTGTGGTGAGGGCCACCAGCTCTGCACTGGTGGGTGAACAAACACATACATTCCATTGATTACACAGATAACATGTAAATGTCAACAAGACAAAAGAGAAACAGCGCTTCCATTTTTTTTGTTACATAAGCACCATATTTAAAATAAGTAATTATTCAAAGTTTCATTTGGTGGAAAAGGCAGCAAGAGCAAAAAGTTCAATAATTAGATGCATGCAGAACAGCATCCTTAACAAAAAAAAACATAAGAATATAAACCATTCTTATGCTAGTAGCCTTATCATAGATGCCAGAGACTAAACATATGGGCTAATAAAATTGCTAAAATAGCCTATGACAAATAATTCTGCGTTTTTTTTGGGGTGGGTCCAACCAAAAACAGTGCTGATTTCACCCGTGAAAGATGCTAGTCTGGAGCCCTGTAGGTCATACCTTAGTTCCAAAGTGAAGGTTTTGCCATGACGCGACTGGATTAGCGAGCGCAGAGAATTGGCCACGCAGAGCTTCCCATCCCAATACAGGAGCACTGCAACCAGCCCTCGACTCAGACCGGGGAAGTGGGGCTGCTGGTTCTCACCTGTATTACGAGTGGTGGTATTTTTAGATTCACATCTAGCTAGTGACTGTGTCCAAGGTCATCACTGAGCTGTCTGTTACCTGCCAGCAACAGCTCCAGAGCTGCAAGCTCTCCGATGTCAAAGAGGTCACTCAGAATGAAGGCCTCATTGAGCAGCTGCTCGGGGAGTAGACGCGCTCCCTGCTGGCCCTGGATGGCAATACCTTCGGTGCTGGCTTTGCGCACCTTTTCCCTCTGCTCTGCACTCTTTGGCTAAACGACACAGGGACAACGTCAAGTAAATACACTTGAGAAAAGACCCAGGTTGCAGATTAATGAAAACTCTTCTGCATGCAACTAGTAGCCGGTGACTCACTGGATTCTTGAAGAGTGAGAGGAAATTGGGCTTGTGTTTCTTGAGCTGCAGGTCCAGGAGATGGACACTCTCTGGTTGCCTTCTCCACACGGCCCCCTCTACTGTGTCCCATAGCTCCTTCAGCGGGCCCCACAGACTGGCTCCTGACATGGGGAGGCAAGTTATCATGGGATAATGGAGCATCCGACTCCACTATAAACCGTCCAAATACGATACACAAACACAATAACACAAAATAAAAACTCAATAATTTGATGCATACACTTATATATTAACATGTATTGTGAGTAGACCTGACCAAACTAGTATTATCAAGATATGTCAAATGTAATTATATACATATAGATATAAGGTGTTTGACCAGAAACAAATCTAAACAATATTGGTTCATCACCATTATCTAACGCTAACTGAACTAGTTATTCGGTTAGGAACCTAGTAAAAGCAGCATTAGTGACCATATTGTTTACCTCCTAGTAGTACTAGTTATATTGGAACAGGTGAGACCATTCGTCACATGGACATATAATGACCTGGTAGAGCGTTTGCTTAGTATAAATACTTTTATTTAGTCAGGTTTCATGGAGTAATAAATTAAACACAACCCATGTTACTACTAACTAGTGTCCCAGTGAGAGTACCATGCCCGCGTTTGTAAACCCTTAGCTAGTACTACTAGTAGTATGGTACCGTAGTTAGCGATGCATCCGATATGAAATGAACATATATCGTTATTCAAACCGGGATCTAAATAATTAAAAGGTACGCCGGTCTTGAAGGAGATAAATAAATGTTGAATGTTTGGTAAATAACAATAAACAACTTCTTACCACCCTATTATGAGTAAGAAATAAGCACATACCGGAATTTACCGCCATCTGCGCCGCCATGTTAATCACAAATGTTGGACATTTGACTCAGAGGCCTCCTAATTTGTGCCTGTGTAGAAATATATTTTTTTATTATTTGAACCTAAACTCGTTGAAATATATCCTCTGTTCACAACGAATAACATTATTCGGTATATTATGTAAATATTGAAACGGTGAAAAACAGAGGGAACATAATAAAGTTTTACACTAGTCTTCAGGCGGGGTCTTATTTTGGTACTATGAACCCTAGCTGGTGTATTGTGGGAAATGTAGTCCAATTATAAACCGTTTGGTTCCAATTTCAAATGCAAAATTGCTAAATCAAAATGGGCGGTGTATATGACATCGTATAACATTTGAAATTTCTAATAATAGTGTTATATTTATAACCGGCTTATAATAGCATTAGACGTTTTTAAGGGGTCCTTGGGAAATTGTCAACATCCCTAGGAACCAATATCACACTTTTTGTTTGATACAACCTGTAACGCCGTTACACCCATGTGTCACACGCGAATTAGACTGTAATGAAGGAATGACCGCTATGGAAGGATGCGTTTCACGGCATTAATCGTGATGTTTTAAACGTTTTAAGGGGGAGCATTTGATCGCTTTGATAAGACCATGGCTCGGGTTGTGAAGGTGTTTGTGACCCTACGAAATCATTGGAAGAAGTCTACTGCTGCTGCTTGTGTGCTTTCATACGGGGGCAACTGGCTGTATGGTAAACACTGGTGGGTCTGGGCTTTAATCAGAATTACCCAGAATATGTGTTTTTTTAGTACAGCATGAATATAATTAAGCACAACACTTGGTAGCCATTGTAATGCAATCAGTCATCTCGGGCTTAGGCTACAGGGCGGTTCTTTGGATTGAAACCTAACAAAATTACATAGCATGATGATGTATTTTAATCATGAGTGTTCTCTGTCTATACACTATTTATTCCAGTGATAATCTACTGCGAAGAGAAGCTTGTCTGGTGGCCAGGGTGAGACACTTTATCCTGTATTTCTGTGTTCAATGCTTCTTTGGTCAGCGTTTTACAGTATACCTCTGTAATTCGAAATAATCTATTCCTCATTTTAGGATTTTGGGCGTACGCAGATAGCACCTCAGGAGCAACTGAGAAAAGCCACTGTCATCTTAAACCCTGCAGCTTGCAGTGGGTAAGATATAGCCGTCACGTTGTACTTCCTAATGTTAACCGAATAGATAACGGGTCATTTTACACCACAGGTGTCTCGGCTGCATCTATATTTGCCTAACCACCCCTGTCACTTCTTGCTCTTCTCTCTGATCACAGGAAAGCCAACAATTTATTTGAAAAAAATGCTGCCCCGATATTACACCTCGCTGGTGTGGAGGTGACAATAGTTAAGGTAGGCAATCTGACATTAATGTAAGGCGCTCTTTAGTCTTCAGGTCTACATAGTGTAATATCATACACGTTGTCCCTCCTACAGACAGATTATGAAGGTCAGGCGAAGAAATTGATGGAGCTGATGGAGCAAACCGACATGCTAATTGTGGCTGGAGGGGACGGCACTCTGCAAGAGGTTATCACCGGCATGCTGCGCAGGGCCGACCAGGTGAGCTGTGTGTTATCCTTGTATTTCTAAGTGGGTTTTTTTATGTTCCATAACACCCTCTTAGCTTAACAATCTCTCTCTATGTCTGTCCTGTGGGCATCTCTCAAACTCAGGAGTCATTTAGTAAAACCCCCATAGGATTCATCCCACTGGGGTCTCACAATTCCCTGAGTGAGAGTTTACACATCCTTAGTGACAATCAGGTGAAGTAAGTATCTATCCGTGTCACACCTATTCAAACGTAGTCCATAGAAATGTCCTGTTGTTTCATAATTGGGTGTTTGGGCCCCTTTTTCCCCAGACACATCACATCAGCAACTCTGTCTATACTTCAAGGAGAAACTGTACCTCTCGATGTGCTTCAGATCCAAGTGAGTCCTGGCTTCAGGTGCACCTGCAGAAGAAGAACAGTGTCACGTCTAGAACTTTGAACTTTGTCATGTGATTGTGGTCTTTGTCATGTGATTGTCTTAGTGTATTAATGTTATCATGTGTCCAGGGAGCAAAAGACCAGCCAGTCTTCGCCCTGATTGGTCTCCGGTGGGGGGCTTTTAGAGATGTGACAACCACTATCAAAAAGTAAGAACGCACTGATTACTAGTGATGTTTCAGAGCTTATTATGTTTGCCCAGTATTCCACGGTAAGTCTTAATATTTGTCTTTGATACAGGGGTAATGATTTGCCTCATCATTTTTTATCTATAGGTATTGGTACCTTGGCCCATTGAAGACAAAAGCTGCTCATTGGTTCAGCACGTTACGGGTAAAAACTTTTTGACTTTTAAATCCATGTCCAGGTATCTCTATTGATCCTCAATGCATTTGTATCATGCAGCCTGTTACTCTCTATTCCTCCAGGAGTGGCCCCAGGTTCGGGAGGCCTCTGTGTCCTGCCTGCCACCCACTCCTCGCCCTCCTGACATGCCCGAACAGAAGACCCAGCGGCCCAGTCTATTGTATCGCATCGCCAACAGACTGATAAATTACTGGTACCCACCTATTCCAGGTGACTCTCTTCAGCTGATTTGAGCCCATGGTTTTTGTCGTATGTTTTAGTTGGACAGGAAGTGTAGCCTGCGGTTTGTGTTCTTAATATGTGTGCTGGGGAATGGCTCACAGCATGGAGGGATTTTATTTTTTTGCTCTTTAGTTTTCTTGACCTGTCTGGCCAAAGCAATAATTGTTACTGTGACCTTCATGCAAACAGCGCATAACCCATTGTGAGACCCATTGTGAATCCAAATGGGTTTTTTTGTTAGTTAGAATATGTAGTATTTAACTGGGAAGTGGAAACTGTGCTGTCAATTTTTTCTTTTACTAATATTTGTTATCTTTACTAATATAGCTAAGTAGTAAGCTTTATAGTTGGCATAATATAATTGCTGAAATGCTTTTTAAAGCAACTTACAAGTTGAAAATGATGACTGTTACCCAAATGTAGTTTTAGGGACTTTTCAATGATTTCTGACAGTTTGAAGCATCTGGTGGACTTCAGCCCAAAACAAAACGCTACACTCCATCATGTATCTTCTAAATGTAAGCTTGCATCTTTTAGTTAACAACATATGACTGGCTATGTTTTTCTGTAGAGCCTCCCAAAGTGGAGGAGCCAGTGAGGTGGGATGAGAGGACACTGTCTACATTGGAGCTGTCCATCCACACCCAGAATAAAAACCCTGTCCAGACAGTGAGTAAACCTAACCTTCACCTTTAAGACTCAAGCTGCTAAACCAACAGCTGACGCTAAGTGTCACTTCCCCGGTTCTCTCAGCGAATCAACGACTCCCTCGTCGTCTGTGCGGAGCCAGACTCCTTCACTGTGGGTGAATTCATTACCGCTGGGTAAGGAACTATGAAGACATCCACTCATGTTGCTACTGGTTTAGCTGAGTGAAGAAATTAAACGTTGCTGCTCATGTCCTAAGGCCCGGGTGCGTCAACGCTATTGCATTTGTCTTTATTACAGAGAGAACAAATTGGAGGATTCCACTGCATTCTCGAGCAAATCCCTGAAACTTGAGGCTAGCGCATGTCGACTCCATCTACCCGAGGTGAGACTATCCCTCGGCTGAACACAGAGTCCAGCATCTGTATGCAAAACACGTTATGGGCTCGTGGCCGTCATTACGAATGTGTCATCCTATCTCGAGTAAAACAATAGACCTGACGTCCATGCGTGGTTATATCTCCACCACAGGAAGGCGCCGGCTTCTACAGCATCGATAATGAAGAGTATGAGGCAATGCCGGTGGAGGTGAGGCTTTTGCCACGCAAATTGCGCTTCTTCTGCAGCACGGAACGCAAACAGCAGCTCCTTACACAGGTTCAGTGAGGGACAGTGACCCTCATGAAGGAATGGTTGAGGGCCCAGCGTCTGTGCAATAGAGCTTCGGCCAGTTTTCCTTTGAATTTGTCAATTTGACATGTTAATGGACAGATATCAAAACAGGCCTGGACCAATGGAAGTCTCGTCGTTACAGTACATTTAAATGGTCATTACATTATGTAACAGGATGGATGTGTTTGGCTACTACCAAAATGAATAGCCTGTGTTAACAGGATTGTTTGTGTTGGTAGGTGACTGGTGTACTGATGAGTATTCTCTACTTGTAAAGCTTAACTTGTCATAAAATAATCTTGTCAAATCATTGTATGTGTCTTGTCACATTTCAATACCAATTAACGAAAGCTTTCGTGATATGTGCTGAAATGTTGTCCTGCATGTACAATATCCTATAATGTGTATATATTGATTTTTGCCGCTCAAAAAAGGCATTTTGTTGCCAAAACAATTGCTTGTGTTCGTCGTTGGAGACAAATGGAAACACGTTGAGATAAATGAGCTACATTTGGTCACATTAGGTGTCAGTTTGTTCAGAATTTTGAAAAAACCATGAGCAAAAAAGAACCTTGTCCTGACTCTAAATTATGTTCCTGAATAAATTGATTTCCACTGATACTGGGCCAGTAGAAACAACAGCATTACAAACTTTACCCAGTAACAGGGTGGACAAAAACCTGTATGCCTCTGCCAGGAACCTGGAACTGGTCAACAACTCGGTCTTGTTGCAATTCAATGTATGAAGCAAATAGTTTTTTGACGCCAAATCAACATTGTGCAATCTAAGGCTGGCCTGAAATCCTTTGGCGGTCCGGAGACTGAAGAATCTCAGGGATCTGTTCGGTGGAATGGTTCCAGCCAACGTGTACACTCATAAAAAATATAAGAAATTAGTGATAGCATTTCTAAATGTGATTCATATTCATCATTAATAAAGTACAATATATTCTACATGTTAGACAATTATTATATCCAATTACCCGTTTTTATTTTGTACAACCTTTTTTGCTCATGTAGGTTGATGGTGTAACTTTGACAAAACTGTATCACAAATACAATCCAACCGAAAAACAAGAAATGTTTTAATATATGACAATGGCAGTATGTTACAGTAATGCCGAGCTCATGAAAAGACGAGTGGCTTATATAAACAAGTTACACTGTATTCCTCACTGAAGACCCCGTGTTTTACAGTAGCGCGTGTTCCCGATGAAGGCGTGTGGACAGCAACCGTTCTTACCGAGTATTGGTTCAAAGCTATGGGAGCTGGTAAAGTGCTGAGGTAACACAGATTTCACCTTCTAGTGACATTCAGTGGGGTGACATACTATACAGAAATGTTATTCACACAATGCTGGTACAGGTCTGAGAACACTTTCCCCAACCAAGGCATTTGCAACAGGTCCGTTAGTGCCGTGTACATTCTCTACTCTGTTAACACGATACACCTGAAAAACAAACAGCTGCTTTCACAGGATGTGCTTAAAAGGGAGGTACTGGTGCAAACAAACAGCGGGAGCAAAATGGCTACGTCATGGGTGTGAACAACCATACACATATATAAATGTCTGAAAACATCAGTAGTGGCACATACTGCACAGTAGTTGACTGCGGTTAACAATTAAAAGCAAAGTCTCTATCCCCAAATTCTGTTTAGTTATAATACATCTGTGGTGGACTGGATTGGGTGTCTGCACTCTCCACTAACATGGCCAACTAAGGAAGCCTTATTTCCAACGTTGGGACAGAACCGCAGGTACTTGCTGACCAGTTTGCGGTCTTCATCAAAACTATTGAATCATATTGAGCTCAAATCAATTAGGTGACAGTTTCATTCACTGACTTCTTATCAAATGAATGCAATAGATCTGATCAGATTAATTATGATCAATAAACCAAACCCATTCTGAAAATATATGGACATATTTTTCTTAATCATCACAGTATTTACTATATAAGCCTCTGTCTAAACAGACGACGTCTGTCTGCCCTGTAGAGGGGGGTAGGGGTTACATCTTAACCTTTACATCACCAGGGAACAAAGAATAAAAAGCTGCCTTTGTTACAGTGACGCTTAAAGAACTCTGACAAGTTCTAACAGAAAAAAATGCAATTGCTGCATCTCATCTCTCAGTAAAATACCCATGGATTTCATTCATCTGCAACTGGCTCATTGAGAAATCGTCATAAGTTTTAATCAAAAACACAACGGAATAGCTACTGCTGGCTCAGACAGAGATACAGTTAGTTCACTGACTAGTCTGTTACATGTTATTTCTTTCGATGAGAGACCGTTGTCCTACTGAATTAAAAAATACATTTATCCATAATCATTTGACCCTCTAAAAAAGTCCAGATGTTGAGTAGCAGATGCAGCAATTTTGAAACATCATATATTAACATTAATTCGCCAGGTTCACAGTTTTAAACGACAAATAAAGAACTTAAAAATAGTATACAAGACATATCCAGACATTACTGTACACTTGTGCAATGTTACATACAAACAAGAAAAACATACAGGCGATTGGATGTCACCACTTAAATGTCAGCATTGGATCAGGTCAAGTTGTAGTTTTGAATTAAATGTTGTTAACAGTATTTAACAAGTATTCCCTTATCAATCTTATCTCCATAATAAATACCTCCTTGTGTGAGGGAATTACCTTACATAATATCTTGCATGATACATTTTCCCTTCTGGGATTTACTAAAAAACTCAGTATTCTTATTTGACTAAAACGGTCTTTCTGTTGACGTGACCAAACACGTGATTCCTCTAATAATTAACTTTAAATTCCATTGAGATAAGGAAGGCATCAAGTAGAGAACAATCCACACCGAACACTAGATCTGTGGTGCTGTTGGTTCCTGTGTGTGGGTTCCTGTCTGTGGTGCGCCTGGGTGAGGACACAGAGGCACGTTGAATAAACTGAATCAACTTACCAGGCCTCTCCAAGCAGAGATCCAAATGAGAAGAGAACAGATGCCAAGCAAACAGAAGAACAAGACAGGTGGTTGTTGAACATGAAATGGACCGCATCCAGAACACACTCCAGGATCCGGATGTGTCATTAATCAACGTCCAATTGGTACGTTAACACTGGCCATAGACAGTATCATCCTAGAACCTGGCATGATATCATGAGAGAGATGGGCTGGAGGCAGGTGGAGGAAAAGGAGGCAGTGTCTTCAGGTGACCTGAAAAAGCCCCTCAGGGCTCAGCGGCAGCAGGGATTATCCACAACCAGCAGGGCATCAATGCCGTAGACCTCCATCAGGTCCACCAGGAAGGAGCGATCTGCCTGGGGATCCAGCCCCATTGCCCTCATGTGGTCTTCAGTCAGCACGGGCTCCTCACTCCCTGCCACCTCCGATATAGTCTGGAAGATACGGTTATTCTGCTCCATGAAAAACCTAGTGAAGAAAATCAAAGACATAGAAGTTCACACAGAAGTTTGCATTTGCCATTAATGATAGTTTGCTACTGTAATCATCGAAACACGCTCACAGAATGAAGAGGTCTTCCTCATTTGATGTGCAGTCTCCATCCACCTCCTGAGTGTAAAGTAGCATTTGCCTGAAATGACCAAAACATCATGATCACCACCACCTATTTTTTTTTAACTGCTCACACACAGTTGATCTGTCTGTATACCTCTGTTCACTTAGTTTTCTGTATTTCTCCCGATCTGCCCCATTCACCCGGAGCAGTGACTGCAGACTGTCTCTGTGTGTCTTCACATTCTGATTGTCCACATACACATCATATAACTCCTTCTTCTCCTCAAATATCTTCTCTGTGGTACCTAAACAAAACACACACACACACACAATGATTCTGGATCCCAGAGAATAACCCCTGTCGATAACTCTTTAACCTCAACCCCAAAAAAACAAACCTTAACCACTGAAATAAACCTTTTCCACATTTGGTCCTGACAGGTATAATAAAACAAGCAAACACAGTTAATAGATACAGCTCCAGGTCAACACTTACAGGCCACATATGACATCTCGGTTGCCAGGGTGGCGATATCTGCCACATTGATGTAGAAAAAGGGGCGGAACTCAGGCACAGACATACCTATACCAGGTATAGACACGTTGGCCAGACAACAACAGCAGTACACTGCGTGTGAAAGAGAACCATTACAAAAGTTAACAACATTAACACTGTAATAACAGCTGAAGAAATATCTGTGGTTTAGGTGTGTGTGTGTGTGTGAGTGAGAGAGTTTCCTCGCACCTCTGTAGCACACCACACCAACGGGTGGTGGAGAGAAGATAAGGATCCGTTTTCGGAGCAAGGCAAACTTCCACAGCACCATGATCTGCTCCCCAAAGAAGCGGATGAATTGGGACATACAGCCAGCTGGGTGGGTGATCTGAAGAGAGAGCGGAGTCTGTCAGGATGTCTGGTAAAGATACTGTGTCTACTCACCGAAGAAAAACAAACTCTGTCTTTCTCTGACATAAAAGTCATATAAAGTATGAGTTCCAATCACATACATCTAAAATGCACAAATGTTATCCAAATGTTATCCAAAACAACATAGTAAGTCCAGACGGTTGCAGATGGCCGTTGGGTTCACCTTCATCTCTGGATGCATGCATCGATTAATAGATGGCATCCAGGCACTGGTTGGACAAGCAGGAACCAGGCCATTCCCAGCTGCGGGCAGCACAGCTTTCTTATCCTCGTAGAAGGCTTCTAGGGGAGAGTATGACCCAGGGCACTGCAGCTGGTGTCTGCATGGAGACGAGACAATTCATTAGATGAAACTGTACTCTTTACATATGTGGGCAGTGGGCACCCCAAGAAGATGCTGGTATAAATGACTAGATTAAATCTGAGTTAGCCACTGGGAAATCAAAGTGATATAGTTATTCAAATTCATCCGCATACCAATTATTGTGCTGTATAAAGTCAAGCTGAATTTGCATGCATCAAAACCAATGAGATGGATGTGTCACTTCTTTCTGCATATTCAAATTAGATTAAATAAACCCGTTTAAGATTTTTCAGCACAAAGCAGTAAGAAACAAAACAGTAATCTATGGTGTTTGGCTCTTTTCTATGATTAGATGAGTGTACACTCCCCTAGTTGTGTATTTGAGCAGTGAAGCTACGACAATTACCGAGAATCGACCCAAATTGATTAGTAGAGTCGCTGTTCAAATATACCTAGAAGTAAATACAAAGCCTGCTTATGAATAGCTACTGGTGACGGTGGTGACACTGACTCATGTCAAATGTTTAATGCATGAGAGGACGGAAAATACAGATGGAAGACAAGAGAAAGGAAGTCAAGAGTGATATATGACAGACAAAGAATAAGGATGTCACACGCACACGCACAACAACAGACAGTGACGGGCAGAAAGTGAGAGCGACAGACGGCAGTACTCACTGAACCTGGTTCTCAAGGAAATGCATGTAGCGATACAGAAGGGTGTACGAGGGAGATAAAATACCAACAGACTTCATCCTAGCCCCTCTTTCCAATTCACTTTCAACGGGCATGTTAGCAAAACATGCCAGACCAAAGTAGCAGCCTTTACGGAAATATCTGTAAAAAGACAAAACTGTCATGAATTAACGTAGTGGATGTAAATGTAACTCCAAGTGCCCTGGTGTCATTCTCATTAATCAGACCCTGTCCCCTGGCACCATAGTAACGTAGTTCATTGAGGTGGGGAAATGTAGTCTTACATGAAGTCATCGGCGATTCTGTGAGAGCCACTCGCCATTGACTTGAACTCCACTCCGTCAAGATTCACGTCATGCGGTAGGCACCATTCCACCATGTTACCTGCCATTGACAAACACATAAACAGCCTTTTCCATATACAGGCTGTTGTAAAAGCCAAATCCATTACAGTCAACATGTCACCACGTCTGACCTCCCACATTCTACCTGTTTGCTGCAGTGAGAAATCCAATTATGTTCTTTCTATTTGTGGGTGTGGAGGGATAATAAAGAAATTACAATCACTGTGGGCTACTGGCAGTAATCAATGTTATCACATTTTACTGATAGCAAAACTATACAATTCGCCAAACAACTGACTTGGGTCTGATCTTATTGGGTCACTTGAACAGTGTGAATAAGCAAACTGGGAAGTAGGAATTCCTAGGAATTTCTGGGAAGCATCCATTTCTTGCAACGTCACTCATTCTTCACTGTGGGCAGTTCCACCGCATCATTCAGACCCCTACATGTATTGTATAATTGGCCTGGCTCACCTGATCTTGTGTCAAATGTCACGACAAACACGGACACTATTTGGTCCCTTTCCTCCCATCCTACTCGTTGCTTGAGAGATATCCCTGGGTTGCCATGGATAGGGCTGCATGGGCCAGGGTAATCAAGGCGAGGGCTCCCATTCACGCTGCGCACAGCTGTCACAACTGCTGCCCCTCCGTAGCCGACGGTGGGTGCGGTGCTGTCCAAAAGACGGCGATCTGGCGGACTGGAATCCGTACCATTTTTTTTGGACTGGCTTGGCAGTTTGGCTGCCGGAATCTCCTCCCAGTCGAGCAGTGGAGCGCGGTCCGACTGCTCGATCATAGTGCTTCCTAAATGGAAGTAAACAACGCGAAACTAAGAAGAGAATAATGTTGCAAGCGACAAAGACAGTATTCCGCGTCAACAGAGCATTGCTAATGTTTTCACTCCTCCCGTTTCTTCCTATTTGTAACCGTGTCACATGCGCAGATGAAGAGTCTTCTGCTCCAGTGGCTAGGGCAGTGTTGTTTTGGTGATGATGTCACACACTTCCGCTCTTGGTGATGATGTCACACGCTTCTGGTCACGTGGTCTTATTCAGAACGTATCGATACTAAACTGTTTTTAAAACTTACTCACTTTTTCTTTTTTACAAATGTTACATGCGACATCTAATTTAATTACATTATGTTCCAACCTTTATGGTCCTATTTAGGTTGGAACATAATATGTTCCAACCTAAATAGGACCATAAAGAAAAAATCGAAATCATGTAATTACTGAAATTAGCATAACAAATTGTTCACGATTGACAAGTTCAAGCCGTATCTTCAAAGGCAGGTGTTTTACATGACATTCGTCCAATGGGATGCATTATATCGGGGAAATACTCTAATCAATTAATTAATTTAAATAGAATCTGCTAAATAGGGTACCGTGGACGAAATTCCATCTTGGTGGTCTGGAAGCCAGTTTGTTTGTAAGTACCGGTACTTCCAATAGTATAAAATCAAAGCTTTCACAACACTGGAACATATACCAATTGTGAAAGTTAACATATTTCCTTAACTTGGAAACATGCACTTGGGACTAACCCTTTTGAGCTTTTTGTGTTAATGAAAACAACCACTTAAATATGAATGTTTTTTTTCTTTTTTACCAGAGCTCCTTGAGACAAGGATGGCTACTGGAAGTGACAAGATGGTGAAAACTTTGGACTTTTCTAGCTGTGGAGAGGACAGTAGTGACAGTAGTTTGGATGAATGGATCAGAACTCCAAAGATCTTAAGTCCTAATTCTGTATGCCGGACTCCAAGAGTACAGCGTCATCGAACCAGAGGCAGTAGCATATCCTTGTCCATTTCGGGTTCTCCAACCACACCAATTCCTTATGCCGCATGGAGAAAACTCAGACTGTGTGACTCCCCAAGTACACCCAAAGTGTGTGGACGAAGAATATATAATGAATGCGTCATCAATTTTTCATTGTAATATTGTTTAATGATATCCGGGAGAATTAGTTGGAAATCGAGCAATGTAAAATCCTTGAATGCATTGCCTTTTTACTGGTCAAAATGTTTTTGACCTTTTTCCCTTAAGAGTCTGCTGTCCAAGTCTTCCCTGCCCACTTCCAGCACCAAGATATGCCGCAGTCAGAGGGCCCTACACTTCACCTCTTGTGCTGACCCTGTCCAGCGTAGCTGTATTCCGTCTGTCAACATTAACCCCTTCACCCCTGACACGTTCCATAGGAACGGCAAGCACAACAAAAGGAAAAGTCGAAGGAGCGACGACGACGATGATGATTATGGACACAGGTAGCCCATGCCAGAGCGTTCTGTTGTGTATGTTTTGTTGAATTGTTCTACTGCCGTGGGCTATCAGATATCAGCAAGTTCTGAAACCAAGTGGGTTACACAACATAATCATTCTCTCTACTAGAATGAAACCGACCCACACGTCATCAGAGGATGATGAAGCATTCCTCCCTCCCAAGGTACAAACTATTTTCGTCAGTGGTTGGAACCGTTTGCTAATGCTGTCAACGAGATTGTAATTTCTCTTCCCAGTCACGTGCCCACTTCCTGTATTTGTCATCCGTTTGTCATCCTTCTGTTGCAGAGGCAGGCTGTCCAGGCCTTCATGCTGTCTAGGTATGAGAGTGAATTTCTGGAGCTCGGACGCATCGGTGTGGGGGAATTTGGAGCTGTGTACAAGTGTGTGAAGAGGCTAGACGGCTGCTTGTACGCCATCAAGCGCTCTCGCCGACCGCTTGCAGGGTCCGCCAATGAGTGAGTCAACATCACCATCCTCGCGCTGTGTTAAAATAGGGCTGTTGGTGTAAGACAAGTAAATATGTCATTAATCGTTAATGCTTCTGCATGTTTGTTTTTTTAACTTAACAATTGCTATCTAACGGATGCAATAATGTTCCAATGTTTTCTTCAGGCAGCTGGCCCTTAAGGAGGTATATGCACATGCTGTGCTTGGACACCACCCCCATGTTGTCCGCTATTACTCAGCATGGGCTGAGGATGATCACATGATCATACAGAACGAGTATTGTAATGGTAGGGTGTGGACATTATTAATAAATCTGCTGGTGAGGGGAAGAATTGATTATGCTTTTGGGTTGAATGCTGGTTCAGCGTCATAGCTGGTTTAACGTTTTGGTTCTGGCTGTGATGTTCTAACATACAGGGGGGAGTCTCTATGACGCTATGGCAGAAAAGGAGGCATGTGGAGAGCTGTTTTCCGAGCCTCAGTTGCGGAATCTACTACTGCAGGTCTCCATGGGTCTCAAGTATATTCACAGCTCCTCTCTTGTGCACCTGGACATCAAACCCAGTGAGTGCTCCCTTCTCTTTTTTGTATTCGCTTTTTTCACACTTCTCACCTCCACTCTCTCCCCGTATTTGTAGGTAATATTTTTATCTGCCAACGCGCCAGTTTGAGCGTGGGCGACGAGGGTGATAGTGACGACGAGGAGGAGGATGGAGGCCCTTCATCAGGGGTGGTTTATAAAATTGGTAATAGTTTTGTTTTAGTCAGCATTGTCACTCATACGATTTCACTCCTAAC
The DNA here is from genome assembly GCA_029465975.1 of Dallia pectoralis. NCBI lineage: Eukaryota > Metazoa > Chordata > Actinopteri > Esociformes > Umbridae > Dallia > Dallia pectoralis. The sequence goes on along the minus strand of CM055740.1, from coordinate 8,834,528 downwards.
TTTGTACAACATAATGGACTAACTAGCTGTGGTTTATTTGTCTTTCCAGGTGACTTGGGCCACGTGACGTCCATCAACAGTCCACAAGTAGAAGAGGGGGACAGCCGCTTTCTTGCGAGTGAGGTCCTACAAGAGGTACAGTAAATCATGTGGATCTTGTCAGATTACTGTATACTGATTTGCTTCATCATGAATGTACATCTAATCCCCTAGTTCCCTTGTCCAGGACTACAGCAATCTACCAAAGGCGGACATATTTGCGCTAGGGCTGACTTTGTTACTGGCAGCTGGGTCGCCCCCTCTCCCTCAGAACGGAGATGAATGGCACAGAATCAGAAAGGCAAATTTACCCAGCCTGCCAATGGAGCTCTCATCTGCTTTCAGAAGCCTGATACAGGTACCCAAATATATTCATAGTTTGTCACTGTACCTGTGTTTCTGCAACTGTAAACCATAACCCAGCCAATATGTTCGTATTGGCTCATTGTCTGGTACGGGCAGCCCTCACTACCTTTATTAAGCTCATCTTTTACGTGAAACATTGTAGGCCCAGTGTGCATTTAAACGTGATCCTGTGTGCGCTCTGACCATCAAATATCAGTACATGGGAGGCACCATAGGTTCTGTTGCTTTGGATCAGACACGATGTTGCACTGTTTGTTCCCATCTCCGAAGATGCGAGTGGGCATTTGGCAACTCCAACTCTTTGAATCCTTAGTCCTCGGGTTACCAGTACCATGCCCAATCATCTGAGCTAATTTTGAGTCTACCTTGTTGTAAATCAGCTTTTTTGTCTGTCAGACTATGCTGGATCCGGAGCCATCTCAACGTCCCTCTGCGTCTGCTCTATGCAGACACCCTGTCCTGAAGGAGAGGACTGGGAAGCTCGCTGCTGAACTGCGCAAAGAACTCAACGTGGAGAAGTTCAGGACGGCCATGCTTGAAAAGTAAGGAGTGGGAACCTATTTGTACACTCTGATCAAACTGGAAATGATTCTCCACTAGGGGGTGAAGTTTAATCTGAAATGGAGCGGTTGGACGAGAGTCAACTTTACTGAATATGTCGTCAATGGTGACGGTCATGCTAAAACTGGTTATTGGTGACCACAACCATCTCCCTTGTGACGCCAATATCATGTATATTACCTCTTTCCTGGTAATGTTAAGTAACTTCAGTATGAAAGCTATATATATATAAATAATGTGTTTTCTGAAACTGTAGAATTATCGCTGTTGCGACTGATTTCATGTACATTAACAACCTCTGGTGAATCGTTTACAGAGCGCTGCAGGAGGCTCGTTTGGCAGCCCTGTCCCCACAACCTTCCTTTAAACCTGGGCTACAGCAAACCATTGAGACAGGGTCTATGCCTAAAGCTGGCCGGAGGCTGGTCGGTAAAAATGCTCCCCGGTCCATGAGCTTTGGTTGCCCACAGTGACCACATGCCATAACTTCCAGAAAGTGCCAAAAGATGCTCCTTTTTCACTGCATTCTTTTGGGTTGGCCCTGACTCAAAAGAGAATTCATAAACTTGCTGAATGTATGTTGGCACAAGGTAAAACATTACCGGGAAGTGCTTCTGGATTAGGGTTAAAGCCTAATTTTATCAAAGCTGGGGGGTTTTTGTACACCAGTGGCACATTTTCATCAATCCAAATATTTTTTTAATTGTAAATAAACTTTTAAAACGTCATGAATGGGTCGTCCGACTGTAGTTCTTTGTTTGTATCGATTTCAAAGTGTAGACCATTACACCTTTAAGCTTGTTTCATTATAAAAACGCTTGATTAGTACGAATGTCGTTCACCTGCTTGGCATGTTTGTCTCTTCCAAACCTAAATTTAAACCTTACAGGAATTATTTGAACCAGTAACGGGGACTTTCCAGAGTTAGCGATTCTAGGCTTATCTATACTACAAGACATGCTAATATAACTGGTTACTAGACAGGTTTGTTGCAATTGGTAAAGCCACTGGTATTTTACTTACTAGTAGTATGCATATTAATTTGTTTAATCAAATGGTTACCTACTTGATTAAACAAAATGTAATACCCTTAGTTTCAGTTCCACTCACTTGATCACACATTTCGATAGAATATTTTTTTAACGGTACATTTTAGTTTAGTTGGTGCCCACAGAAGACTGACACCACTTTTGGTTATCTTGCAGTGACAGACCTCAGGAGGGAAACCCCACAAACATGTCCCATGGTGCATGCATTACCATGCATGACTGAACATTTTAATGTTGGACATGTACCCTCTTATCCCATGCAGTGTTAACTGTCAACTGAATTGCAGATGTTTTTGGTGATGACCAATGTATTGACTTAAACAACCATCTCTCTATACTCTTAAATCAACGTCGCTCCATCCAAAACAAGATCCTCGGAATGAAGGCCTGTAACGCTCTAATGTAGTTAGAATTGTTATTTTAATGTATAGTCTTATTTTCACCCTAGGCCACATCAGCATTTTGATGGCCCTCAAAGGGGCTGCATTTGGTAATTATGTATTCAGTGTACATGCATTTACATAAATGTTTAAATTTATGTAAGCCTATTGCTCTGTTTTATAACGAACCCCTTTCATTTATCAGGTTTAGAAACACACATTACCAAACTTGTCACACCAAATTGACATGCATTGTGTGAGGGTTAATGATCACAGAAATGCTGTGAAGGAGCAATTACTTTTATTTTAAGACAATTTCTCTTTAGGCATATCAAGCAGGCCACATTAAATAATGCAATTTGGTTTGACGTGTGTTCTAGAAGGTCACGGTGCTGGATGGCTTATGTCAATGTTTTGGCACAGCTATTATACAGGATGTGTTACATATCCTGTTGCAAGAATGTAAAAATATGAATGTCTGGATTCTTTGTTTAAATCGAGTACAAAGTACTGTACTCTGTTATTACTTCCAATTGAATGATTGTTTTAAATGTATATCGGTTATCTTGTCACCTAGGATATGGGTTGTTCATCGTTCAGAAAAGTTATGCTCTACTATGCCCTTAAAATTTCCCTAAAAAATCCCCTAAAACATATCTAGAATTTCCAAGACGCCGAACACGCTTTAGGTAACTCATTAGTACATGTAATTATTTATAGATTCAGATCTCGCGATATTATGTTGGGGGCGGAGTCTATTCTATGTTGTTGTGAACACTGGCTAGCTGCTGATGATAAGTAGTGTTGTCGAATCTGGGACTGCAACTATATCAAGCTTAACTTAACACCCAAAACATTTACCAACGGTTTCACGAGGTGAGTGATCAAGGGAAATATCCTAGCTAGTTTAGCATTTATTATCGGCTCTCATCAAAGCAGTTTAAGGACCGGCTAGCTTAGTTTTTAGCTAGTTTTACCGGGATGAATCGAAAGTATACGGTCACATATTTACGTGTAACTTCAGTTTTGCGAGTTGCGTTTATTTAAGACTAGTATTCCATTTCTAGAAACATCTTGAACTCTAGCAATACATTTGTATTAGTTGCTATTGATAGTCAGTTGCATTATTACTACTATCATAAATGGCATATTTTGATACGCAACGTTGTGTACTGATAATAATCAACTTGTATTTAAAACACTCCTCTACGTTACAGTCTCTAGCACATGGAGCAATGAGAGGTTGCCCTATTATCTGTGCATTCTTACGGGAGAAATAAATATATATTAGGTTATTCAACTCAACTTTCCTCTTTATAGTAAGTGAAGCTATCTTATAAAGAAGCTAGTCTGATAGCTTCCGGGTGTTGTCAGACTAGATGCGCAGATATGACTAATAATGCCGGTGTCTGTCTGGCTCTTTATTGACCTGCGTGAGGCGCAACGTTACACAGAGTGAAGGTACTTGATCGAGGCCGTGTAAATGTATTTTATTAGTATTATGTGGTGAAACCTGGAAGAGTTGTTAGTAACAATAATTGGAAGTGTAAAAAAGACCTGAAAGTTGTCGTTTTTTTATGACAGTTAAAACAGATTGCCAGATTCAGTGCTCCATGGCAAGCCATCTAATTGGCTGTTGAGTATTTTTTATACCGAGCCCTGTTTACTTGTTATTCACAATTTAATATTATTTTGATTCACATTTGACAATGTATTACATATCTCATTGAATTTGAATGGCTTTTCCCACATAGGAAGCAGACAATATGGGGGATTATCAGACTCCTCTAGTCTTTCTGACCTTCCTTCAGCAGCAGAGCTGTAACAATGCAGAACTCAAGAGAGAGTTGGATTCGTTGAGCTATGAACTAAAACGTACCCAGGACATCAACTGCCCAGGTCTGGGAACCAACTTTCACGAAGAGGGCGAGCTCCAAACGGATGGACACTACGGCAGCGGTAGGATCTACCTGGGTGATCTTGAACCCCAGGTAGAACTGGAATTGCCAGGTTTGGTTACTTTCTTTCATTCTAGCCTGTAAAATAATCAAAGTACTATTCACTTAATTTTTAAATTTCCTAATTTTAAGTGATACCGACTATATGCTACGAGTGATGAAATCCACATTTATTACTCAGTGCCCTGCCAATGTATTCACACACTTGACCGATTTGTTCATTTTCCTGAATTTCAAATGGTACATACAGTGTAATCTGATTCGATTTTACTTTAATAGACACTGAAACTGTACTCTCAAGTTATATAAAATGGCGGTAGCTGAGTCATCGACGTGCTGTACTAGTGCCGTATGTCTAGGGGAAGCTTTATTGTTCCAGGTTACGCTGACAGGGACCTAGTACATCAGTGTTCACCTGTTGCCAAGGGACTGAAAATAATACTGGTTTGACACAAAAAAGATACTTCTAACAGGAACTGTGATTGTTCTTGCCACAGTGGACCCTGCGGAAGAAGCCGCCCTACGAGCCGTGGCAGCAGGGCTGATTGAAATAGCTGATCAGCTCGAGCGTAGTCTGGTGGTCCAGGCTTCTGAGAATCTCACCAAGAAATTGATGAAATTTTCAGTCCCGGTGAGTTTCTGTGAATCAGAACTAGTTGCACAACTTAAGGACCTTTATTGCATTTCAATATGCCTACCTTGCATTGTTACGCTTTAACGATCTGGCTTGTTGCTTAAACAAGGTAGAACAGAATTTCCAGTAAACAGTGTAGGTGTACCGTATATTTTCAAGAGGAAATGCACTCTAGAAATCAACAATTCATATTTGCCGTTTTATAACCTGGCAATATATTTAAAGGGACATTGTGTAGAAGCCAGCGTCTTAACAAAAACACAACTTGTTTCTTCCTGGTCTCCCCTTACTGATTAGGCTGCTATAGTGCAGGTCCAGGGTGGTTTAGGATATGAAGAATCAATATTGTCATTGATTAATGTGAGTATAAGGCAATGCAAAGATGTGTGTATATATAGACAGGCAAATAAGGTGAATTGGCAAATATGTCAGTCGCTCTGATTACCTCCGTAAAAAAATATTACTTAAAAAATATTACTGGTCATTTTTGCTTGTTATACTTATACGTACGTATGAACGCACCCACTTACTGTATGGCTAAATACATGGGTGGCCAGGGTAGTGTGCTGAAAGTATAGATATAGGCAGAGTTGGCAAGTAACATTTAAGGCTGCCTTTATTATGAAGCACTTTCTGACTAACAGAAAATAACTTTGGTCTATAAAATTTTACAATAATGTACCAATTCGGGCAAATTTATTATAGTATTTTTGTGAAAGAAATGGTCTTCACGGTGTTTGCAACCATGTGTAGTTAACTAGTAATTTGTGTGACAATTGTTTTCTGATACATTTCACGCTAGCTAGCAACTATCAGTCAGACTGTCAGTCATGAACGGCACACAGCAAACCTCAAACCAGCCTGAATTGACCAGGCTGTTCAACCGGTCGACCTCTTGTATATAATGTCATTTTTGTGTTTGATAATGGGTACAATACGTGTCTATGCATGTCATTTGTCTGATTTCTGTTGTGTTTCCTGCCTCTCAGATGTGGAGGCACCACCTAGCACTGGAGGTGGAGTGGTTGAAAAAGCAGTCCCTGGGTTCTGTCTTGGACCATCTACCACAGGAGAGGGTTATACTGGCCCTCACTCTGACCCTGGTTAAGGGTGTGTGTGAACGTGCTCCTGGACTGCTCAGGAGTCTGTTCACTACAGCACTGCAGTTCACTGGAGCCCGGTGACTACAGAAGCCGGATCTCACAGCAGGGAAGGAAACGTTCCCCTGCTAATTATCAGGGACTAATTCAGGTCTAGGACATCTGGCAAGTACGAATAAGTATAAAGTGTTTGGACCGCCCATGCTGATTGTTGCCTACCCCTGCCTTTTGAACTTTCCACCTAGGACACATCACCAATTATTAGTTTGCCATGAGTTCTTTCAGGGAGTACGGTATTTTCATCGCAGGCTGTTCAGTGAATATATAGTGTCCAGTTACTATTGTTATTAAAGAAAATTGTTATTTACAGCTGGTCGAGATCAGCTCAGACTAAACTGCAAGAAGACTGAAAAGGTTTGCTTTTTTGTGCGACGTTATTACTTAAACAAATTAATTTCACACTAGATATTGTTTTCGAATGGAAGATACTTGAATTATTATTTCTTTACAGAAGGGATAAATATGAATGTCCTTTGTTTTGTATGTAGCTCATGAAAAGTGTTCATCCTTGAATTCAACAGGGATATAAATCGAATTGTTATTTTTTCACAAATTAAAAAAAACTTTGTAAAGAAGACACTGTGTTAACTGTTAATCATTGTATTTATAACTGGAACTGAACAAACCAAAGCATTTGCATATTTTGTGGGTTTCAAGTGTTCATGTTAGTTTGGGACTTTTCCATCCATACTGAACCAAACACTTTAAATAGTTTCTTTATTCTGGTGTCAAACTGTACACAAGTTGGGGATTTTACATCCTTACTGTACTTCAACATACTCACCATTTCCCTTTGTAAATTTTCACTTTCAGATTCTGTTTTTGCACTCACCAGCCACTTAATTCGGGACACATGTGGTACATAACATAGAAAGGTGAAATAGAATGAGACATCTGTTAGATGAAAATGGTGTTAAACAAACATACAGCAGTTTGTTTTTTACATGCCTTCTTAATGAGACTGGATAGCTTCTCCAGCAGACTACGGTTCTCTTTGCAACAGCGGTTTGCACAAGGGCATATCTGAACGCACGTGCCAAAAGAAGCTGCTACCTGATACTAGTGATGTCACCAATTGGTACGTAACAATAACACAATAGAAACGAACCACCCAAACCACTTGTCTGCAACCCTTTGATGTGTCTTACATGACTGTTACCAGACGGCAATGACACACATCCTGTTCCCTCAGCTGCTGATATTTAACCAAGCACCGGGACAGGAAGTGTGTACTAGTAAGTCATGTTCGGTTATTTTACTGTGAACGCCTATGGCTGGATTTAATTTAAATCATACAATTGCATTGTCCTTATAGATTTATTTTACATTACTTTATCCAAAGTAACAGAATGACAGATTTCTTCCCCCCCACAGCTCTTGTGCTTTTGCCTAACAACCTCAGATGTGAGGCTCTCTGCTGCCCCCACTGGACTACATTAATTTCTTGCCCACACATCGAATGTATACTTCCGGATGGCGCAGGCGTACCGAAGACCTGTGTGATTTAAGTTGGCTATTAGTAAAACACCTACGCTGTTGGTTTGACTGAATTAGAATCCTCTGCTGTGGACATGATAAGAAAGTCATGTTAAGTGATGGTGGGGGGGAATAAAGTCACCAGACGCAGTTGTTATGTTTGGAAGTTTTAATGTATTGGTTAGGCACACTATTGGGGTCAAAGCTGAATGGCAAGCCAGGAGAGGTGGCAAACAAGACAAGGAACCAGGGAACTAAAAAGACAACTCCTATTAGGTTAGTTACAGTGGGTTGGCTGGGAAGGACACAACTAATAACTTGTCCTCCTGATTGTGATGTGGTCTGTCGAATGAAATAAGGAGATGATCTATAAGTAATATTTCAATTGTTAGCCTTGTGTCCTGGACACGACTTCTGCTGAACAAGTAATTATCATTTGATAGACATTTGTCTTGGAGGCGTTATTCCCATCCATCATTCCCAGTCGACACATGTGCCTGGAAAAGTATTGACCATGATACCAACGTGGTTAAGCTGGAAATTTCATTCACATAAACATAAACGCACACAGCTGCAAACTGTTAGTGGCTGGGAAGCCCCCTTGGGCGATGGCCCACCATTGCTTGGGGAAGCATTGTCAAATGAGATTTATTATGCTCCAACAACTCAGGCAGCTGCATAATAAACGGATGTCGTCACGTGAACATGTACGCTCGTGTTGACCCAGAAATCTTTCTGGTTGGAAGACCAGTGTGGAAAAAAAACAAATGGCTTGGCATGGGAACTATAAGGAAAGCTTGTCATGATCTTCAGCTCTCCCGAATCTGTGGTGAGTTCTGATGTAACCAGGACTGTAGATACAATTGGATATGACAAAACTGGGGAACTGAAAAACAGAAAACGCAGCCCATCTATGAGACATGGTTGAGTTCTATACCAGAGATATTCTAAACATACATACTTAACAACACACCTTCATACACGTAGTGGTGAATAACACATTAACTCATCGCAAAACCCTCAAGATGGAAGGTGATCAATACAAAAGTCTATCTCACTCTGGCTGTAACTTGGGGTACTTTTTAATCCTCAATGTGCAGTTTTTGCAACCAAATTAAAAACGTATTGCAATGCAGTTATTATAACACTGCAAAACAACCAGAAAGGATGACGTAATGTAAAGAAATAACACGTTGTCCCCTGAATATACCATCCCTTTCATATCTCAAAGTAAGAAAAAAGCTTCCTCCACCCATAGTAACCATCAAACATCTGTCAAATAAGAAAAAAGTAAATACTAATAAACATATCTGCTTCATATTCTAGTGTGACATTACTGAATCACAATGCAGTGCTTTCATATCATCCAGTAGTCAGTGTATCTACAGCCACACATCAACACCTCCAGTACTTATATCTTATAGGACACATTGGATAAGAGACTCTGCCCACTGACTCTTCTGGGCTACACCAACTAGGCTCTGAGGACAGAGGCACCACAAGCAGCAACCAAGTGCTTAACTCCCCCCCAGCTTGTATCTGTGATGTCACATCCATATAGTACAGACCCATGCCCCCAGGAAAAAATACACAAAACAAAGACATATTGAGAAAAAAAAAGTATGATGACGATAAGTTGACAAGGTTTAAGAGAAAAACTGGAGACAACAGTTCATACGGCGTGCACCTAGCAGAGGCAGCACGGCAACCCAGAACCAACAGTGAGCCAGGCAGGGACCAATACGAGGGTGATGTCTTGGGCAGCCACAGGCTACTTCCTCCGGTGGGTCAGGGCTCCCCAGGCCACAACTGCAGCTAGGGCCACTAACACGGCTCCACCATACAGCAGCACTGGAAGCTCTGACTTCGTCTGTACAGGGACCTCATCTGGCGGGGGTGCCTCCAGGACTGCTGCTGCTGCTGCCTCCAACTCAGCCTCAGACTGAGGATCTTCTAGAACAAGCTCCGGCTTGTGTGCATCGGCAACGGGTTCTGAAATTGGTTCCGGTTCTGGAACTAGCTCTGGTTCTGGTTCTGTGACTGACTCTGGGATTAGCTCCGCCGGAGGAGGAGTAAGTAGCGCCTCGCTGGGGGACGGGGGAAAGTTCTCCACAACGTCGGTGGGTTCAGCTTCAACTAGCGGGGCTAGAGCAGCTGACACGGGCTCTGACAACGAGGAGGCGACACGGGGATCCGGCTCTGACGGAACTGCTGAAAGGGGAGTTGGCATCTCTAGAACGACCGGCTCCTCCAAATATGCCGCCACGGGCTCTAGGGTTGCCGGGACAGGTGGTGGGCTGTCACCGGTAAACTGTGCCCTCAGCTCTGCCAGCTCGCTCTCCGTCCCCAAGACACTTAGCATGCTCTCCTGCAGCTCCGGGTCCTCCCCCTCCTCTGCATCCTCTCGCTCCATGTGTACGATGTCAGAGTTGGAGGAGTTGTTCTCGCTTCGTTCCTCAGCCAGGACACCCTCGATGCTGTCCAGACTCTTCATGTCTTCTGGGTGGTCCATCATGCCCACCTGTGCCCAGGACTCGTGGCCTGCGAGAGACACGGGTAAGCTCTCAGTCTGCCAGCTGCCAGGTCCACTGTCGTCCCGGATGCCCAGCAGCGACGTGGGGGGACTGAAATGACCGGAGAGCTGCCCTCCAGACAGAATGTAGATGTCGTTGCTGTCTTCGGCTATCACCACGTCCTGCTCCTCTTCCTCCAGACTATACACTGTACCCTTAGAGAGTGGGAAACAAAAGGTCATTGGTGAGTATAGAAACAAAAAGAAAATAAATAAATATCCCTGGAAAAATGTGAGATGCTTTTTTGAAAGCATTATATATTTTTGAAGGGTTGTGGCATGACAAAGAATAACATAAAACATTTTAGTTAGAATTCTGTGACAAAAGTGGTTGCCTTTGACAGAAGGTGGAAACAGGACAAGATCCACAAGCACACACAAGTTCACAAATGCATTAGTGAATTGTGCAACATTTTGCAAAGTCATATCAGCCTCCAGACTTTAGGTGAAGCCTAAAGGATCTAAGAAGACTCTTTATGGTCACTCCTGATTCATGATTCATACAAGCAAGATGGCACCACCAGGACATTGCAAAAAGCAGAACATCCGTCCAAAATAAATAAAAGGCAAACTGGAATAATATTAAACCTTGCAAGCTGACCTAGTAAGATGACACATTTAATTCCCAAGACCATGTGGGAAATGTGTTGTAGTCTGATGAAATGAAATAACACTTTTTGGCAATAATTCTAAGATATGATTGGTGCAAAGCACCAACAGCTCATCACCCTATGGATACAGTTTCAGCTTTTATACATTGTGAGAGCAGCATCACCATATGTAAACAGTTTCAGCTTTTATACATGGTGACAGCAGCATCACCCTGTGGATACAGTTTCAGATTTTATACATGGTGACAGCAGCATCACCCTACGGATACAGTTTCAGATTTTATACATGGTGAGAGCAGCATCACCCTACGGATACAGTTTCAGCTTTTATACATGGTGACAGCAGCATCACCCTACGGATACAGTTTCAGATTTTATACATGGTGAGAGCAGCATCACCCTACGGATACAGTTTCAGCTTTTATACATGGTGACAGCAGCATCACCCTACGGATACAGTTTCAGCTTTTATACATGGTGACAGCAGCATCACCCTACGGATACAGTTTCAGATTTTATACATGGTGAGAGCAGCATCACCCTACGGATACAGTTTCAGATTTTATACATGGTGACAGCAGCATCACCCTACGGATACAGTTTCAGCTTTTATACATGGTGACAGCAGCATCACCCTACGGATACAGTTTCAGTTACGGATACAGTTTCAGATTTTATACATGGTGAGAGCAGCATCACCCTACGGATACAGTTTCAGCTTTTATACATGGTGACAGCAGCATCACCCTGTGGATACAGTTTCAGATTTTATACATGGTGACAGCAGCATCACCCTACGGATACAGTTTCAGCTTTTATACATGGTGACAGCAGCATCACCCTGTGGATACAGTTTCAGATTTTATACATGGTGACAGCAGCATCACCCTACGGATACAGTTTCAGCTTTTATACATGGTGACAGCAGCATCACCCTGTGGATACAGTTTCAGATTTTATACATGGTGACAGCAGCATCACCCTACGGATACAGTTTCAGCTTTTATACATGGTGACAGCAGCATCACCCTACGGATACAGTTTCAGCTTTTATACATGGTGACAGCAGCATCACCCTACGGATACAGTTTCAGCTTTTATACATGGTGACAGCAGCATCACCCTGTGGATACAGTTTCAGATTTTATACATGGTGACAGCAGCATCACCCTGTGGATACAGTTTTAGATTTTATACATGGTGACAGCAGCATCACCCTGTGGATACAGTTTCAGCTTTTATACATGGTGACAGCAGCATCACCCTACGGATACAGTTTCAGCTTTTATACATGGTGACAGCAGCATCACCCTGTGGATACAGTTTCAGCTTTTATACATGGTGACAGCAGCATCACCCTGTGGATACAGTTTCAGATTTTATACATGGTGACAGCAGCATCACCCTACGGATACAGTTTCAGCTTTTATACATGGTGACAGCAGCATCACCCTACGGATACAGTTTCAGCTTTTATACATGGTGACAGCAGCATCACCCTACGGATACAGTTTCAGCTTTTATACATGGTGACAGCAGCATCACCCTGTGGATACAGTTTCAGATTTTATACATGGTGACAGCAGCATCACCCTGTGGATACAGTTTCAGATTTTATACATGGTGACAGCAGCATCACCCTACGGATACAGTTTCAGCTTTTATACATGGTGACAGCAGCATCACCCTACGGATACAGTTTCAGCTTTTATACATGGTGACAGCAGCATCACCCTGTGGATACAGTTTCAGATTTTATACATGGTGACAGCAGCATCACCCTACGGATACAGTTTCAGCTTTTATACATGGTGAGAGCAGCATCACCCTACGGATACAGTTTCAGCTTTTATACATGGTGACAGCAGCATCACCCTGCGGATACAGTTTCAGCTTTTATACATGGTGACAGCCTATCACCCTATGGATCTGACTCTGGTCAGGGTAGAAGGGACAATGAAAAGTCCCAAATATCCCCAATCTCCAGTGATATCAGGAACTGGGAGCATTTGGAAACTTCTCTTCTCTCAACTAATTGTGTCAGTCAGTCAGGAATAACAGGGAATTAGTAGAAAACAACAGGTTCTATGAAGGAACCATTTAGGGTAGTGAATTTGGGATCGTCCAAAATTAGATTCTGTGACCAAGAAAGTACCACATGCATATTTTATTATCTTGTGTGCAATAGAGATTTGACGCAGACAGGAGAGCACAATGGTATGTGGTTTGTACAAGTGTGCACCAGTCATCACCCCTATCAGAGGTAGTCACACCAAAACACCACACTGCATCAGTGACATGACCACAAACCCGCGTTACTTCCTGACGATCATTACGAGGACAACATTCATACATTTAGCATATTTGCTTTACAGGAAATGTAAATTTAAACCAACAACCCTGACTTTGCCCTACAAGAATGGCCAAAAGTAATTTAACTACCCAGGACCGGTTGATCTTTATGCTATTACAATGTGGCACACAATACTTCCCTTTCAATTGATAAAAAAATAAGATAATCTGTCTCATACTTCCCTTACTCATTAGAATTCCATCAACAGGTTGGCCTTAACATTTCTGTCATTTGTTTTAGCTCTGATAAAATCTGATTTTATTTTTGAATGCTCTAAGCTAGTGACAAAAATGAGAGAAACACTGCGCCAAATGTGGTTTCTGTTGCCCATATGTGATGTAGTGAAGCCTGACAGAATATGCCCTTGTTTTTTTATCTTTCCAAGTAGAAGTATGCAAATGTCCTTTGCATACGAGTCAGGCCCTTCAAATTGATAAAAAAGTTACAGGCAGATACCAGATGAATGACTTGCTATTGAGGCTGATACAAATAACCATGTACCATTCAAATGTCTTAAGTGAGCGGCTTTGGGGTCGCTGAGGTCAACACAGTCAACTCAAGAATAATTGACACACTTTCAATAATTGAAAAAAAGTGAATGCGAAAAAAATAACAACAAACTATTAGTCATATTTTGGTCTCAAACATAAGGGCTTGCCGTATACTTTTATTTTAACGTAACCTCTGAGAGAATTTATCGGGCACTATAACTCGCCTTCCAACACGACAACAATCTGAAGCATACAGTGAAATCAACCAAGAAATGGCAAAATGGAAGATCAATGTCCTGGAATGGCCCAGTCATGGCCCAGAACTCAAGCCTCTGGAACACCTATTGGCTGACCTAAAGAAAGGCTCATTCCTTCATGACCTTTCGTGTTGACCGCATTTCAGCCATCCCCATCTGACAGTTGACATATGCACAACAGAGGCATGTAACCATAAATGGTTTCACTGATCAATTGTGTTACCTTAGGGATATTTGAACTGAACTACATTCACTGACTGTGTCCAAATATGGATAAAAAACTACAAAAGTCCAGGTGGAGAAGTACATTTTAGAGAGACTGTACTGCTGTAATCAAGGTGCTTTCACAAAGTATTGGACATGGGGTTTGTACACGTATCTAAATAACACAAGAACATCTGCTTCTGGCACTCCTGGCAAAGAAAAAATGGTTTGTACCCTGAATTCTTGAAAATGTTCACAGAATACGCTTGATAAAATGTGACCCAGAGCCCAGCCGGTGTACGAGATACAGTTTGAACAATAATACAGCTATCACCTGGACCGGAAAGAGCAGTCATATTGAAACCACACTGTCAATATCAACGCAACATCAATGCACAGCTGTGTTTCTAAGTGCTTGAAACGCACCCCCACGCAGACTGCAACACGCAGACTGCAACACGCAGACTGCAACACGCAGGCGGCAACAGACAGACGGCAACATACAGACGGCAACACGCAGAGGCCCAGCAAAGACTCCCTGTGTAGTCAGACTGAGGACCAGCAGAGGAAATATTTAACAATCGATTAGCCAAAAGTATTCCTTACAAAGCCACTCTGCAGCTGCTCTCTGGCTTCACCAGCAAATAAATATGTGGTTAAAACATGGAAGTATAAACATGCCAGTAATTGTACCAAAATACCGTAGAAGGCTATGCATGTAAAGACAGGTTTGTTAAACATTTCTTATCATGGCTTTTTATGTCACCTTGTGGTGAGAATGGGATCTGACCAGATCAGAAGCCTGACATGGAATTGCATATCCCCAGTCCGATTACAATGTTTTTTATGTGAATCTTTGCATAGCTGTGGGTAAATATTGAGTTTAGAAGCTATGCAGACACACTGGAACATGGGGATGTCATTGTAGGAGTACATAATGTTTACACTCGCTATAACTGCTTTTTTGTATGTAGGCCTACATATTAATTCCTTTTTTGTGTCATTATTCTTGCTATGTATCTTTATATCTGCATTGACGTTGCATGCCTTGCGATAAGAATTAAACTGACTTCAGACATTGACCTGTCTGTAGTATAAGGGGGTCATAACCGTTTTTGCCCAAGAAATTAACTAATCAACTAATCATCAAGCAATTGATTGGAATCAGGTGTCAAAACAAGCCAAGCAAACATCCAATGGTTATGACTGAGAAATTCAGTTACAGGGGAATGGCTCACAAGCGGATTAAAGATTACGTAGAGACTGGAGATTGATATGTCAAGTATAATCCACACATGGGTCTCTGATAACATGTAATCCATGCTCACCCCCCTGCGATCACAGGGGCAGATCAGCTTAATCGTCCACATGAGCGGGTAGCACAACAAAGGTAACGAAGACCGGTGTGGGGCAAGACTGGCCTGGGTTAGTCGAAGCCGAGGTGGCTACACTGCATGGCGGAGTCATCTTGGCTCGGTTGAACAGCCGAGGTGTGGTGTGGGCCGGAATGCCGGGAATATGCGGACCTGACGGCACTAAAAGACTTTCAATGTCTAATAAAAACACATAGGGTTTAACTGTTACTGTTCATTTAGGCAAATTATACAA
Organism: Dallia pectoralis; assembly: GCA_029465975.1. Classification (NCBI taxonomy): domain Eukaryota; kingdom Metazoa; phylum Chordata; class Actinopteri; order Esociformes; family Umbridae; genus Dallia; species Dallia pectoralis. The sequence goes on along the minus strand of CM055740.1, from coordinate 8,818,809 downwards.
CTGTTCTGGTATACTTATCTTGTACATGACTAGCTTTATTATTTGCATCAAACTTACAGCGTTTCCAAACTAATCTGGGCCATAGAGTATCTATGTAAAGCAGAATTAAATGACGTTATCTTATAGCTCTATGGCAAAACTGAGGGTTACATTCTCCATACAAGGAAAGTCACAGGGAGAACATGCTGAATATCAGGAGAACAGACTTGGGATTGAAATTACCTCAAGCCATTCGTAGCAATCCCCCAGGCCAGCTACAAACTAGTTCCTGCTTTGAGAGTAACTTACATCATTTCATTAAGACCGTCCTCTCTAGGCAGAAGTCGTAGCGGTTGGACGAACCAGACTAACAACCGTGGGGTCTAAACTGGTCCCACCAATATGCATCTCAGGCTACAATAATTAGTGCAACATGTGACCGAAGCCATACAACTCTCGATTCACGATCTATATAAAGTAAAGCACTAAAAAGCTATTTCCAGCAGCAGGCTAAGATCACCTATTCTAGAGAAGTTAATAGGTAAAACCTTAAAAGCAGATGACATCCAGAACGTGACATCTGTGATCTCAAAACAACTAAAACAAAAAGCATCAGCAGATAGCCGTGGATGGCAAAGGATATTCCGTCTGGACATTTAAGTTACTTCACATAAAAATACAAAAATTCCATACCTGAAGACGGCAAACTCTCACCTGCAGTGCTCACTTTCTCTCTCTGTGTGAAATGAATTCTTCTAGTGCCTCTGAAAATAAATACATATCTGTTGTAGAAGTGCCTTTTTTAGGCGTGTCATTAAGAAGCTCCCCACCCTCACCTCGGGGCACAGACACAAACCTCTGACAAGGCAGGAGGCCATTCCTCTCAGGAAAAGGAGAAACAGCTCCTCCCTCCATCACCACAGGGCACAGACACAAACCTCTGACAAGGCAGGAGGCCATTCCTCTCAGGAAAAGGAGAAACAGCTCCTCCCTCAGAAAGTGACATTCAAGTGAATAGAGCTATGATCAAATGAAGCAGCCTTATAACATCCTGTACCAAACATGAGAAGTCAGTCCTTCCCCAGCAAGGAGATGGGGCCAGCTTCAACTCCACATAAGAACCATGTAACCACTGCCTTAACACAGTCAAAGACAGGAACAGATATTACCAGGCCAGATAAACACTGCAGCATTCTAGACATTCAGTTGGTTTGATGTAAAGCAGGTCACCTGATGGGTACAGCACCTGATATGAATTACTTATTGTCTGCTACAAATAAACATCTAAATTCATGGCCAGTTTTCTTAAACCTTTGAGAAGGTGCTTCACCAGGAGAGTCAAGCAACAGCCAGACAACGAGACTGTTCTAAGCCCCAGAAGGAGGTTCTTGTCAAAAGATCTCCATCCTTTTTTAATAAACTTTTAACACACTCACACGGGCCATTCCTTGCCAAAGACACGGCACCTTTTAACTTCACAATCGTTGTGGCTTCATTCCTTTCCTCTCGCTTTCTCATTCAACTAGTGTTGAAATGAAATATATCAAATTAAAAGTAAGCAAAGAAATCTGCGGGTGCATTTAACAACATTTTATTCAGAGTATGCATTTGGGCCAACACAGACCATTCTTGAACAAAACATACGATTATGTAAGACGACAAAGCAGCCGATCCTCTGCGGCAGAATTATGCAATTGTAGAGTATTTCACAAACACAGATTGCATAACTTGGCAGATGTATTTGAATCAATTTTACAGTAACTCTTGCCTCTTTTGGGTGCTCTCCTAAAGGCCAAATACGCTAACCAACAAAACGTATTAAATTCTGATCAATGGATTGTAAAACCATAAATGAATATTGCATGAGTAGAACTAAGGTTAGATTTCCTTTATATTATTGTACCCAAAAATCACAAAGTAGCCTACAAGTGAAATAAAAAGTTGTTTTATGCTAGACCAACACTATTTCATGCTAAAAGTAATAGATAAGCAAACAAATTAATATGAACTGCACCTAGACCTAATTGCACAACCAGAGAGGGATAACCAATTAGCCTACAAGTGACTGACAAGATACAGTTAAACGCATTTCCATCGATTGATTCTCAAACAGAGGCGTAACGACTGTACTATGAATTTACAAAGAATTTAACACGCCAAGACAAGACACATTTTCTGAAAAACAAAAAAATATTTTACAAAAAAGCTGAACCAAAGTCACTTTGGGCTAAAGCCAAGACTGACTGGTCCTGGTAAAATCCCAATACGGTCCTAGGTGCAGCCGTGGCAGAAAGGAAACCTCTCTGGGAGTATGACAAGAAGTAGGCCAGTCAGGCCAATTTCTTTAGTGTTTATTAGGTTTATATCTGAACGTCTGCTGCTCAGTTACACAGCTTGTCACCACAGGACCAAGAGGTGCACACAGCATTCCATCCCTACATCAGAGATATGGCTCCAACACAAAATGGGGGAGGGTTGTGTGTAGCCTGAGGCGTTTGTGCACAGACCCGACTAGACCTCTCTCAGCACCATCCACACCAAAATATCTATATCAATATCTGGGCAACAGAAATTATTATCAACATCTAATGTCATTTTGGGTAGAGTAAGAGTAGCCTGGTCAAGCAAGTTCTCAAGGGAAAAATGTAGATGTGACTAACAAAGTTACACACACACACACTCGGACACTGACACACACACACTGACACACACACACGGACACACACACACACCAGCCATTGCACTAGGTACATTAGGCAATTAGTCTCCCACGCGTTAATTCCAGTATTTCCCAGAACAAACCCCTTCAACTAAGGTTCAAATGCAGTCATACGCTTCACGGTCCATTTTGTGTCGGAAGCGGTTGTAATTCAAAATGCCTCCCTAGTGTTTCCAGGTTCCCTCGCCTGCCAATCCTCCCCTCCTGCTCCGATCACCCCCTGACTGGTTGAATTTAGCCTATTAGACGCCGTTTTGTCGTTGTCCAATGAAACGAGCGGAACCTGCAGGGGTCATAATCCTTGTTGTTTCTGGATCAAAATGGCACAGCCGTGGTCAGATCCACAACGGCACCAGGAGGGCCAGGTCATGAGGGCACAGAGTGTCCTGTTATCTAAATCGATCGTACAGATTTAGTTACAACTACAAATCTCTAGAAGCAATAATCTCAAGAGTTTTAGAGATAGAGCTGACTACCACAGGGTTCTGAATAGCATTTGATTGATATAGACCAGTTTGTATTCTACACTGTTTAAGTGCTCGTCAGAGGACTGGATGGTTCTTGTGTTCTCGGCACTGGGCTCAAACTTTCAATCGAATATCCATAGTGGTCCAGGGTGAAACAGGATCCTGACACAAGCCCCGTTCCTTAAGTCGATAGCTCATCGATCCCCCCAAACCGCAATCAACCATATTTTACCAGCTACGATCATGTCCTCACACCGGCCTGTATACAAACACACACACACCACAAAAAGCCACACGATAAATGTCCTACCTGTAAAATTGGCTCGCCCAGCGACTAGAGACAGAGCTTCTCTAAGCACGACACAAGCAGCCCAGAGATTCCAAATGAGTGACAGACACAGAGAGAGACAGACAGACAGACAGACACAGAGAGACAGACACAGAGTGAGACAGAAGCGAGGACCCAGCTATAGAAGTGACCCGCACACAGCTGTCAGACCAATGGAGATTTAACAGTGATGCACAGGAGTTCTCATTTGTGCGTCACAACCACCCCCCTCTCATACTCCCTCCCTTCCATACTTCCTCTCTCACTTGCATACTCCCTCCCATTCTCCCTCCCTCCCTCTCACACTCCCTCCCCCAGCAGTCGCAGCTCTAGATCATGAATCTAGCTTTGTCAGTGACTGAACACATTTGTCCAAACGGATGAGACAATGGCTGCTCATCATCATCATCTTCATCAGGTCACGTGACCAAGCCACGGAGCCCGTAATCATGGCGGTGGAACGACGGCATCTGTGACGCACCAGTGCTATACTTTAGGACAACACACGCTCTGGATTCCACAACAGATCAACACAAGTGTTTGGAATGAGGAAATTATGTTCAGATGACGGCAAGGGGGATTTTATTACATCAAGTTTAATTGACAAATACGGGTTAGAAATGTTGATGGGTGAAAAAAGGACAAAGTGTTAAAAGGGGTTTTTGTCCTGTACACAGATAATTCAGCAAAAACTCGATCTAAATAAAAAAATATATATATCTAGAGATACACAACATATGGATGATAAAAACTCTAAGTACCCTGCCTTGATTTAGTTCATTTGTATACATTACATTTTTAAAAAGCTCTGCTAATACTCACATTATGGAACATTTTATGAGAAGCACAGTCAACAGAACAATAGATTTGCACAATGTGCCATCTAAAATAGGTCACATCATTAGAAAGCAACTGAACGGACTGATTTGACCTCTTTTCCAGCCTGCTCATTAAGAAATGCCACTGCTATGACTGGAGCCATCAGACATTGTATTGGGGGTTTTGTTTAATGTGGGTGTCTCATGCATTGAAGGGGACAACCTATTGTCAACTTCTTGGCTTATCTTATTTTCTTCATGTCCACTTTCTTCAGCTACAAACATGTACAAACACAACATGCAGGATTTGTAGACAGAAAAAATAACCAACCAAATAAACATACACTTTGCCCTCTCTTTTTTCCAGCCTGTTTGTGTTATGCCTGATCAAACCATTGCAACCAAATAATATTACTGAGTGTTAATCTGTAACACCATGATTTAACAGAGTAAGATGTTCTGTATTGAATGACAGCAGAACCACTATCAGGGTGCCCTACATAGTTTCAAACCACTCATAAAATGTATTATCATTTCAGTTTCAAACTATTTAGTGAAACGCACTACATTTTGTCTGAACAAAGTTCTCGTAGACTTACCAGGTTTTTAGATGAGCCCAGGATGATTCATAAACCTGTGCCGGGCTCCTTGTTCACAGAGAACTGTGTTGTCAGGTCACAATCGTAAGCAAGAGCCAATTCTAGCAATTTCAAGTGACTATAAACAAAGTACAATTAACATAATTGATAAACTACAACTACAAACTATTACAAAACGTTGACCAACGTGTAAATTATGAATTGTGTTGATAATTTTCTGGAAAAAAATAAATAATTGCCCTGACTAATGTATGGATCGTAATGCCTCGAGTCAGAAAGTGGTGGAAAATCTGAAAAATGTCATCCCAAATGTTAGTCAAGTTCACTCAACCCCATGGAATGAGTTCACGCTGTGACTAGTGTGGGCGGACAGAAACTCCAAGGTCACAAATTGAATTGCAGGGATTCACACAAAACATTAAACTTCCTACAGGAGAAATATTCTTCAGTTTTATGAACTCATCGTTTTGTTCATTATAACAGACATGTATAAGATAGTTGTTTGTTTTCTCCAATGATATCAGGACATGAAGCAGAAGGATATAGTGTTTCCGAATGATTTCCACACAGATTTTTTTATGTGCATATAAAAGCATTTTCAAAACTGGTTCAACCCTGAGTGCAGCGACATCAGTGACCTGATAAAAATTATGTGCAATGGATCTCTGGCGCCCTCCTCTGATTCTACCATGTAAAAGCAATCAACCTGCGAGAGCAGTCAACAGGTCTATCCTGAAAAATGTACCAGCTTGAATTTATAATAACAAATGCGGTCAGTTCCACCCCCGTGTCCATCCACTCACCCAGCCCCCCTGCTGGAGTATGTAATCTGCCTCAGTCTCCTCCAGAAAACGGACCCCCAGAGGTAGCAGGGTGGCCAGGATCTGTCCTTCTGCCTGCAACGCCTGCAGCACCACCAGCGGCACCAAGACCTGGGAACCGGGACAAATAGAGGGTCAGGCCCAGTTCATTCAATGGAACTTGGATGGTGAAAAGTTAAATAATGTGTTCATTTAGTGCATTCATTTAGTGCATTTAGTGTAAAAGTACAGAAGCCAAAACCAAATGTATTTTGTAAATAAGAACAAAGGAGATATTTCATCTTTCATTACTTTAGTTGACCAGCAACATGCAGAGGCATCTTAAGAGTTTTCAGTTTGTTTTCAGTTTGTTTTCAGGTTACTTTCCTCATAAACAGTAATCTAACAAGGCAGATCACTATAAGAAAATAATTTATATGAGGTAATTATTAAAGTGATGTTTCTTGACACCAGCAGCGGCAGCTGAACGGTAAAGCGATCTCTTACCTTGTTCCAGCCACTTTGTACATGACACGAGACGTCTTGTGTTGCCTGTCTGAATCGCTCATAGTCCAGTGGGCTGCAAAGGATAGCACAGATCTACATGGTTATCTTAGTTCACACACAACCTTATTTCTAGGACCAAAACTATATTTTCCCCTCACAATCGTATGCTAATCCTAACCTCCAACCTAAATCTTAAAATCCAACTCTAACCTTAAAAGCTTAATTATATCTATTTATTACGAGTAAATACTGGCCAAATGTCCTCACTTTGAAAGACTTTGATGGGCTACTATTCTTGAAGACTTCTGCTGATGTACACTCTGTGCTGCTGATGTACACAGCCAATGTCCTCACATTTCATCCCAAACACCCGTGGGCTATTACTCTGGGGTTTGTGCAGACCACAGAAACTGACTCAGGATTTGTCTGACCAGGCAACGCGGTTCCACAAAATGTTTCAGCACCCCATCCCTGTGTTCCAAGCAGCTGCTCTGCACACAGTTGTACTGCAATGTTCCTTGCCTGCCTGCGACCAGCGAGTTAGCTTGTGTGATTCTGGCTAAACTCCGTTGACCGGCCACCAACAAGTTGTTTTTGCCCACAAGGGCTGTGGTCGCACCGATCTCTTTGAACCCCTTAACCCCTCGTAAACGGAAAGCCCAGGTGGGAAAGCAGGTTCTGAGATTCAGCCGTACGAATACCACACAATTAACTTTGAATTCGAGGCCCAGTGTAGCATTGAGCCAGAGACGCATACATCTTTATGCTGATGAGGCCACCATGGACCTAAAACAAACATGTCAACCTCAGCCGTCCACTATGTCAGCTTGTCATTATACACCCAGGGGACATAGAGAACATGAGAACTGACACCCAGGCACAACTGCTGAATGCAGAACAGATACTCACACAAGGAGAAGTGTGTGCACGGTGGAGGTTAGATGTGTGTCCAGGTCTCTGGCAACTCGGTCCCCCACAGCGGCTAGGCAGTCTTCAATTGAGCTCTCTGGATTGGCTGGGCTAAACACTGGCGACGTGCTGCAATCGAAGCCTGTACTGGAGAAGGCTACACGAACACACATCTCTGAGAGTCAATGACCTGTCCTGTACTACAGAAAAATATGGACGTTATGAATAAACAGTCAGAATTGTCGTGACGGGAACACAATATGCTGTTTATTATTTGAGGAACATACAATAGATGTGTTGTGTGTGTGTGTGCCATATGTTGTGTTTTTCCTCCTTACTGGATGAGATCTCGTCTTTCAGTTGTCTCAGCTCTTCCTCTATCTGAACCTTCATCAGTCTGTTCCTCTCCCTCACCAGCTCTCTGTCCGCAGCATAATGCTCATCTCCTGAAAGTTTACATGATATCACATGACACTGCCAACAGTTACAAACAATTCGGTACAACTGTTCAAATTCGTTAACAAAAATTGGAACGACGATTCATAAATGACGCATAAGTGCATCTCGAAAGCCCACTACATATTCCCACAGGCAAGAGGTCATTACATTTTACTGGCAAATTATCAATACTTTTTGACCAACGATGACTAACATTATTAGGCTTCTCAGTCCGAACAACATCATCGGCATTTCGTCTTTAGGGAATCAGTATAATACATATTCTGATCTGTGAAACACAATTAGTCTACTATTACTGGACATTTAGTAATATGGAATAAAGTCAAATAACTAATAAAATATATTTGTTAGATAATACTGTATATGCTGAATTGGCTAGAAATGTCAATACATGTCTGATGACTCCTGGGCCACCACACCCAACCCTAGCAGTTGTCTTATCTGTTCTCTTGCAAGCATTACTGGTGATGCGGCTGCCATCGCGTGTAAACTGGCCGGATACACACCGCTCATTCTCACACACACACACACAGACAGACAGACAGACAGACACACACAGCACTAAGCACGCGATGAGAGACAAAATGCATTGCATGCCACTGGAGGCAGGCAGATGGACTTATTTAAAGGGGAACACAAAGCACTAGCCCCCCACCACCACCCCACCCCACCCACCTCATCCCTTCAGTCATGTGATTGGTTATAAAACATACAGAATCCAGCATGTACGTGACACAGAGACGTTTCATTGGGCCAGTGTGGATGAGGTGGTCAGTCTACACTGCATGTGTTGACCTGCATTGGTCACTGCTCTGCTGCTGACAATGTGCCAGCTATTTGACTGGGCCCCAAGGCGGGCCCTCTTCCTGTCCTCCTATGTTTAGATGCAAGAGGCGCAGCAAAAACAGGGCACACGACAAGACATATAAAAGGAATACTGAAACACAAGGGCATCAGTGGATAAAGATATTGCACTAATTTAACATACTTGCTAAGGTGGGGCTACCGGAAACATATGGAGGGCTTTCATGGTACTGGGAAGGAATCTGTATCCCAGTCACATTGACACCTGCAACGCTAGGGTTGTGAGTTCAAATCCCACACAAGGTACCAAAATGTACACACTAATTAAAGCATGTTGCGCTTGATAAAAGTGCTTTTTAAATTACTTACAATGTTAAAAAGGAATGTAGTGCAAAGTACCACAATGGATTCCCCACATCAACGGTCTCTAATACCCGCAGACTTTCGGCCGCCGACAGGTTAACTCCTTTAGTGATACCCGGTCAGGTTCAGTGTTGTTTTTACCTCAGACTAGGTGCTGGTTCAGCAGTTCGTCATGCTGCCCTGTGCCTCTCTTTGGTTTGGCTCGGTGGCGTGTGAGTAATCCTATGCTGATTATACATGACAGGCTGTTAGAACGAGGAGTGGGCCATGCGGAAAACAGGGATCAGGCACTCCTATCTACCCCCTATATCCATCCTGTTACCCATCCCTGACCAAACCAGATTACAAAACCAGGAACATGAAATATATAAGTCCTGCTATTAGCATCCGAGTTGAGGGGGATTTTTAAGAAAGATCCTGTTTAGTCTGGTTTTCGCATAGTGTCAGCATACTGCTAAGTGACATTATGTTTTTTGTCCAAAGATCTGTAAAACATTATTGACAAACATGACGGGATGATGAATATGGATGATGGGGTGATGAATGTGGATGACGATTAAGGATGACTTGTTGCAGTATGCACGGTGTCCCCTAGGACAAATAATACAAATAATAAACATGCGGACAACATCGTTCTAAGCACTATGTTTGGTTCCAGTTCACCATCCCACTTGCAACGCTTACTTCATTTTTTAAAAGGAAGCTGGTGGAGAGACTACCACATATTGACTAAAGGAGGTGAATACTTTTAACGTTTAAAAAAACATAGAATTATTTTCTGTTTTGTAATGAGTTCATAAAAACTTTTTAAATGTATTAACTTTTGTGTTGACCAGTGGCAACTCTTCATTATTGCTCCAACATAACAGCCAGATATTTTTTAGATAATAATTAATTAGCAGGGTCAGGTTATGCTAATATGGAGTTCACTAGACATATAAAGAGAGTTTGTCTTGAAGATTTTTTAAGAACCGTTAGCAGGGGAACATATGTAGCATGTACTTTCAGAACTGATTGATAAGCTACATTTAAGTGAGTGGCAGGCTACTAGTGGCACATAATCAAACCGTTGTAGACCCCTAGGCTAGATGGCCATGCTAATCTGTTAGCTATCCATTTAGCTTCACTAACTAGCTACTCGGCTACAGTAGGACCTTCTTAAATGGAATTCAAAATAGACCGTAAGTTAACTGTTGAATGGAGTGTTGCTAATGGGAACAATTCGGGGATAGTAAAAGTTTAATTTAATAAATGCATGTGTTGGGAATTCCATGATCAGAACTATGATCATACCATAAAAACGGCATTGAGTTAAAAGATAAAAACAACACATATCTACAGTTGGTTAAGTTTAAATATTGCTTGAAATAAATGTTTAATTATTTATATGCATGCAAGTAAAAAGTAAGGTCAGGCAAACCTGAGTACAGTGTCATCTGGTAATATCATTGTGCATTACGGGTGACTACCTTACGAAACTGGTGGAGAGGATGCCAAGAGTGTACTGTCATTGAGGCAAAGAGTGGCTACTTTTAAGAATATACTATTTGAATTGTATTTTGATCAGTTTCATTAGTTATTTTGTGTCCAACATGGTTCCATGTGTTATTTCATAGTTTTGCTTTTTTCCATTGTACAATGTGGAAATAGTATAAATAAAAAAATACCTTTAAGTGACTAGGTAGTGTACTACAAGCAATTTAAGAACACTTCTTCCCCTAAAAGCATAGATAGCCTCAAGTTTTTTTCCCCATTGACAGATGTATGCTCATCATGTTTGTGAGAGCTCACAGAATAAATTGCTAACTCAACCAATAACTGCCTAAGCACTAATGCTACTGGGCAGGTTTTCTTGCCAGAGCAATTAGAGCATATTTCTATAGACAGCCAGTGGTAGGGCTCATGTCTGAACAGTGTCTATTGTGAGATGTGCACTAGTGAACCGTTTAGGACAAGTGTGGGACATCTGGAAAATAAAGTAGATCGGCGCTCTCCTGTGTTTTGTATCTTCTTTATCAATATGTGTTTAGTATTTTCTTTATCAATACACACAGTGGGTCTCTTACCTCCGCTAGCCGTGGCCTGTAGATGGGAGTGGGGCAGAAGTCCCAGATAGTTGAGGACGATGTATTTGGTCTCATAGTGGAAACCCTCGGGCACAGAAGTGGAGGAGGAGACAGAGGTAGCCATTGAGAAGTGATGCAGGATGCGCGGTCAGGCTCTCAGCCGAATGTGGAAAAAGGGAAAACTCCTGAAAGTGAGGACACCTTGGTTATGGCTTCATGTACCCACCAGCTGCATCTGTGTGCAGTGACTAAGAAACAGTGACATCTATGCCCAACATTGTGCACATGTTGGGCATTCACAGAGACACATGTTCATGACTGCTTCTTGGGTTTAATGGGATAACACGTATGAGCAGCCCCGCCTGTCCTGGTTATCTCGTCACACCAGACGTCATATAATGGTACAACAGAAATGCACTGCGATGTTTATCATGAGTATTGAGACCAATAAATGTCTAGTTGACAATGTATCCAAAGCAATATGTGGCAATGTGATAAATTAGAATGCCGCTTTCACTTCCTCAATGTAACACGCTGGACACAAGCAACAACTCTCACAGTCCAGTAACAAGACCACATTTGAGAAACCTAAGTGCACTAGCGTGGAATAGTTTTCAATGACACACGCCATTGTACTCGCACACCCCCTCAACTACCCCCCATCGCTTATAATAAACTTCATAGCTTAGCGTTACGGAGCTAACAACAAGTAGATTCTCTCAAACAATAGCAGCTGGTAAATGAGTAGGACACACGTACCCGCTTCCAGAGGTTAAATGTGTTGTGTGTGACAGAGGGTCGTGGTGAGAAGCGAAACGTTACAAGCTCCCCATACATACCCGGGGAGTATTAAGTCCACCGATTCTGCTGTAAAACGTTTCGTCTGTTGCAAAGCGTTTTGTGAAAACGGAATGAAACGGGGAGGGTCGGAATTTGTCCAATAGAAACTCTGTTTTAGTGTTGGGAAAAAAAATCGATTTGTGATGTATTATACCAGAAAAATGCATTTGTGACATATGTTGTGGGGCATTTATTGTCTTTGTTCCGCCAATCAATCAAATCAATTTGAGTTGATGCACAGTGGCTTGGAAAATATCCCTTAATAATGGGCTGACACCTAAGAAACCTAGAGAGGAACCAGGCTGTAAGAGGTGACCAAATGCAGGCTTTCGTTTAAGAAACCTTGTATTAATGACAAATAAAACTTGTGTGTGGGTGGTTTTCCCCCATTCAATTGTTCAAATGACTGAACATATCAAAATAATAAAATAATATTATATCAATTTGTCCAATTCAACAGAAAGAATAGTTAAAAACTAGTTCTTAGGATGGAAGTAACAGTAAAGCCACCGTGCGGTTTTTGTGCTTTCAAGACAACTGAGAATTCAGAACCAATGTGTAGCTCAGACTGGGAAACACATTGTTCCAACAGTCAACTAACTGAATTAATTAAGACGGTGTAGGGTGTCTACCTAATCAGGTGTTAAATTGGGCTGGACAGCTAAGAGCTGTTCTTGGTATTTTAACCATATCTCAAACCCCTGAAATGCCTTGTTGGGTATATAGACCGGTTACCAACACAATTTGAGCAGTAAGAAGTCATCTGATGTCATACACATGGTATTAGGTCTTTTCAAATTAGATGGTTTAAATTCTGAATGCTGATTGACTTATAGCCATGGTATCGCTTCACTTAATTCTACTCTAATGTGTTTAGAAATGCACTAAGTCTAAGGCTTCTTGGTGGTTTGTGGTATATGGCCATTAATTATACCACAACCTCTGCAATGCATTGTGCCATAGTCGTGTTTTTTTCTGGCCATATACCACATCAATATGTAAGCATTAGTGCGTACATAAACCACAGCCATCATCATCTTATCAGCATTCTAGTCGAACCTGTCGGTTATTGTTATGTTGAACAATCTAGTGAACGTTTGTTTTAACTGAACGCACCCCACAGGTTTACAAAACAAGCATTCAAGAGTCGATCCTGTCGGTAATTCTGTTGAATAATCTAGTGAACGTTTGTTCTAACTGAACGCACCCCACATGTTTACGAAACAAGCATTCAAGAGTCGATCCTGCCGGTTATTATGTTGAACGTTTGTTCTAACTGAACGCACCCCACAGGTTTACGACACAACCGGGGCGTGGCTTTAGGTCAGATGTCTCTGTTCTGTCACCAGTCCCGTGTTTTGTGTCATACCTAAAGAACTAAAGAACTTACGTTTCAAACAAGCTGCTTTTTATTAAGTTGCGCTTGCTATATTCATTATTAGCCAGTGAACTAAACAACTAAAGATCCAACCATGGCGCTTAGCGATGCGGACGTACAGAAACAGGTATTATTATATAGTTGCTATCGTTGGCTAGCTTGCTTAAGCTAGTTTCTGCCTTTCTAAACACCGTAGTGATGATGGGTTGTTCAGTAAAAAGAATGAGTCATTTCGTTCATTTGAGTCAATTATGCCCAATTATCCCCATTGAACGGATGTTCATAGTTCAATTGAATCGAACGATAAAAATGAACGATTCACTTGCTTACGAGTCTTTCACTTAACCAAACGCTGGTGTGTGATTTCACCTGTGTTCATCATTATAATCTAAAATCAACTGTAACATTATTTACTTTACTATGTGATCAACTATCTGTCGGTATAATTATAATGTCTTAATCTATTTGTTTGCGAACTAACAGCTGTTGTAGGAGAACCGAGCTGGAGGAAGTATTCAGTTAGGGTAGAACTGGAAGTCCACTGTCAGCCATTCAAATAAACTAAACTATACTACTCTTTTTTTACTTTAGCAAATGCCAGGTGCTTGTTTTCACTAGTGTTAATCACGTCAGTAATCAACTTGCTATATTCATATACGTTCAGCTATCAGTTATCAACTTGTCTGTATTTAGTTCCTTGATTTTTTTCAGACAATCAAGCAAATTATCAAGTTTTAGAAATCCTCTGCCAGCCATGCGAATGAACGATACAAATGAACGAGTAACAAAAATATTCATTAAAATGAATGAATTGTTCACGAACAGCACATCACAATAACAAACCTGTCCTAAAGATGGTAGAGAGTCTAATGATACTCGAATGTCTACTTGAGAGCAGTACTGTTGGCAACAATTTGATATCATTTGGATCTGCTCAAATGACTTTGTGGATTACAAAACATAAATAATAGCACGCTTATTAAATTAACAAATAACCTTGTTGCCCGTTTGTTGGTTAACTATAATCTGTAAGTCTTTAAACTTATTATTATTTAACATAGATGCCACCTAAAGTGTACAGTATCAACTTTCCCCACATTACCACCAACATGCCTAGCCACTTATCTGGCAGAAAATCACTGAGAAAATCTCTTATACATCGCGTGGTTGGACGTCCTGAGTTTTGGATTACTAAATAACCTTTATCAATTTCATTCTATCAAGCCACAGCCATTATAGTTACATACTGTGCGGCTGATATGTGTTTTTTTTGTTTAGAAATTCAACTGTTTCAGTTACACATTGTGTAATAGAAAAGTGGCTTATATCCCATTTGGTATGACACATCTTTCAAATCAATTTCACTAGATGTCGCCAGGGCGAGAACTAGACATGAAATGCCCGTAGTTATTTGGTTTGTCGCAATCTGAAGTTGCTGTGCTGTGAAACTTGTGATACTCCATTTTCAGATACTTTTTGGGAAGGTTGCCATAAGATTGTTTCTCACTTGTTAATGAGACACACAGTTCTGTGCCACATTCCACATCTACCTGAAACATTTTTATAGCTTTGTTATATAGCATGGTCAGAGTTATGAGAATGAAGCCCTGTGAACGTTATGTATTCATCAGCTGTTTCTCTTTATCAGATCAAACATATGATGGCCTTCATTGAACAGGAGGCCAATGAGAAAGCAGAAGAAATAGATGCAAAGGTAATAATACACTTTATTAACTGTCAATTATACAATGGCTTGGTGCCTCAAGTTACATTGTGAAAATTCAACTGGTTTTGTTGGCACCAGACAGAGATTCTGAAGCTCACAAAGTCATATAGTTTTGCTGTGTCATTGCAGCCAGGATAATGAATCCTGGTTCTATCCGACTGACTGGGTCGTGGATCCAGCAGAAGGCAGTGGCATTTGGCTCGGTCCCACCCATGTTTCCCAGGGCTGCCTTGTTGTCTCTACTGACCCCTTGTGGTGGGTTGGGTGGCTGTGAGCATAATTATGGGTCATTGTAATAAGAGGACCGCTGGGCAAGATGTGCAACAACTGAAACATGCTCTTAATTTTGACTCCCTCATTTGGTGTGGAATTTTGGTGACAAGGCATGACCATGAATGCAAATTTGACATTTGGGAGGAATTGGACTCCAAGCAGTCAAACAATGTACAATTAGGAGATTTATATGTACATTGTTGTCTTTAATATATCTTTAATAGATAGTTGTCTCGTGAGTGAGATTTAACAGATGTGTGTCTGCTCCTACAGGCAGAAGAGGAGTTCAACATTGAGAAGGGCCGTCTGGTACAGACCCAAAGGCTAAAGATTATGGAGTACTATGCGAAAAAGGAAAAGCAGATCGACCAGCAGAAAAAAATGTAAGGATAATTTTACATTTAGCCCAGCTGTTGGAGAGGAGTATTTTTAATTTCCAAATTGCATTAGTTGCAGACACATTAAAGAACTTTGTGCCGTGGGTGGTGTGAGATGAACAATGCAGTAAGATAAATACTGTAACAATATCTCTCATGACCTATTTTTACCCTACCCAGTCAGATGTCCAACCTGATGAATCAGGCCCGGCTGAAGGTGTTAAAAGCTCGTGATGACATGATTGCGGTCTGTGGTGTTTTTCCTCCCATAATCTGAGTTCATCAATCGTCTACTCGACTTAACCTTTTTAGATATTTTGTCACTTATGCTAGTCAACTATATTTTTCTTTTAGGATCTGCTAACTGAGGCTCGTCAGAGGCTAGCCGACATCGCAACGGACCCTGCCAGGTACTCTGGCTTGTTGGAGGGGCTTGTGATGCAGGTATGTAATTTCTGTGATCTCAGATGCTGACGTAGTCCATGAAGGAAGTTTTCTGTGTCTCTTTTACTTAATGTCATGCCAACGAATGTGGCTACAATGTGTCTTCATGTCTGTGCTTCATTTCCAGGGTTTCTACCAGCTGCTGGAACCCAAAGTTACTATCCGCTGCCGGGAGCAAGATGTTGCCATGGTGCAGGTCAGTGATTTGTTGTTTGGGAATAACCTTGTTGATAGTCTGTCTGTCAGGGTGTTGGAAGGCAAAGCGATTGCAGTCGATGTTGTTGTGGTCATACTGTTGTACATGATAACTGAGTCCCAACTGGTCGTCTTTATTCAGGCCGCTGTACAGAAAAACATCCCTCTCTATATAAAAGCTGTGAGGAGCGACATTCAAGTACAGATTGACCAGGACCGCTTCCTTTCACCAAACATGTGAGATATTTATTTAATTTAAAAATGTTTTGTCACGTCACTAAATCAACGTATAGAATCCGAAATTATTTTGATTAAACGATTGTTGTGACTTTATTTGCTCTATTTGCCTCAATGTATATATAATTTAAATAAATCAAATGTGTTTTTCTTGTCAAAATGTGATTTGATTTCTTAGACCATACGTTCAGTCTTGCATGTTGATCGTTTTTTTCTCCTTGCTCCACTCGCCTGACCAGAACCACTTTGCAAATGTTCTCGTTCTGTTACACTCCTCCTTTACTCTCTATTGTTAACCTGCAAAAGCAGAAGTCTCATTTCCCCTGAAATACAGAAGTTCCACTTGTCAACACTTTCTTAACAATGTCACCAGGGCTTGGATAATCTGTTATCAGTCGGAATATATAACCAATAACGCATGTTCAAAAGTTTGCTTCACTAAACTACTTTCGTCCCGACGTACACACGAAACGCCTAATACTCATGTGATTGAGTTGCGTAGAGTACAAAAGCAAGCTGTAGCTGCGCTTCAGTGAGCTGCATGTGTCTGTCGTCCGCAGCTCTGGAGGCATCGAGATGTACAACAGCAATGGGAAGATCAAAGTAGCCAATACCCTGGAGAGCAGGCTCGACCTCATGGCCCAGCAGGTACAGTATTTGCCTTACAGACAGATGAGGGGATTAGCTTCACAATGAAAATGCCCTGAGCGCTAACGTAATGGCTTTAATGGGGGCCTACCTAACAGTGCAGAGGCAATGCCCCTCGGTTCTGCTAAGTCGTTGCCCTGGCTGTGCAATTAGCAGGCCAGGTCCAGGAGTCCCAGAAGTACAACGCATATGGGTTCAGAGGCGCCCGGAATTATTTATTTTTTAGGGTGGCATTTCCTGATGTTTGATTCTCCTGAGCCTGTTTGACTTCCTGCGAATGACAGGTCTTGACAACGGATTGGATATTACTATAGTGATAGAAAGTGGTACAAATATAAAAATAAGGTTCTTTTAAAATCAATACATTTGTGATCCATTCGCTATTTAATCTAATTATGTCCACTGTTGGCTCCGTTGTTTCTTATTAACCGGAGGATTGCTGTGTAGAGATGTGAGATTCCTCACTTTATCTGTTCGTTTCCTGACAGATGATGCCTGAGGTCAGAGTGGCTCTTTTTGGTGCCAACCCCAACCGAAGGTTTTTGGACTAATAGATGGAAAACAAAACTGGATATGTGGAATGTTGAGCAGCCAAAGAACGCCGTGTCCCAGCGAAGCCTGAGATATTGGTTTACTGAGGGAATGGTCGAAACACACAAGGCCTTCAATATAGATCTCTTATGATCTTCCAAACTTTAAGCACTTCTCCTTATATTCTCCCAAAGTTATAAACTGTTTCATGAGACATAATGTGAGGGGATAATGTGTGTTTGCTGGTGTTTAGGGGTAGGTGGATATCACAAGAGATTTCTCCTACCTCTTCAGCCAAACATGTTTCCTTACGGGGACTACGGGTCACAAAGATTGTCCCTGTTCTCTCCCTTGAAGAATAATGCAGGTTTAATTTGTTTACAATAAGGTGTCCAAACACCTGACAAAGTGCCTGCCACTGTGTCACTTCTGCCTTGTGTGTTGTGTACGTTTAATGGGAATTTATTACATTGAAGAATGAATGTGTGTTATTGTTACATAACCCATGCGATGAATAAATATGCAACACAAAATGTGAATATTATTTTTTTATTTACACATTGTAAACAGATTGTTTGTTCTATTCAGATTACCGAACGTTATCTCCAATGATTAACACAATGTTTATTCCAGCCGCATTATAAAATGTGTTAAAAATGTACAAAAAACTAATGTTTTTATTGCCACCTAGTGGAGGTATATAATAGTTGAGTGTTGGCAAGTACCTGGAACTGAAATCGTCACTATATTCATTGGTGTCATTTCGTACATCAATACTTCAAACTCCAAAAATAATTTCTGTGGAAATAGAGATGGGTAACATCAATGAGCAAATAAGATGTTTACAACAAGGGACTCTATCGACAAAGATAAGGCCCTGTTTGCACGATTTGTATTTTGTGGGCGACATTCAAAATAGAAAACGGTAAGCTAAGATTGATTCCCGTCTGCTCTCTGAGGAGGCTTGCTTCTGAGGCTTAGTGTAGTGATGAACCAGAAGGTAAGGTGAGTGCAGGCCCATGTGTCTGGACTAGCACGTAGAAGAGGAGCCTAGATTATAACTTGTATGGAAATTGTGGCCCTAATGGGCCGGAAACAAATTCCTCGTTAGTTGTAAACTTAATGCAATGAAGCTCGTTCTGATTCTGATGTTAAGCAGGTTACAGTACAAAGACAAAGACCCACAGCAGATTAAAAATTACCATAAATAGTCAGCTGGCTGAGCTTGACCTGTTCCAAGGTTAAAACTCTGGGTGGCAATCGACCAACGAATGTGGAGGTTTTGGCATGTAATGAAATTAATATCTCTGTGATGGGTTGAGCATTTGCTTTGAAACGCCGGCCAAAACGTGGCAATGGAGTCAACAGAATCAGGAGGGTGGTTCAAGCCCTGAATGCTGATTGGCTGAGAGCTTATGTATAAACAGTATCCTACAGGTATGACAAAAAAGACTTTTCACTGTTCTAATTGTGTTGGCAGCCGGTTTATAATAGCAATAAGGCATGTCCGGGTAATGTAGAATGTTGCCAATAGAGCACATACCCTTGTGCATTATTCCTCAATTCAGCCACATACACCAACACATTTGATTGTAAAATATTTCAAAAGTGATTTGTTACAATTATGTTGTTATACTGTGAGGAAAAAAACATGATAGCTTGGCAACTTCTTTGATGACAGAAAACAGAAAGAGCCGTTTGCATATGTTGCACAGGGCACTGTCACTGGGGTGGGAGATACAACCCCATGACATTAACCCGTCTGAGAGACACCTCCAGATTAGTCAAACACGCACACTTAGGACCCTGTTTAACCTATAGAACCCTGCCTACAGCATTTAGAAAACTAGACACAATTAGTTCAGATGCAGGTGGGGCCTTTATTGCATCCGTCTTCCTATTCATCTGTAGCCAACTGGGACCCTTCTTATTCTCTCTCTCTTTCTCACACTCTGTCTGTCTGTCTCTCTCTTTACTCACCCTCTTACACATTCAGGGCCCTAATTCCCACTCTTACTGCTAAATACAGCAGTATATGTTTTGTTCTGTGAAGGGACACTGCCTAATGCTATCCCAGAAGCCCCAGCAGCTGCTCCCCGACACCCAGGAAGTAGATACCCTGTGCGATGCCAAAGAGAGGGGCGATGACGAGAGCCCGACACGTCGCCCCCTTGAGGAATGCTGCCGGTCCCTCTTTACTCCAGATCCGCCTATGGAATAGGTGAGAAACCTGCTGTCAATCAACAGTGGGCACAATTCCCAGTGGACATTTGTCCCAGTGGACAAGCAAGTGGGGGGCTTCACGGAGCCTGCCTTACCGTGTGCAGTCAACTATGCCGCGGTATGAATCCTCCCCCTTCCCTTTCTGCAGCGTCTGTATACGGGTCTTAATGACTGCCAATCCACACACACACACACGTACACACACACACACACACACACACACACACGTACACACACACACACACACACACACACACGTACACACACACGTACACACACATACGTACACACACAAATTGCCAAGTTGTAATGCTGATATTCACATTGTCATTTAAATGTGATCCACTATTCAAATTCAGTAGCCTCAGCAAAACCACACATATTATACATAATGTAAACTGTACTGCACACATGTTATAAATATAATGTAGACTGTATTGCACAGAGATTATAAATATAATGTAGGCTGTACTGCACACATATTATAAATATAATTTAGACTGCACTGCACACATATTATAAATATAATGTAGACTGTACTGCTCATATGTTAAAAATATAATGTAGACTGTACTGCTCACATACTATAAATATAATGTAGACTGTACTGCACACATATTATAATTATAATGTAGACTGTACTCCACAGATATTATAAATATAATGTTGACTGTACTCCACACATATTATAATTATAATGTAGACTGTACTCCACAGATATTATAAATATAATGTAGACTGTACTCCACACATACCGCTACTGACTAACATGTATGTTCCTGACAGTGATATTTCTCCCTCACTCCCATCTGACTCACCATCCAGTGGTGTGACGGCTACAGCGGCCACCGATCCAGCTGTGCAGCCTGACGCGAAGGACTGCAGGAAGGGGGCCCGCTCCTGCACATCCCCATGGCCCAGTGAGTTCAGGTTGGCAAACAGTGGAAAGTAGATCATAGAGAAAGGAACATCCCTGATAAAGAGAAATAACATCAGGTCACATCCAGATCCACATACAGTGACAGAGCACACGTTAGCCCCGTGTAGATGTTACGTGACCGATAGACTGGGGACATGTAATAGGGGTTAATGTTCAACTGAGCGATGCAGTGCGTGTTTTGTGTTTCATTAAGTAGGAAGTCACAGGAAATATGTATAAATATGTGTTATTACAGTTTCAACAGAGAGTTTGTGAGAAGAAGAAAAATTCAGTTGACATGTTATAGATTTGTTTCTGACCTCATTAGTGTGGCCCCTGCTCCCCGGTAGAGTCCAGGCAGGCCCCGTGTTTTCAGAAGCTCCAGGGTAATACGGAGGGCAGTGGTCCGAGGGGCCGGCTGGCCAGGAGAGGGGGCCACTAATGATGGAACGGGGCCAGGAGCTGCTGTGGGAGCTTGAACCACTCTGCTTATGGCAGCTGTAAACCACACACACACACAGACTCACTTGAGTACCCAAAATATGCCTGCCACACTAGAGTCATTATCACTGGTGAGCACCACACTGATCTGTGGTTGGCCTGACGATAAAAAGTTCACAGAACTCACCCAACCTTCCTGCGTCCTGCAACTGGATCTTGAGCATCTCCATGGGTGTGGTCACTATCACCTGACAGGTCCCTGCCCCACATCCTGCCAGTACCTCCCCCCAGAGGGGCAACTTCCTGTGGGTCAAAATGAAAGGTTTAGCAGGCTAACCAACAACACATATACATAGCATCATCGCTCAAATAGACCCGGTGCACTGTAGCAATAGTGTACCCTCTTTTAACATGACCTTTAACTGTAGCCTCTTTTAACATGACCTTTTTTAGATAAAAAACACTCTAAAGCATCATCATCGTCGTCATATGTTGCATAATGTTGGCAAAATCGCAATGCTCTGCTGCAGGAAAGTGGCTTACCCGTCCTTGGATAACTTCTGTCTAAAGATATCATTAGCTGCCAGTTTGATGGCTTTCTCGGGTGTGACAAGGGTGAGATTCACTGCTGCACCTGAGACGAAAATACCAAGTTACTGTGAGATCATAAATTTAACACGACCTTACCCTTCAGTTCAATATGATTTGCTCTAAAAAGATGCCAACTGTGTTTAGTAGTTGAACAACAGTTATTTCAATTTAGCCAGTATAAGCGAAACACAGAACTGGACAGTACAGAACTGGAGAGTACATATAAGTAATACCTCGATACATTCCAAAGTAACCTTCCATCCTAACCGTTTTCGTCAGGCAGTCCAACCTTACAAAAGAAATACGGAAAATTCAGTTAAACAACAGTTTCTGTGAACATTTATGAATAATGCATATTGAACATGGATGCATATTAAATACCATGCAAGTTCCTTGAAAACGTTACACTTGTAATTTAGGAAGTGTGAACATTTGTATTTGAGTGTGAATGTAATACATGTTTTCCTCACAGTACAGGATAGTGTAAATTAACTTTACAAGCAGTACTAGTACATTTTCGAAAAACCGGTAGTAGTTCACAAAGACAAAGCATCACTCTTGTGCCCACCAAGTAAATTAGACAACATTCTATATTAAATATTCATAGGAAAAGACAGCTCTTCCATGTGATTGCCATAGTCTAGAGAAACACGCTCCTTCCTCTGTGCTAGAAAGTAGAACAAAGAAGGTGAAGAACTAGTACCACTGAGCCAAGAATGTTAAGAGCAAGTATAATATGAAGCCAAGAATGTTAAGAACTAGAACCATACAACCCATGATATTAACTAGTACCATAGACCCCATAATGTTAAGAACTAGAACCATACAACCCATGATATTAACTAGTACCATAGACCCCATAATGTAAAGAACTAGAACCATACAACCCATGATATTAACTAGTACCATAGACCCCATAATGTTAAGAACTAGAACCATACAACCCATGATATTAACTAGTACCATAGACCCAATAATGTTAAGAACTAGAACCATACAACCCATGATATTAACTAGTACCATAGACCCCATAATGTTAGGGACTAGAACCATACAACCCATGATATTAACTAGTACCATAGACCCCATAATGTTAAGAACTAGAACCATACAACCCATGATATTAACTAGTACCATAGACCCCATAATGTTAGGAACTAGAACCATACAACCCATGATATTACCTAGTACCATAGACCCCATAATGTAAAGAACTAGAACCATACAACCCATGATATTAACTAGTACCATAGACCCAATAATGTTAAGAACTAGAACCATACAACCCATGATATTAACTAGTACCATAGACCCCATAATGTTAAGAACTAGAACCATACAACCCATGATATTAACTAGTACCATAGACCCCATAATGTAAAGAACTAGAACCATACAACCCATGATATTAACTAGTACCATAGACCCCATAATGTTAAGAACTAGAACCATACAACCCATGATATTAACTAGTACCATAGACCCCATAATGTTAGGAACTAGAACCATACAACCCATGATATTACCTAGTACCATAGACCCCATAATGTAAAGAACTAGAACCATACAACCCATGATATTAACTAGTACCATAGATCCCATAATGTTAGGGACTAGAACCATACAACCCATGATATTAACTAGTACCATAGACCCCATAATGTTAGGGACTAGAACCATACAACCCATGATATTAACTAGTACCATAGACCCCATAATGTTAGGGACTAGTATCAGAGATCAACACATGTTAGGAATTGGTGCCATGGGGTCCAGCATGTTAGGAACTTGTACCATGGAGCTCAAAATGTTAATAACTAGTACCATGGAGAATAATCTCCTGTATATTCTTGTAATTGCTCTTTTCTGTCTAATAATATAGGTATAGGTAAATAAGTAAATAAATCCCAGAAAAATGTTTTGTTCAGAGCAATTCGTTTAGTAGGAAAAAGCCAAGAATGTGGAGATCTGGTACCAAAGAGCCAAGAATGTTAATAACTATAACCAAGAATAAGCTCTGTCTGAGTTATTGTGAAAATCCCTCTGTAACCTCACCAACACATGTTTTGAAACACATGTACAAAAACAGATTTGGCCCAATCTGCCATCAGGGACAACTTAGGCTTGTCATTGAACACAATGAGTCTGTCTCTCTTCCAATTCAATACACTGTATTATTCACACAAGGGACAACTCCTTGTGTCAAAGTCATGCCTCTCCATCGCAAAGACCTCACGTCCCACGTGTCGAACTCCAGGGAGTGTCAAGTCCTGTGTGTGACTATAAAAGAGGAGCCGAAGACGTACTCACATGCCGGTGTAGACTCGGGCCCCCTGCTGGTTTTGTAGGCGTGTTTTGGCCAGATCAATAGGAAACACACAGGTCACACCCACCAGGCCTGCCACGCCACCATTAATCAGCTTAGCAGGGAGGCTGCTGTGAGGAACAACACGCACACACACACACACACACACACACACACACACGCACACACGCACACACGCACACACACACACACACACACACACACAAAGGTTGACCAAGTGACACAAATCCCAGTGTAAACACACACACACACACACAGGAACAACGCACATGCACAAAGACATGCATGTAAACACAACGTTAACCTAGGGCCCAATTATTGGCTACGTAATTGGTGGTAATTGTCAGGATTCTATGTGAAGAGAAGGGTTGTCATGGTGGTTACCTAGCTTTTTTCTCAGCCATCCTGCCTTTCACCGGGCTCCGGGCCCACGTCGGGTTCCCTCCTCCTCCTCCTTCTCCTCCTCCAATCGGCACCCCCGGTTCAACACAAAGATGTCCCCACTACTGTATTCTGACAAGCCCACCAGTCTCCAGCACAAATGCAGCAAACTGGTTCGTCTTCTCAGCTGTTATGCAGTGCCCACCTCCCGCCAGTCAGGTCCTCTGAAATACCAATGGTCTTTGTCTGTTCCAATAAAACAAGGAACACAAACGACATGGGTCAGGTTACCTTCCCAAGCCTCAGTACAGAGGTCTTATTATGTGAGCTGCTCACTCCCAGCTAACTCTTTATAGTTGTCCAGGGCTCATAATGGATTATACGGGCGTATTATAATATTATAAAGGACAGGAAGTTGCAGGGGGGTGGAAGGTTACACAAATACATCTGGTCCCCAAGCAGGTCATAAGAAATCACACAGAATTCTGAGGAAAATGTATGTGACTTCTACATAAAAAATATTGTGTTGCCAAATTTGACCGATAGCAGATAGCAGAACTAAAAGATGACAACTTCCCTTTGCCTGGGTTGAAATCTACTATTTACAAAAGACTGAAAAAGACATTTATTATAACTTGGAGTATGTAATCACTGTATTATTACTAATACTATTACCCACAATGTAAAATGGAAATCAGGTGTTCCCACCACAATCACTCTCTTCTCTACTTGTCTCCTTACTCCTTTCCTCATTTTTGTCTAGTTACTTCCTTCTGGCAGCTCCCTAATTAATCTCTTTTAATCTCTCCACTCCATTCCTCATGTCTATTTTTACCACGGTAAATATTTCCCGTCTCCTTGTTTTTTTTTCCCTTTTGAAATAACTGTCAGTTCAACTTTCGTTGCCTCACCTTAGTTACTAAGCCTTTTCTTTGAGTTATTCTCGGTTATATACCTGCACGCAGCCATCCTTCTCTTTCTAACATTATCTCTGCATCTCATCCTATAGCTCACATTCTGCAAATGCCTTTCACTGAGCCACGACTGTGACACTTTCAGCTCCCCTCCTTTCACAATTGTCCCCTGCCAAAACATAGACAAGAGTATCTACCCAAAGCCGATGTCAACCCCCCAAACACACACCTGATCGTCCAGCGCGGACAAATTGCTAATTTTAAGTCGATAAATCGTTTGGCTTTATCGTGAGAAATATAGAAGTGGCTGGGTTACTTACCCCTGTCAGTGAATCCCACAAGCAGCAGGATCAGGCTGTCAACTTTCCTTTCACTTGAACAATGCGTGCAGCAACGGTAGTCAAGCGAGAGCGATCTGAGAGCCAGTCGCCGCTCGGGGGCTGCTGCACAAACACCATCATTGTCCTGCTTCCTAAGTCCCTCCCCCTTGTGGCGATTCTCTGTGACACAACCAGAGACATAATGGTTAACAACCACCAAAACATAACTCTGCACTAACGTGAAGCGACGTGCACAGGTCCTAGTCACACCACAACGCCACCGAATCAGAAGGGACTCTACCTCGGATTCGGCTGTTATTCCGGATACAAATATAAAATCGGATTATTTTGTCAACACCTTATCTGATTGTTCAGGAAACCCGGCCAAAAATCGGGAAACGATTAAATCTCCAAAGGGTTGTAACTCGAATTCACTGTCACATCAAATTAATTTAGATTAATTCCCTGGCATGATCACAGATAAAAATGACATAACAGTCCGATTTTAGTGTGGCCTGGATTCAGTTAACAGAATATGTTGGCTGATGCTGAGAATGTGGGGCCCGGGTTTACTTACAGACAATTGTGAGGAAGTCTGTGATGCCTTATTATCATTAGACTCTAAGAAATATATGAGGGGAGATCATTTGGAACCTTGTCTTTTAAAATGTGGAGCACACCTTATTGCTGGCGCAGTTACCCAAATTTTTAACATGACATTATCTTTAGGGCTTTTTCCTAAATTATGGAAATCTGCATATGTGTTGCCTCTTCAGAAAGGGGTTGATAGTGGTGACCTCAACAACTATAGGCCAATTTCAAGGCTACCTTGCAAAGATTCTTGAATCATTGCTAAGTGTGCAGTTTCACTCCTTCCCGGCCGAGAAATGTATTTTAAATCCAAAACAATCCGGTGTATTTCTTACTACACTAGTTATGAATGATCTTGTAAATGATCTGGATTGCAAATTAACTTGTGCTGCATTGTTCATTGACTTGTCTAAGGCCGTTGATACAGTTGACCATGGTATCATGTTGAAGAAGTTGTCATTTATAGGCCTTAGTCCTGCTGCATGTTCTTGGTTTCATAAATGTCTTACCGACGGAACGCAAAATATTGTGCTGGATGGAGTTAAGTCGGATAGTCTTGACATAAACAGAGGTGTTCCTCAGGGATACATTCTAGGACCTGTTGTTTTTGCTATCTACATTAATGCTATTGGTCAATCTGTAAATACACATAGTTGTACATTTCACCTTTATGCTGACTATACTTTTCTGTGTGACTGTGCCCCAATGATCAATGCTGCTATTGCCAGTTTACAGTCAGATTTTAATTATGTTCAGGTAGTACTTTAAAACTTAAAGCTTGTACTTAATACTAGCAAAACCAAATACATGTTGTTAAAATCTCGTCAAATGACCACACAGGACTTAGAGCTTCAGTCCCTGGATGTTTCCTCAATTGAACGGTTCCGTTCATATAAATACCTTGGGACTTGGATCAGTGACCTTTCATTTAAGAAACATACTAGTGATCTTGTTAAAAAACGTAAAATGGGTTTCTTTCATTCATTCAGTTGGGTGCCATGGGTCAGTTTAATAAAATGATGTTAGATTTTTACAGTGAGAATTGTGTTTGTTTTAATTCATGGTGACAATTATTGTCAGAATGTCTGTTAATTGTATTGTTATTTTATTTGTCCGTTGATGTTCCCAGGGCATGCTTGAAAATGAGACCACGGTCTCAATGTGTCTCTCTGGTAAAATAAAAGTTAAATTAAAATAAATAAAATAAACTCACAACTAACATAACATCATGAGAAGGCAAGTGCTATTCCACAACAACATTAACTGCTGTACAAAAGCACTTCATTTATCAGGGAGTTGATTGAGCATATCATAAACATGATGTGATAACTAATAGAAAAAATATTAGACAATACTTAAAATGACATTAGTAAATACTACGAAAATAAAAAAACATAAATTAATAGTTGAATCTTATGCGTTAGTTAGTTGTTTTATAATGACTATATATAACAGCAACTCACAGCCCTACAGGAAAAAACAAAAATCTAAACAAGCTCCACCCTGTCCTCTTCTGTTTTACATTAGTACGAATTTTAGTATTGATTTATGTTCATGGTAAAAAAGTTATTATTAGTCACATCAACCAAGAAATACATGGATTACAGCAGAAGTTGAGGCTAGTTGATGACAGAGTATTTTGCAATTGCAAGAAAATGTATGGTTTTATCATACCATCATTTAAAAAGGCAAAAACAAACAGGTTAAACCTTTGTTATAATGTTTATACAGAAACAACAATCAACCCTCACTGAAAAACATTACTTAAGCATCGGCAAAAGTGGCCTACCGGTCCCTATGTCAACAGTACCCAAAGCCTTAGTTTCACCCTGTGCAATTCCCTCTCATTCAGATCACTCATTTCAACCACAACCCAGACAGAATTTTTTTAAACCTCTGTAACATCTCTAGACTAAGACCCTTACTGTCAAACTGCACCCATCTCCTCTCTGGTATCCCCAACAACCTCACTGGCACCAAATCAATAGAGCATATCACACCAATCCTCATCAAAACACCCATCCTGACGTACAAAGCCCTTCAAAACCTGACACCTGGCTGACCTCCTGATCCTCTGTCTCTACTCAATCCGGTGCAGAGTAGCTTTTAGCTGCTTGGCACCCTGGCTCTGGTACTCCCTCCTCCGTACAAACGCCATGCAGGTACAATCATCCCATCTGTCACATCACTTCACTCTTCATTCTTTTTTAGTCCCTAACAAACAATTATATGGCCCTCCTCCAACCTTTTGTTCTAAACCGAACCTGACATAGGGTTAATATCCTCCTCCGACATTCTGTTCTAAACCTAGCCTAAACCTAACCTGACATAGGGTTAATATCCTCCTCCGACATTCTGTTCTAAACCTAGCCTAAACCTAACCTGACATAGGGTTAATATCCTCCTCCCACATTCTGTTCTAAACTTAACCTAAACCTAACCTGACATGGGTTTATTTCCTCCTCCCATCTTCTCTTCTTACCTAACCTGACATGGGGTTTATTTCCTCCTCCCACATTCTGTTCTAAACTTAACCTAAACCTAACCTGACATGGGGTTTATTTCCTCCTCCCACATTCTGTTCTAAACTTAACCTAAACCTAACCTGACATGGGTTTATTTCCTCCTCCCATCTTCTCTTCTTACCTAACCTGACATAGGGTTAATATCCTCCTCCCACATTCTGTTCTAAACTTAACCTCAACCTAACCTGACATAGGGTTTATTTCCTCTTCCCACATTCTGTTCTAAACTTAACCTAAACCTAACCTGACATGGGTTTATTTCCTCTTCCCATCTTCTCTTCTTACCTAACCTGACATGGGGTTTATTTCCTCTTCCCATCTTGTCTTCTGACCTAACCAGACAAGGGTTTATTTCCTTCTCCCATCTTCTCTTCTTACCTAACCTGACATAGCGTTTATTTCCTCCTCCCACCTTTTGTTCTAAACCTAACCTAAACCTAACTTGAATTTATATCGCCCTCTCCTCCCGATATCATCTTTCCTGTTTACCTGATATTTTGATGTCTGATTTGATTTTTAATGCACTTATCTTATGTTTTTAACTTCACTCTCTGTATGCCCATTTCTCATGTAAGGGTTCTTTGAGTGTTTTGAAAGGTGTCCCCCAAATATATTGTATCATAATTATGTGAGCCCTTGGACATTGCCTCAGTATTACGTGGCCTGAATGAATCCTAGATTTCCTTGTCCTAACTCCCCCTGATGATTCCTGCTGTCATAGCCACCTGGTCGTCCTTGTCAACCTGGTTGTGCAGCTAATCTGCATCTGCCTAAAGAACAAAGCCCATCTGCATTTATCTACTGGTCCATGGACAAATGCTTTTGAACCTCAATAAACTTGGTAGGCTTCAACAATTGGCCAATTGACATAATGGCACACACACACATTTAATGTTTTTGATGGCCTCTAAGAGTTGTGACATATTTTAAAAGAGACAGGAACCAGAATCATTGAACACATTTAATGTAGGCTACCTAAGACTGACCACAGCCATACTGGACATTGGCAGTTAGGATATCTCTGTCTCCTAGCAACATGGCTGCACTGAAGGCACACAGAGGCTCCCAGACAGGGACCAAAGCCCATCAGAGCATTGACCGCACTGTGGTGACTGGTGTAGGGGTGACTACACACTATTGAGGCGACCAACTCTCTAACAGCTATAGATTACGTATTCGCCTTTTTGTGATTTTAAGTGGAAATGTCGATAAACACATTTGTCAGGAAATTGAGTACACAAAGAGTGATTCTTGGAAAGACCGCAACTTCTCTCATCTACGTGCACTTTCTCCTTCCTGCGATGGAGGGAGCCACAGCTTTTCATACAAAAGATAGTCTACATTCCCTTGAAGAAAATTATAATTACCAAAGCATTGGGAAAAAAATCCGCACTATTGTATAAGTAGTCTAATAAATATACACTTCAATACATTAGAATATCAAGGATAATTCCTATTCTAATACGTGGGTAAGATAATGCCTTTATTGCCAAATCCAGAATAACTGGACCAGGAGGGACAAAAGAGAAATAACATACAATATACGACCTAGTGATCATATCGAAATCTGTAGTAATATATTATCAACTTTTGAGGAAGCGCAAGGTAAAAAGCGCGGCAGCGCGCAAAATACAAGCAGATACAGTAGAAGGGCAATAAGCGCTCACAATTCACTAGCATTCCCTTTAAATAGGGGTAGGACTATCCGGTCAAATTGGTGGTGGTGTTGGGCACGGAAAATAGCGCAAACAAAACAATCAAAGAAAGAAACTTGATATTAAAACGTCAGAATCAATAAATGTCAGATTACGCGTAAAGAGACACAAACAAGTATTTTGACTGGTACCACAGACACAAAATTGATTTTCGTCCATTTCTGAACGCTGCGTAAGAAAGTGAACACCCCTCCTCGTGATGAGTTGGTAGCGCCCGCCACCCCATCTGTTGTGCTCTGGTGAAATTCAGATTGAAACAGATTGTAGCACTCTCGCGCACGAGTAGCAATGGCAACTGACTGGGTGCAACATCAACAGCAACTTTTGTCATTTATCTGAAGGAAGTTTAAATTAATGAGATTTTACGCCTACACCTTCCATTTTCGGTCTGAAAATGTCCCAGGGATGTACAATTTCTGTGGAAGAGATCCAGTCTTGGTGGGAAGTCCCCGCCATAGCCCACTTCTGTTCGCTGTTTAGGACGGCGTTCAACCTACCAGACTTTGAAATTGAGGTACTTTAACTGAAGAAGTTCAATATGTACATTTTTACAATTTATTCTCAGGAATGTTACTTAATTCTGGCCTGCTACATTTTACATGTTTGAGTTGGGGCAGTTGAGAACTAGTTGGGCTAACGACGTTAGCTCATCTATTTCGAACTTGTGTTTACCTTACACACACAAGCTCACTAACGGCTAACCAATGTAGCCTCTAAACTAGCTAGCTAAGGTTAACGTTAGCTAGCAAAGTTAACCAGCAAGCCAGTGTATCTGAAAACTCGCTAAGTCCAAGTTTAAAGAATCGAAATATCGTGCTGTTACTTCGTATTACAACGTACATAGCTGCCCAAGTAACGTTACTGAACGAGAACGATTGTGTGAGTTGTAGTATTTTGGTGGTTCTTGCCAGCGGATGCTGAACCATGTGGTATGACCCGTTTGTTTTTATTTGGGGATATTTACACATACGCGTTTTCAGTACAGACATTATTATTAAATTGCTCGTATTTTTTTAATTGTTCACAAAAATAAGTTGTTGATTTGTAATATACTATAACTAATAATGTCAACATACAACCGTGCGCACTTCGTTAAGCACCTGGTAGTAGCTGAAGTTAACGTGACTGTTCTTTTTTACTAAAGCTACACATCACAAGTACCTATGAGACTTACGGAGTACCGTGCTTGCAAGTTGAAACTTACAGTACTCGCTTTTAGTCCACCATTGCCATCTTTTCAATCAAATAAAGTCAAGTTCACGAGGACACTTTAGAGTATATTGTCTAGCTAACCGTCTAGATTGGATAGCCATTGTGGCATTGTTTTTCTGTAGCTGTACTGTAGTACTGTAGCGTGCGAATGTTTCTATATTTTTAAGCGCTTGTTTTCTGTTTCAACAACACCAATGTGTGTCACTGCATAATTCAGTTCCGTATTTTTCAATGTGTGAGTAATGTATTACACATCTGTTACAATATGCAACTTTAAACTCTCTCTGATTTCTCAATTTCGATATGTTGGTTTCGTATGTTTTTTTGTTGTTTCTGGTTTTCATATGGTGAAAATTGCCTGTGATTGTTTGGAATTGATCCATCGAAAAACGATGTAACTAGAAGAAATTCGGTAAGGTCATCATTACGCATTAACAGCCCCGATTATTCACCCACCCCCACCCTTTCGGCAGTGAAAATCCCTAGCAGGCAGAGCTTTGTTTTTGGATGGGGGGGGGGGTACATCTGCTATGTAGTGAAGTTGATATTGTCTTGTCAGAGTTACTGTGATATGTTTCTACAGGATCTATGAACTCATGTGAAAATACTACGCTATCGGGCAACATCATAACGTTACATCTGTAAACCTCACACGTTGATACAACTGGGTTTTATGCTGGTGCGCTTCCTGCAGCTACTTCGAGCGACTGATTTGATGCACATTTAACCGCATCACTACGCAAACGTCACGTGCTGCGTTGTGTGCATCTAATATAAATTATTTTAATTAATGTTTTATTGGATTGATCGTTTAACCCATGACGCATATCAATAAGAGCCTGTAATAGTGAGTGCTCCATAGCAGTTCTGCTCAAATGGCCATCGTAAACCCGTCGATCTGTGACCCTACTTTTTAGATTTGCGTTGAGACAAATTTTGCCCATTTAGTGAATCGTGACCCTGGATGATCTTACGTGCTACATTACCTGTCCTGTAATGGAGCAAAGCTTTGCATACTGTTCTGTTTTTAGATGCAGTGTGTAGTGTTAAACGACTGTACTGAAAAAAAGCAGGTGGCTTGCTCAGAAAAGAACACCCAAATCCAGGTCTAAGAGGATCTGGTGTCTTTGATGTGGCCTTGCCTGGGAGGGGGATGATCATATGATGACACTGGGGTAAATGACCAACTAAAACGAGGGCCAAAGCCTCTGTGTTACTGAACAGAGGGCAGAATGCCCATTTGCTTTGTGAGGTGACTTTCTGTATTCAACTTAATTAGTTGGCATTCATCCGTAAAGGTGAATTTTTTTTTCCATGGCTCAGCTACTTAATGTACTGGGTATTATGGTCGGCGATGATACATTTGTGTTTATGATTATAATGCAATATCTACTCAACACAATCTAAAGCAAGCAAATTGCAATCATATGGTATGATCCACTTCCTCCATGTTTGTCTGATCATACGTTTTCAACATTCCCAGTGAACATAGATACTGTCACCCTACTTAAATGGTGCTCTGAGCCTCTGAGATTATAATGGAAATGCTTTTTTTGATGATGTCAAAGAACCTTTTTCCACAGTTTGCCATCTAGTGTAGACAACTCCTGTACTGATGTTTTGTACCTGCCTAGAAGTCTCCACCTTTATGGTAACACCGCTGCAGTTTGCAATAACACGAACATCACACATCTTTACCCGTAGAGAACATGTTTTAGCATTACATTTTTGACAAGCAAAATCATGCCCTCAACTTTCCACTGAATTCGATCGCTTGGCTGTGCTCTGATTTTGTAGTGGACTGTTAATGTAGCTTCTGAACACCACACAACCCAAAATATGAAGTATGTTTGTTTATATTACACACCCAGTTTGTTTAGTTAGAAACAAGGCACAAAGCATTAGCATTGGCTTTTTTTAATAGTATTTGTCTCTCAAACTGCTTCCAAATGCAATTAATAAATATATTACATTCCTATTGTCAGGTCTAGAGACCGCTCTGGTTCAATATGTATGGTTCAATATTGCCATTGGAAATTCAATTTTAGAACTGTATCCTCCAAGTTATGATGACAAGCCGGTGTGTTTTGTACTGTAAAGGTAGCTAACTAGCAGTATAGCCAATCGGTCAATAGGAGGAATATTTTAAAAACCTGTCTGGGGGAGGGACTGTGTCAGGAACAGGAAGTACGGTCTGCTTTTCTTGCATAAAATAGATGATTTAAAAAACAAATTACGTCAATGCTTGTTGTTGTAAATTATTTTTGACTTCACAGTAATTGTGTGTGTGATTCTGTTGAATGTTTGTATGTTGAGCAGAACTGTATGAACAATCAAACCCTCTGGCCTACATGAGCACGTTGTGCTCAATTTAAAACATTTAAAAATACAATTGGTGCACGCCTTGTCAATCTTGGGAGAAGGAAAGGTAACTGCTGCCATATAATTTACGGTGACATTGCTTTACATGTTCTCGTCTTTTGTTCATGGTCGAAAAATGAGTCTCTTTCCCCCCGAGTATATGAACATGAATATACCATTATGTTCTTTGATATATTCTGTGTGACCCGACTGTGTCTGGTATTTTCACTACCAAATATGTGTACTTTGTGTCTTGGTGGCATTCTGTTTTGTGCAGCGCTCTCTGTGAGCATTGGTGTTGGTTAATGGACTAGGTTAAAAGTAGTGCTGCACAATTAATCGCATCGCAATCGCGATGTCAGCCCTTTGCAATGATATGACGGCAAAATGATGCGATTATACAGTGTGTCCTCTATGTTGATTTGGTAGTGGCGGCCCGCCACGGCTACATTTCTGCCGCCACGGTATCAGAAAAAGCCGTCTATCAGCATGTCGGAGACGCGCACTTCACACAGCTGACAAGGGAGAGAAAGGAAAAAAGAGAGGCCGCAGCTTTCTGGAGAAGAACTTGGGTGGCAATCGGGGGAATCGGGAGGCTGTAGGGCGGTGGACGAGGGAAGGGAACACAATTGTATCATCGGTTTACTTCCCACCATGTGGAGTTGGCCACAATGAGCAATTAGTGCAACTCTTGGCATTTATGTAGACCTTTTGGATATATCTGTGGTTAAAACAATACAAAAACCTAGTGCGCTGCGGCGTTTTGACACTGTAAATTGATTCGATATGAAAACCCATATCAAAACCCGGGCTAAGAGCGCAGGACGGAGCAGTGGGTGGAGCAGTGCGCAGTGGTGTAGTGGTGCATATACGCAAGTATACGGCGTATACGCACCTCCGAGGAGAGGGATTTACAGTATAATTTAAACCATTCCCGCAAGGTTAGTTTTTATAGTGTGAGAAATTCCCGCACAAATATATTTGTTTCATCTCAGACTGAGCTAAAGTTGGTTGGAAATTCGATATTGGATATTCAACGGATAGTTGGAAGCCGATATCAGGTCCGGTTTTCCCGCAAGCAGACACACTACACCCGGGTGATCCGCGGACACAAACCTCCGTCTGCTTATAGTTAGGGACCGTCTATAAAGTACAATTCTCTACGTTATTAATTCAATAGCTGTTTAACCATTTGGCCTTGAAACTTCAAATCACTATCAGATTGTCACCAGTAACGTAATCGCGTGTTCCTACAATAGTTCCCTGGGAATGTAATTGTTGAGATATAGCTTTTTTTTTTGTATGCGTTGCTAGATGGGCTGGCATGTGAGAGAAGGTCCTCCGCACTAAAATGTGTTAACAATTTATTATAATCGCAATCGCATATCGCAATATTGACCTCAATAATCGCAATCTGACATTTAACCCCAAATCGTGCAGCCCTAGTTAAAAGCATGAAGTTGTTGTCATTCCCTTAACAATATGGTCTTTTCTATGATGTTGTGGGTCCGGTGATTTGTGTCAAGCTTCCGTCTGTTAACAGTCAGTGACATTTCAATTAGTTCAGAATTGTGACACCAAGCTTGTCCAAGTTGCGTTGTTAGCCCCCTGTTCTTGGATTGATTTGCACTTTTCGCACTGAAGTACATTAGTCTCCATGGAGACAGAACGCGTCTCCTTCCTGAGTAGTATGACGGCTGCGCTGTCCCGTGGTGTTTATGCTTGCATACTATTGTTTGTACAGAATATTGTGTTACCTGTATTATCTGAAATTTCTGGCTGATTTCTTTTGATTAAGATGTCAAGCTGACTGCACTGAGGTTGAAGGTTCGCCATGAAATAACTTCCACAGATACATATAAAATAATGTCAGTTAGCCTATCGGAAGCTTCTAAAACCATGACAAAGAGTTCGGCGATATGGTAATAAAATGTATCACAATAATATTTGTCATTCTCTTCGTTATTGATACACACCAGAAAAGCTCAACAGAGGATGTACTTCCTACGGCAGCTGAAGAAATTCAACCTGCCCAAAGACTGATGGGTTACTTCTACTTAGCCATCATTGAGTACTTCTACTTAGCCATCATTGCCTGCCTCACCTCATCCATCACCACCTGGTATGCTGCTGCTACAGCTAATGACAAGCAGCATATCATCCGCTCAGCTGAAAAGGTGATTGGCTGGGATCTTCCTAGCCTTGAGGACTTGCACACCTCGAGGGCTCTGAGGCGAGCTTGAAAGATTGTGGCAGACTCCTCCCACCCCGGACACTTTTTTCAACACACTCCTCCGTCAGAAGGCTTCGGTCCATCAGGACCAAAACCTCACGCCATAAGAACAGTTTCCTCCCCTGTGCGACTGGCCTCCTCAACAAGGCCAGGGGTGCACACAAGCCTTGAACAAACTCTTACGATTCCTAGGGCTGGGACGATACAGTTCTCACACAATTCGATACGATATTCAATACAAGGTTCACGGTTCGATATTTTTCGATTCGATAACAAAAATCGAAAACTCTTTATTTTTATATAATTGTTTCAAATTATGTACATTGTAAATGTCTCTTTAGGAATAATTCTAATATAAAATAAAAAGTTCACTCAGAAGGGACAAACCTAAAATAAATCTAGCAAATGCCTTGTGTAACAAAACATTATATTTATTTTTATAAACTAGTTGCAATTGATAAAGACTGTTAATTCTAATATAATTTTATATTACTTCTAATATAAAATAAAAAGTTCCCGCAGAATGCACAAGACTAGAAGAAATCTGACAAACTCCTCATGTAACAAAACGTATATGTCCCCTCAAAGGGACATATTTTCTGTAAGAAAAATTAAGTAGTCAACATTCTGTGGGGAGAGAACGGATCTTTGAGAAGTAACAATATCTCCCGACTCCCGCAGTGGAAAAGATCCGTTCGCTGCTTAACTGCCCTGCAAAGCTTACAAATAGTATTGTTCCTGTCCACTACTCGCTTATCATTTTCATTCTTCACCGGAAAGCCAAAATGCTTCCATACTGGCGAACGCAGCGAACATATAGCATCCTCAATGTTGAGTGTTTCGCTACCACCTGCAGCCATCTTTCATCTGGTCGCTAGCAAAGGCATTGGCACAAAAGACGAGGATCGCGCCCCCTGCTGTATATTTTAAAATAATAATTGCATTTATTAAATGGTGATTTAGACATACGAATTGGATTCAATGTAACATATTTTTTCGATTTGTTGCGAATTTGCCCTCGTATATGAATCGTAAAATACTCCTATCGCGATCGATCGAAATTCGATTATTTGTCCCACCCCTACCGATTCCATTTGCTCATTGCCTGATTTTCACTCCAATACTTATCTGTATTCTGTATAGTATTTTATATATTACTATCCCTATTCCCCTTACCCTCTTAGTATAATTTATATTGCTCTATTCTTATGTTGTATGTAAGCACCTTCCTGCCTAAGTAAATTCCTTGTCTGTTCGCACATTCATGGCGAATAAACACTTCTGTTTTCTCTTCAGATTTTTTTTCAAAGAATTTGAATTCTCTGTAGTTATTGGCTTGATTTAAGTAATCTTGCATATGCCATAAACATTTACTTGCCCACAGGTGGTAAACCTCTGCGTTTATTTCTGTGCAATTCACAGAATTTTAAACATAACCAATTCAACAAGGCCATTATATTAATAGTGTGCTGTGTGGTTTGATTTCCCACCCACTGTTTGTTTTCAAACATTATAAAACATGAGGTAGAACACAAAATAAAAACTTGATATTATCCTGCTAAATACTTGTGAAACATATTTATGACCAGGGAGCCCATATCTTCATTAGCTTCCTATAGCCTTCTCCACAGTGCTTCTTGGCATCATGTCCTTTGAGAGGGACTGGCTAACCACATCTGCAATGTCCTTGTATCGTTTACATTGTTTTCATATGTTGTACTTGCTGAAAATGCTGCTCTTAATGTTTGTTGTGTGGGAGAACCATCACTGCACACTGATGAATGTTTACTTGTTGATGGGCGATTAGCAGCGGCAGGACGATAAATGATAAAACCCTTTTGTGGTGTTGCACTTTTTGGTCAGCACAACTCGCCAATATATTTTACAATAACGTGGTTCTGTTCTTTGTTTCTAACTCCACTCCAACTTGCTTCCACCATCGATCCAACTAATTTTTCCCTGGTCTTCAGTTTGTTTCATATAACTGATTGTTGACTGTTTGCGTGGGCACGTACCTGGATGCGTGCAGTGTGCTTGGCTCATTTCTGCAGTAAGATTCATTGGCTGCTTATATCAATTTTATCGATTATTGTTTACATGTTTATTATTGAAATCGTATGTAAAATGTTTTTTTTATTGTGATAAATTTTGATTTATCAGCTCAACCCTACCATGACATTATTTCTGGGAACTTTCCATGTCGTGTAACAGCACATTCGCTTGAGTCTATAAACTGAAATATGCTGTCTGTAAAGAATTGTTAAAAAAACATGTCATGCACAAAGTTGATGTCCTAACGTACTTGACTTGTCAAACCTATAGTTTGTTGAAATAAAATCTGTGCTTGACAAATTAGTTTTATTGACTTTAACTCTAGTTCATGTAAACCTTCCACGTGAGCTGTATGTCATGCTTCGATGTAATTTTCCAGTAGCCTAATGATTTTGATTTATTTGTGGCGGTTCAACATGCAAATTGTCATGGTCGGGTACGATCACAGAGTCTGAGTAGCATTGATTTACAGTGATTTCCTACAAGTGTGCATGAAACAGTCGTTTGATACATCTCAATCGACGTGTGTGT
Source organism: Dallia pectoralis (assembly GCA_029465975.1). Classification (NCBI taxonomy): domain Eukaryota; kingdom Metazoa; phylum Chordata; class Actinopteri; order Esociformes; family Umbridae; genus Dallia; species Dallia pectoralis. Next base: position 8,780,007 of record CM055740.1, on the reverse strand, counting down.
GGGTACAAATGTAAGGTTAAATTATGAGGTCCCTGGTGTGTAAAGCTGTTAGAAGCAAGCAAGCTGTCGATGCTTCTGATTAGGGTCTGTATATGTTACATTGTTGTCCCAACAAAAAGGCCTTCTACATAGCGCTACATGGGTCAAATGTTTTTTCTCTTGAGTCATAATGCTCAGTTGCAGAACGCGCTAGGTTTGCTTTTCCCAGCTGCTTTTCCATAGATATTAGTGTTGTGAGCATGACTTTTGAACCTTGGGCCACTGCTACTTTTTCTTTGCATGCTAACAAACCTTTCCTCTGCACATTGTTTCTCTGTTACACATTGCTGCTGCTTCCAGTCTCCCCTTGGCCATAGTGGGGCTCTGCAGGAAAAGGCCCCGGCTGACCTGACCAACCCCCTGCTTCATTGTCTCCATGGATGCACGCTTGATTTCCTGGCAGTGTGTCTGTGAAATGAGCCCTGAAATCCCATCCCTCTGAGCCTCCTGGATCCTCCAGGATGTACCCTCCAACACCAACTAGTCTCTGCCAAACTGAGGCTGACCTCCTCTAACTGAAGATGTCTTTTGATTTCCTCGGGTGTCTGGTGCCGTGTGTCTGATTCCATACGTCTTCATCATCTGCTTGACGTAATCTAGAGACGGGCAGGGAAATTGGCTTCTTTCTGGGAGCGTTTATTAAACTTGAGACAGGCAGAGGGATGAGAGTGGCGTACTAATTTGCTTTGAGGGTGAATCGATTAAGAGCCAGGCTGACGTCATCGGTCATCATCAGGGTAGGATGCCGACGAGGCGGAAATTTGGCTGCTTTGGCTGCTTCCATCCACACTGACAATAAAATTAAACAAATGTTGGTGTTTATTGAGACAACAGGCTTTACTGTAAGGAACAGCATCTTATCTGATTAATCACGACACATGTGAATCATCAGAGAACCGTTGTTTTTGGCAGATTTTGTTGTACATGTCTTACTGTAGTGATGCCATAAAATAATTTCACTCCAAGCCTACTTTTGAGCCACCTTCCACTGCAATAGTGGACTGATTGCTCCTCACGTCCCCGTGAACCTCACCCCTTGTTCTCATGCAGGGGGGAGGGTTCTCCCCACCTAACCTGGGCTGGGCTGTTTAGCGTGCCAGTGTTGAATAGCTCTTATTCATCCATCCCCCAGAGCAGCCCCGGCCCTGGCATCACCATGACTAAACCCCAGATGGTGCCTCTTTCTTTGCCTTTCCCCTGGAGGGTGGAGGTGCCGCTGCCTGGGTGCCGCTGCCTGGGTGCTGCTGCGGCCTGTCTGAACCGGGGGCTCATATTCTTCCCTGGCCCACGCCGGTTTGTAAAGGAAGATTTAGTCCTATTAGGTCTTGGAGATTGGGTAGCTGAGTGAGCAAGGCCTCTTGTCTAAAAGCAAATGGATTAGGTTGGAAGATCTATAGTTGTGTGTGTGTGTGTGTGTGTGTGTGTGTGTGTGTGTGTGTGTGTGTGTGTGTGTGTGTGTGTGTGTGTGTGTGTGTGTGTGTGTGTGTGTGTGTGTGTGTGTGTGTGTGTGTGTGTGTGTGTGTGTGTGTGTGTGTGTGTGTGTGTGTGTGTGTGTGTGTGTGTGTGTGTGTGTGTGTGTGTGTGTGTGTGTGTGTGTGTGTGTGTGTGTGTGTGTGTGTGTGTGTGTGTGTGTGTGTGTGTGTGTGTGTGTGTGTGTGTGTGTGTGTGTGTGTGTGTGTGTGTGTGTGTGTGTGTGTGTGTGTGTGTGTGTGTGTGTGTGTGTGTGTGTGTGTGTGTGTGTGTGTGTGTGTGTGTGTGTGTGTGTGTGTGTGTGTGTGTGTGTGTGTGTGTGTGTGTGTGTGTGTGTGTGTGTGTGTGTGTGTGTGTGTGTGTGTGTGTGTGTGTGTGATGTCCCCCAAGTTTAGACATGGCCCTCTGGTATCCGCTGAGTCAGTGTGTGGATTATAAATTGTGGATAGCAGTCACTTAAGTGCACTGCCGGAGTCTGGGTTGAATTAGGGTCTTTGATGTTGGTTTGGTAGGGGGCGGTCCCCAGCAGACCTCTGATTTCTTGGGATGAGGCGAGCATTGGTGCCGGGATCGGCACCATCAATAAGGGCATGTCAGCTGGGCCGTGTTACAGCGTTACTCAGGCTGTGTCTTGAAGGAGATCAGCGGTTGGTTGCAGTGTTCATCCTGAATATAGTTACCTTTTAACCCCGGCCTGCTCAGCTCTTTTGTCAGCCTGAGGAGGAGAATGAAGCCCCCCAACACACACACACACACACACACTCCACAACAACAATGAGCCTTTCATCAGCCTAGTTTGTTATTCTACTATCTCGGCTGAATCTTCCATGCTGAGTTCTACCTACCTCTTCGCTCCACACCACCCACTCTCCCAGCTCAATCTGTCCACTGGTTATCCCCGAAAAGCCAAACGCGCACACCTCATGTCCGCTGACAGGGCGTCATGTGGAAGTAAAAACGAATCGCACTCTGTTGTAACGCCATCATGAACGTGGACCCCCCCATTAATACACAGCCACTAATACACACTCCTAATCATTCACAAGCGCGCCATGTCTCTCTCTAACAACCATATCCAGGCACATTGTCGGTGTGAGTTCCCCTCCCCCAGCTGTGATTGACAGGTGAGAGCAGCAGTACATGCATCAGATGGTTTCACATGGGGAGATGGGGGCTGAGGGGCACGTACACTGGGGTTTGTTTCACTCCGCTCTATTGTTGTGGCTCACCATGGCTCCTTCTTTCTGTCTCCAGTCTGTGGCGGCCTCCTCTCTCTCTCTCTCTCTCTCTCTCACACTGCTCCACTCTCAAGAGCTCCCCTTGTTATTGCCGTGTGGAGAACTACTGGTGGAGTAGAGAGTGAATTACTTAGGGGTTTCTGCGAACTGGGTCCGGTCTAAGGAGATTCCTTTAAAGCCACCTAACAACTAAGCCTGACTAATTTGTTTAGTGCTCTTGGCAGCCCTTTGCTTATGTGCCAAGGCCTGTACTGTACAGTATGATGCAACATCACATGTTAAGCAGGTAAGAGCAGGTTGGGAAATCATGCGTTCCACGCATCAGATGACAACCGGGAGGAGGGAAGAGTGTCACCCACAGCCTCAGGGACTGGGAGAGAAGGGCGTGGCTGTTCATGTGGGCCTAAGACTGACTGGGAAAGATGTGTGGGGCCTGGGACTAACGGATTGTAAGGGGCTGTCTGAGATGCATATTTAAAAACAAAAATGTTTTTACCTGAACCTCTGGCCCATGAAACACTAAGACTCATAATGCAGGTGTCAGAGAACAATCTGAAGTATTATTGTCCTGATTGGTTTAAAGAATCATCTTGAGCCCTCCCCATAACCAAATCAACAGTCATTAATCTTTTATTATTATTATTAGATCAACATTGTGACATCTCAAAGTAGGCCAACGGTTCCACCTGAACGGGAAGAAATTCCAGGTATTTCTTTCAAACTGCTCCAATGCAGCACATTATAAGATCTTTCACATGTTGAGTGTTATTTATAGCTCAGAGTTCAGGAAATGCCATGAAGAAATCACATTTCTGACTACTTGGGTGTTATAGCAGAATTCAGTGATAAGATAGGGAAGATATGTCTTTGTCTGTTGACAGGGCTTAGAGTAATTCCTGTCATATGATTATCTAACTGAAATCTCATTCAAGCCTAATAAAAGTGAGAAAGTAAGAGTGACAACACATTATATCCTTCTGAAACACTCAGATCAGTGCATTCCTCTTTCCCATCTGAACCTCATTTAAATGTTTATTGGGTTTGTGAATGGTCGTCATGTGTCTGAGACGAGGTGAGGTCACTTTGAGAGCAGCGGGTTTTTGCAGTAGCAATCTGGCAACTTCAATGGTGCGATCATCTGCCATTGCTATAAACAGCCCATGTTGTGACTAGCTGAACACAGCTAATTAGCAAGTAAGATGAAGAAACAATTTAATTCACTATCCAGAATCCCATAGAGCCGATTCCAGCCAGATGTTCTGCCTGCTATCAAACTCTAGCATAACGTCTATGTCCTTTACTAGCTAGCGCAACATTTCTTGCTAACAAGGTGAATACACTACTTTATACAGCCAACAAAGACAAATAGGCAAATAGTTTAGCTGGTGGGCGGCCCATAAGGTGGGCCTACCAAGAGTCCCAAACTCAGGAAAGAATAATAAGTGGTTCTTGACTTATGGACTTATTATAAGGACCTCTCCCATGGTTCAGTATAGCCAAAGGCTCCGTTTATATTTGAACGTGTCGTGTACTATAGAACGTAATTTGTCTCATCACATTGTTTCTTATTCATTGGCTGCCTCAGCTGCAGTGCTATCCAAGGTGCTGATTCTTCACTGCATCATATTGTCAGATTTGATGATGGGTTGTGTCTGACCAAATTACCACAATACTGTGGGCTACCATGAACGGAAATCACACGTCACGGTCCTTTTCTCGTGTAAAGGTTATCTGTCAAAGGTGGGCTGAAACGAATCTTTCAGACTGTCAAAACACAGGCCTTGTATACCAGGCTAACAGGGCTTATGCCTACATTTAAACTATATAAGAGTTCATAGTATCTTTACATAGTATCTCATAGTGTCTTACCTTTCACCTGGTTGTTAAGTTATGAGAATAAGAAGTTAGGGTAGCAAGACAAATGTTAAGAGTCCATGTGGCATCAATAATATGTTTTGCGTCTAGATGTCTACAATGTGGAAGGCATCCTTTTGCAATAGTCTCTGTTATGCAATCTTTCATCTAGGTATTTATGAGCCATTATTGATTTATTTTATAATACGTGTGTTTTGAGCTTGTCTAATGTATCATTGTTTCAGAGCCGTGGTCAGATCAACCACACATTCTGTGCTTGTTATCTGATGTCTAAGATCCCGCTAATTTTAACATTACAACATGGCATAACATTTGGAAACATCCTGAGTGCCTAGAGCAGTCTGTTCGATGAGCCAAGGACCAGAATGTGTCTGTCTCAACTTGATTTCCTGTTTTAATTAAACCTATATTATCTAAAGCAAATTTCACAGTTTTGTTTATCTAACGTCCATGAAGTTGGATTTACCATACATCACAAGTAATAATGAATGCACATTTTCTGTTCATTGGTTGCATGTGTATGATTCTTCTGTTTCTCTTATCATTCATAGATGTTCATGTGAACTTGTTGTTGTACTGGGCTTTCTACCCTAATGTCATTTTTGTATCAGCCGTGGCTTTCTACCGTAATGCCATGTTCATATGAGTCGGGCTTTCTACCGTAATGCCATGTTCATATGAGTCGGGCTTTCTACCGTAATGCCATGTTCATATGAGTCGGGCTTTCTACCGTAATGCCATGTTCATATGAGTCGGGCTTTCTACCGTAATGCCATGTTCATATGAGTCGGGCTTTCTACCGTAATGCCATGTTCATATGAGTCGGGCTTTCTACCGTAATGCCATGTTCATATGAGTCGGGCTTTCTACCGTAATGCCATGTTCATATGAGTCGGGCTTTCTACCGTAATGCCATGTTCATATGAGTCGGGCTTTCTACCGTAATGTCACTCATGTTCGTAATGCCATGTTCATATGAGTCGGGCTTTCTACCGTAATGCCATGTTCATATGAGTCGGGCTTTCTACCGTAATGCCATGTTCATATGAGTCGGGCTTTCTACCGTAATGCCATGTTCATATGAGTCGGGCTTTCTACCGTAATGCCATGTTCATATGTGTCGGGCTTTCTACCGTAATGCCATGTTCATAATGCCATGTTCATATGAGTCGGGCTTTCTACCGTAATGCCATGTTCATATGAGTCGGGCTTTTTACCGTAATGCCATGTTCATATGAGTCGGGCTTTCTACCGTAATGGCGTAATCACTCATGTTCATATGAGTCGGGCTTTCTACCGTAATGTCACTCATGTTCATATGAGTCGGGCTTTCTACCGTAATGTCACTCATGTTCATATGAGTCGGGCTTTCTACCGTAATGTCACTCATGTTCATATGAGTCGGGCTTTCTACCGTAATGCCATGTTCATATGAGTCGGGCTTTCTACCGTAATGCCATTCATATGAGTCGGGCTTTCTACCGTAATGCCATGCCATGTTCATATGAGTCGGGCTTTCTACCGTAATGCCATGTTCATATGAGTCGGGCTTTCTACCGTAATGCCATGTTCATATGAGTCGGGCTTTCTACCGTAATGCCATGTTCATATGAGTCGGGCTTTCTACCGTAATGTCACCATGTTCATATGTCGGGCACCGTAATGTCACTCATGTTCATATGAGTCGGGCTTTCTACCGTAATGTCACTCATGTTCATATGAGTCGGGCTTTCTACCGTAATGTCACTCATGTTCATATGAGTCGGGCTTTCTACCGTAATGTCACCATGTTCATATGAGTCGGGCTTTCTACCGTAATGTCACTCATGTTCATATGAGTCGGGCTTTCTACCGTAATGCCATGTTCATATGAGTCGGGCTTTCTACCGTAATGCCATGTTCATATGAGTCGGGCTTTCTACCGTAATGTCACCATGTTCATATGAGTCGGGCTTTCTACCGTAATGCCATGTTCATATGAGTCGGGCTTTCTACCGTAATGTCACCATGTTCATATGAGTCGGGCTTTCTACCGTAATGTCACCATGTTCATATGAGTCGGGCTTTCTCACCGTAATGCCATGTTCATATGAGTCGGGCTTTCTACCGTAATGCCATGTTCATATGAGTCGGGCTTTTTCTACCGTAATGCCATGTTCATATGAGTCGGGCTTTCTACCGTAATGCCATGTTCATATGAGTCGGGCTTTCTACCGTAATGCCATGTTCATATGAGTCGGGCTTTCTAATGCCATGTAATGCCATGTTCATATGAGTCGGGCATTTCTACCGTAATGCCATGTTCATATGAGTCGGGCTTTCTATGCCATGTAATGTCACTGCCATGTTCATATGTGTCGGGCTTTCTACCGTAATGTCACTCATGTTCATATGAGTCGGGCTTTCTACCGTAATGTCATGTTCATATGAGTCGGGCTTTCTACCGTAATGCCATGTTCATATGAGTCGGGCTTTCTACCGTAATGCCATGTTCATATGAGTCGGGCTTTCTACCGTAATGCCATGTTCATATGAGTCGGGCTTTCTACCGTAATGCCATGTTCATATGAGTCGGGCTTTCTACCGTAATGCCATGTTCATATGAGTCGGGCTTTCTACCGTAATGCCATGTTCATATGAGTCGGGCTTTCTACCGTAATGCCATGTTCATATGAGTCGGGCTTTCTACCGTAATGCCATGTTCATATGAGTCGGGCTTTCTACCGTAATGTCACTCATGTTCATATGAGTCGGGCTTTCTACCGTAATGTCACTCATGTTCATATGAGTCGGGCTTTCTACCGTAATGTCACTCATGTTCATATGAGTCGGGCTTTCTACCGTAATGTCACTCATGTTCATATGAGTCGGGCTTTCTACCGTAATGTCACTCATGTTCATATGAGTCGGGCTTTCTACCGTAATGTCACTCATGTTCATATGAGTCGGGCTTTCTACCGTAATGTCATGTTCATATGAGTCGGGCTTTCTACCGTAATGCCATGTTCATATGAGTCGGGCTTTCTACCGTAATGCCATGTTCATATGAGTCGGGCTTTCTACCGTAATGCCATGTTCATATGAGTCGGGCTTTCTACCGTAATGCCATGTTCATATGAGTCGGGCTTTCTACCGTAATGCCATGTTCATATGAGTCGGGCTTTCTACCGTAATGCCATGTTCATATGAGTCGGGCTTTCTACCGTAATGCCATGTTCATATGACTCATGTTCATATGAGTCGGGCTTTCTACCGTAATGTCACTCATGTTCATATGAGTCGGGCTTTCTACCGTAATGTCACTCATGTTCATATGAGTCGGGCTTTCTACCGTAATGTCACTAATGTTCATATGAGTCGGGCTTTCTACCGTAATGTCACTCATGTTCATATGAGTCGGGCTTTCTACCGTAATGCCATGTTCATATGAGTCGGGCTTTCTACCGTAATGTCACTCATGTTCATATGAGTCGGGCTTTCTACCGTAATGCCATGTTCATATGAGTCGGGCTTTCTACCGTAATGTCACTCATGTTCATATGAGTCGGGCTTTCTACCGTACTGCCATGTTCATATGAATGTGTTCCGTTTAATTAATTCAGTATACCTCTGTGCTCATGTTAAGCTCTACTGTTTTTTTAGTTTTACCTGTCACTTCTCTCCGGTCTTACGGTCTCCGGTCTTACGCACGTCAGTTTTCTCACTTCTCGTTTGTCTGACTACGCACGTTGCCTCATGCCCTCTGCCATCTGCCTGTGTTGTCCCTCCCCTCGCCCCCCTCTTCCTCCATCCACACCGGTCAGATGCCTCCTCACTCGGGCCAGCAGGTTCGTTGGTAATGGGCTGTGTGTGGGTGTTTGATTTGGAACACGATGTGGGTAATGAGACCACCGGGTTGTCAGTGTATAGCAGGAAACTCCTGGTCTGGGAGGAAGTTCATGTTTTGGTGCTGCTGCTGTGACCTCCCATCTCCTGTGCTTAATGATCCTCACCCAGACGGATCTGTCTGCACGCCAGTGAGTTTGGCCCAGGAAGGAACTGTCTAACTTCAACCACTTCTCTCTCTCCCCTCCCTAGTCCAGCCACCTTTTCGCTCCTCTCCCTAGTCCACCTGGCAGACTGGCCCTGACATTATTTCTGCAATGAAACCCTGTTGCAATGTCTACCTGGCTCTTTGTGTGTATCTGTGTGTGCTTCTACGTGCCATTGCTTGAGTTATTTGCTTCGGTATATTATCTGTGGTAAACTTGTACCAGTGTACCAACCTGTTTTGTCAGGTTAGTGTTGTTTTCTGCCGCCAAATGGAGCCCATGGGCCCAGGTAGCACAGCAGCCATACTGTTTTGCGGTGTCAGGACATGGCTCCAGGGCCTCACAGCTCACTGCAGTAAGGGCCAGATGGGCGGACCTATCGCCTGAGCTCCAACGGCCTCATTATGCAGCTTGATGGGTGCTGTGGCATCCATCTTATTTAGCTGTGCTCATTCTCAAGGTCAGGTATTAGAGTGACGTATCTCAGTGCTCTTCTGGAACAACTGCATGGCACATCCTGAGGATGCGAGGGCGTCTTCCTGTGTTACAGCGTGTGCTTCTCTGCACGCCGTGTGGGAGGGGAGGGGGGGCTCACTGTCAGTTGATGGCTCCTGGAGGAGCTGTGCGAGCGGAGAGTGGGGGAGGTAAGTGAGAAGGGCCTTTGCACAGCCGAGGCTGGCCTCCCCTCCCCCAACTCCTTCCTCAAACTGTTGGCTTGAACCCCTCCAGGAGCTGTTAACGGCACTGGCATGGAAAGCGTCTAAAGCAGAGCTCTGTAGGGAGGCCATCGCTGATACCACAGCCTGTCTGGGTCCGCCAGAGCTCTGGAACGGCCAGATACAGCCCCTGCGGCCAGGCTTATCACACCAGGCTCTCTCCAACCACCAGGTTCCAACCAGCCGTCATAGGCATCTGCCCCGAGACAGGGTATCGATATGGATACAGACCACATGTTGTGGTTGGGACATTGATTAGGATAACTGGGTGTGGTACTTTTATGTGTTTCCAGTCAACCTGCCTGGTGAATTTTGGGGCTTGGGGGACCGATTTGTTGCTGAGTTGTTCCAGCCCCAAGGGGAGAGGCAGCTGGCCCCCGTCCCTGGTTGTATCTGGGAAAGATCCCAGTCTGCAAAGCAAAGGGCTCTGGGCCCTTTCTGCTCTTATCCTGCAAACCTGTTGTGTAAAGTCACTTCTGGCTCTGTTTAGGTGAACTGTGTCTGGGTGTGTCTCTCTGATGCAACAGGCAGCAGCCCACAAACTGCAATTCTTTTTCAATGGGACTTGCCCATCGGTGAATGAAAATATGCTGAGGTCAAGTTTGATCTTTACTATGTTTAGCAGGCCTGTTCACTATTTGTGCTTTATTTCGCCACTGGGGGGTTTCCTGGAAGGCAATTTGGGCTGTTTTCAGCATCTTCATCTTCAGCACATTCATTATTTTTCAGCTTTCGCGTCCGATCGGGGCTTTCTCTTGATATTCAGTCAGAAGTGTGCAAACCTTCCTTAGTAGTTTATTGGATTAAAAACAGTTTACAATCATGTTGGTTTTTCATTTCCCATGGACTCAGTGTTTTGAAAATGGCAATCGAGGAAACGTGTTGGATCTCCAGCGCTACCAGAATCTATACAATGTTAGTCGTTTTTATATAAGGACCAACACACGGCAGTGCAGTCCTGGGATACGTTTGTTTCAGCTGGGTTTGAAATGTGCAATATTTTGAGAAACGGTTGTTTACGACAAATGGCATTTCTGACACAGTGAGCTCCCACAGGAAACCTGCTCTGCGTGCTGTATCAGAGCACAAGCATCGACTCAGTGGTTAGGAGAGATGTGCTGGAGGTTCGTGCCTGTGGTTTAACATTGACAGACTAGAGTGTTCGTCTCATCTGCTTTGTCAAGTTCTAGTGCCTCGGCGAAAGTATGTTAACCCTGCTCTTTAAGTTGGCCTGGAGACATTCAAGTCTTATGTACTCTCTACTCCTCCCACACGCCACCAGGCTGAGCTACTGTGAATACTTCTTGTCTGGCTGCTTGGGAGTGCAGGGTGTGTCCTTGTCGTTCTTTGATCCCAACTGTTTGAGCTCCAGCAAGTGTACCTCGTGTCACCTAATCGTGCCAAGTGTTTGTTATAGGGGAACCCGAAAACCGGGCACACACCACATTAATTCCCTTTGCCGTCTGAGCTGCCGATTGGCACTTCAAAGGTGAAACGGGGTGGTGTTAATCCAGGGCTGCTCCACTGGTCTGGGCCCGGCCCCAGGTTGAAGTGTGATCAAAGTGCAGCCTGTCCCTGATGTATGGGCCCTCTCCGGCCCAGGGGCTGGCTGTCATAGGACCAGGAAGTTTCACAGAGCGTGACACAGGATCTGTGTCCTCCTGTCAACAGAAGGAAAGGGGGAGTCCCCTGTGATAACCTATACAGTACACAGTCAGACGTGGGCGCGCGCGCGCACACACACACACACAGGCTCTCAATGTCTCACGCAGACCAATTATTCATGTTCTGTACCCTGATAGTGAACATGTGCCATCATTACAGTGAGCAAAGTTGTTCCAGGACCCAACTCAAATCCTGGTTCCGAGGGTTATTACCGTGAATCAGTGAATCCCTAATAATTATTGGACTCATTTGCCGCTGGGAGCAGATGGATCATTAGCCTTTTAAATGGTTCAATAAGCTTCATGAACTTTGATTTGAATGATCGGAGATAAAAGAACCAGACCTGTCAGGTCCTCTGGACTGTTTTCAGCTGAAAACATCCAGAGTAGCTATCTGATGGGTTTTCCCCCACAGCAGAATCAACCATCTTATCCTGTTTTCAGTCCCTCCCTCTGTTTTTCATCCTGCCGTCGTTTGGCCCCCGGCTTCCTTGCCTCTACGCAGCCGGGAGGTGTGTAGACTGACCCCCCGTGACCCGACACACACAGACGTTTCTCTAGGGGCAGCAGTCGGCAGGCTGCACAATGAAAGAGGCTTCCTTGTCCTTGAGTTAATTCTGGACTGTCACCAGGCTTTTCCTTCTGGGAGATGGGGTGACGGTAGTGGTGGAGGTAACTTGTTGTTTGCACAGAATTGGATATTGAGTCTGTAGAGAGAGGGAGAGAGACGTGTGTGTGTGTGTGTGGTCACTGTGATGGGAGGTGGTCAGCTGCAGGCGGATTCCTTTTTAAGGGGAATGGCCACTGCTGATGGGTCGCTTTGCATTCTGGGATAGTGGAATGGTTTGGGGGGGTTAAGTGAAATGGACACTTGGCTGATGGAGCACTTGCATTAGCATTTCTTGCCCTCTCAGCCGCCCTTGCCTCTCCCCCATTTCTGTTCGGTTGCCGAGGGCCTTCGGGTATCCCGAGGGGAGCGCCGAGCATTCTGGGTAAAAGTGCTGGGCTCTGCTCCAGTTGGTCAGTGAAGGAGAGGTGGGGCATGCCTGTTATGGCAGCCGTGGGCTCCTTTTGCTGTCCGTCTGTGGCTCTTTCAGGGCTTATAGAGTTTGCTTTCCTGGTTAGTGCTGCTTCATAAACCTTCAATGGTTACCACACAATACCAGGCAGGACAGGGGTCAGGGTTGAACTTGAACCTCAGCACCAAACAGGGGAATGTACCCACAAGCATCTCATTTCCACGAACAGGTTGGCAACAGCAATCTTACCTATTAAACACATTCTGTTTTGTCGTCTGTCATAATCAATCGTGTTTAGGCCGCTTGGTGTTTAAGTGCTCCATTGTACTTTTGTAACTATTTCCAATATGTACATTTTAAAGCGTCTGTGTCCAGTTTTGCTGTAGTTGTCTCTATCGCACGGAAGTCCTAAAATCACCTCCTACAGTTTTACTACTGACCATCTGTATCGGTTTGGAATCTCACAGCTTGTTTCACCACACCTACCTGTGACCAATCCCCATCGTAAAATCGTCTGAGCTAGCTGGTGTTCTTTTGGGTCTTCCAAAATGGCTGACGTCTCCTCTTGCTGTTTCCCCTTGTGTCGTAGGAACTGGAGGAGGCGCTGCGGAAACAGGACCTTGACTTTCTATCTGACCTCCTCGTCTCACTGCTGCGAGGATGCTACCAGCGCACGGACATCACGTGAGTACGACCCCCAGCCTCAACACACGCCGTTTGGGATCGATTTTCATGCGGGCCGGTCCTCGGTACTTGGAGTACCTGTCCTTCGTCTTCATCTGTCTTTCAATGTGGCCAGATCTTGGTGATGGCATCCAGGGGCCCGTACGGGCATGTACACGCTGACACACAGGAAGTTTGAGTCACGAACTCTGTAGGTAGGGCTCATCCGACACGCACAGCTTTTGTTGAGGTCTGCCTTCGCTACTGAGTTGCGAGTTCACAAAGGAAGCTCGGGTAGAAGCATTTTTTTCCCTGGTGGGGAACCGTTCCTTGATGAGTAAGAATGAGATTGAGGTTGTGGGAAGAGCACTGGAAAGAGAAATGAATGTTCCAGCCTTAAAGGGGCCCCCGCCCACCACCACCATCACCTCCTGCGACTGTTCTTGCTCCATCAGCATTACCGGGCTCGGCACCAGCCTGTGACCTGGGAGGGTGGGGGTTGTAGCTGATCTGGTTTCCACACCCCGGCAGGCTGTAACAGGACGACCAGCCTTATTGGACCGGACAGCCGCTGGCATCCTGGGGGTGGCTGCTGGGCTCTGCCCTTTTCATCCACGCGTGTTAAACGCTCCGGTGGACCAGGGTGAGGGGGGGGGGGTGAGGGGGGGTAGTTGGCTCTAGGTGGGGGGGGACTAGGTCGGGGACTGGGTAGTTGGGGGGCCTGCAGCTGTGTGAAAGTGCACACTGCCCTTTCAAGATAAGCCATTTTTTTGTAGCGTCTTTCTTTTTCTTTTGTGTTGTTGCGTCACCCCTGCCCTAAGCCCTTGTTTCTGTGCGTCTAAGCAGGAACTGAATGGTTCCAGATGAATCACACAGATCTGACCCGGAACCAGCTCTTATTTACTAGCATCCAACTTAGAACAATGATGCAAACCCATTTGAATTCAAAGACATTTCTATTATGGCAGCTTTAATTACTTTGTGATTCTCTGTCACAATAGGCGCAGCCTTTGGTAATTGAGATGTTACAGAGGGCCTTGTTCACAGAGCTCAGTTTAAGGACATGGGTTTGTGAATGCATGAATAGTGGTGCACCATGTTATCGAATGCCAGTGGCTTCTTCAAAGGGCTTTGTATTTGGTTGAATGATATATTGTTGCTGGTTTTGTCCCACTGTCATTTCTTTTAAGTCTATATGGTGGTATCAATACAAAGCACTTGTTCCTTTTGACCTTTGACACCAAGAACAGGAAGCATTTGATACTGAGTGAGTCATACTTTTAAGTGTTTAATGACTGTGTGTATCATCAATGGAAATGGGTTATCAAGTATGAACTCCATTTTTCCAGTGTTGTTATGGAACCCCTTGACTAGTCATCTACAGCAAACCACACGTTTGTGTTTAATTACGTACACCGGTTGTCTTACTTTCATATTGACAAAATTGCTCCATTAGATATTAGAAAGCATATATGGGCCTAATTGATCCCCCCACAGCCCCCAGATGTTCAGTGGTTACCTGGACGACATCATCAACTACCGCTGGGAGCTGGAGGAGGGGAAGCCCAACCCCCTGCGTCAGGGGCCCTTTGAGGAGCTGAACCCGCGCACACAGGTGGAGCTGCTGCACCGGCTGTGTGACTATCGCCTGGACGCCGCTGACGTGCTCGACCTGCTCAAGGTAATGAATCTGTGAGAGGCGGGGCAGGAGGTGGGGCTGATGAAGGACCGTGTTAGCGCTGTTTGGCCCTGACGTTAGTCCATCACATGTTTGTTCCCAGGGCCTGGATGCAGACAGCCTGCGTGTGGAGCCGCTGGGGCAGGATGGGAGTGGTGCCCTCTACTGGTACTTCTATGGTACCCGTATGTACAGAGAGGAGCCCATCAAGAGGAAAGGAGAGCAACTCTGGTAAGAAGACCAGAAATCAGATCCTATACAAACAGAGGGGAATGTAAATGCTGTGCTGATATAAAACTCTGTCTAATATTTACTGAATGGGACCTGACGGAACATATAATATGTCCCCTGCAAAAACTGAGGTTAAATAATATATCTTATTGTATACATTAGGTTTAGTTAACGCACCTGTTATGCGTAACCCACTAACTTCCTATTTGAGAATGTAGTTGTCCTCGTACACTGGAATCCGTAGTTGTTTCAATCATGTCAAGTGTCCATGGGATATTTTGAGGATGCTTTGCTGCCTTACGACATTTGGAAAATAGCCATTGTTGAAGGAACATTGAAATATGTTCTTAATCTGCTTGTTCTGAAGGAGAATGTCTGGCAAGTTTTCTGGTGAATATCTGCGTCAAAATATCTGGAAATTTAAAAAGCTCTACATTTTTGGAATGGCCAAGTCGGACATAAACCCTTTTCCGATGTTCTAGCAGTACAGGCAGATTTGAGCTATACACAGTCTTTACCACGTTAATTTTATTTACAGAGTCGTATACATGTAGTTACCTAGCCACTCAAATAGTAGCATGTACCTAGCATGTACCTAGCATGTACCTAGCCTGTACCTAGCATGTACCTAGCATGTACCTAGCATGTACCAAGCATGTGCCAAGCATGTACCAGGCATGCTTTATATGGTTACATTGAGAAATTTGTTGAGTCGACAAAAACAAAACAAAGTTCACTTGTTTTTTTCAAATTTTCTATTTACAACAAATTGCAAAATATTGTCATTTGCATTATTTAACCATATTTATTACAGAAATGATTTACCTAAGGCTTCTCTTAAGCATGGCCACTGCTGAAGCAGGAAACCAAATTCTAAACTGTATATTGTGATGCTCAGTAATTTATCACAAGGCTATTCTGAACTCATGAACTGGATCAGGCCTGTGGGTCGACAGGTGACTGGCCCTGTACCAGGCTGTTTGAGTATTATGATACGGCTCACTCCCATTACTGTTAACCTACTAAACGCTGTGTGTCAGCTGGTAGGATGTTGATTTCACTGTGTTGTGTTTACAGTGATGCCCCTGAGCTTAAACTACCAGAGAAGAGGAAACGGGGAAGACCACCAAAGAACAAGAAAGTAGAGGAGATCCAGCTAATGTAAGACCAGACTGTCTCTTGTATCTCGCTTACTTTCACACTGACACTCCTCGCTACTCCCTCTCTCCTCCCTCTCTATGCTCGCTACTCCCTCCTCCCTCTTTGTGCTCGCTACTCCCTCTCTTTGCTCGCTACTTGCTCTCTGCTCCACTAATTGTCTCTAGAGTAACACATTTATTCAACACCTGTGTTCCCTGAGCCTTATTTATATTATGTTTTGGAGTGTGTGTGTGTATGTGGTAAATGCTGACTAGTCTGTCCTGTTTCAGTGAGGTGGAGTGTGAGGTGAATAATGAGAATGGACTGGAATGTCGGCAGTCTGGCCCTGGTGAGCACCAAGACACACCTAAAAGCAACACAAGTCATTCTACATTTGACTGAAAGTATTGTTGATGACAAATAACCATGCGCGTGTCTGTCCGTCCGTCCTGCCCAGCCCGTGAGCGTGGTGCCTGGTCTCTAGTGTGCAACACGGAGGAGCAATGGGCCAGTCTGGCCGAGAGCATCAAGGACAAAACGTCCCCCCAGGACCGGCACCTATACCGCATCATCAGCCAGAACTTCCTCCCCGAGATCAGTAGCATGATCGAGCACAAGGTCAGTCAGCTCTTCTCCTCTCCCTCTGCCTCTCCCCCTCCCCGTCCCTCACCCATCACTCTTCATTCTGACACTGACTCGGTGTGCTGATGTGCTCTGTGTGGCGTCTCAAATGGCTGCCTCCGGGAGGTGTTGGGAGATGGAGGCTGCAGGTGTGTTTGGAAGGACAGGTTTCGGCTTGTCCTGAACGCCAGCCTCTGAACACGGTTGAGCCCTGGGCCCAAAACCTGTCTGTCTGTCTGTCAGACCTGTCTGTCAGGGGACCAGTGGCACCCAGCTCAGCTGCAGCTGGTGGGATGGTTAGCACTGTGGGTGTTGATGTGGTGCTAGGGCCCTGATCTATGCTGACCTGTTTTGTTCTGTAAGGATTGTGCGTGTGTGTGCATAGCAAACAAAATGTACCTGCACACAATAAAACGTAGAAGCACAATAAAGAAGTATGTCAGCTATTGATGCTAAAAACAATTCCCCCACACACTGGTATACAGAAATAGTCTGTATCTGAACACATTTTGCCATACAACCTCGTAAAAGGGGAGTAAAATAAAGGCACTGTGTGGACGCCTGTAGGTTCTGTGCTCCTGGCAACAGGAGGACCTGACTGTGTTTTAACTGGTCAAATTGTCCCCATTTTTAGACTTTGTGTCTCTAAGCACACTGGCAGTCTAATGGCTGTTTGCTGCTCTCCCCAGCTCGCTGTCGTTTCTCTAGTATCCCCTTGTCTGATAACATGACGGCCCTGTTGCTATAGAAACCCAACACAGTCCATTCGTCCTTGTCTGATGTGACGGTCAAAGGCCCTTCGGCCGTTCTGTCGGCGCGGGGTCCAGTCTGCGACGACCTGTCCTTCAAAGCCGTCGACGTGCCCGCGGTTGTCACGCGGTCCAGACATTCCCTTCCAGAGCCGGGGCAGGTTCTGACGTGTGTGCCTGTCTGGGCGGGGAGTCCTTCAGGTCCGCTCCCTCCCTCCACAGCTCTGGTTGTCACAGCCATTCCACGAGGAGCTGACGGGAGACAGGCTCTCACCTTGAGGCGGGACGGTGCCTCCTGATTGACGGCCTGCTGCGCCACAGGATTATGGACCTCTTAAGTGGCCACACCAGAGGCAGCCCATCTCCTGAGGAGGATTAAGTGCTGTGGATAATGGCAGAACCAGGGTAGCCCCGGGATTGGCTGCTGCTGCTGCGGCACAATCGGCGCCTCTGGTAGCTGCTCTATCACATCCCCGTGCTGTGTGTCACAGGGGGAGGGGCTAGACCCGGGCACCGGTGCTCATTTGCCCAGTCTGTTGATGGGTTCTGACTGACGCCAAATGTATGCAGACCCCTTTACTACAATGCTGTGTGTGTTTTGTGTGGTAAATAAAACAAAGTCTATAGCACAACAAAATGTGGACATAGTGAATGGATCGGACAGGTTTTTTTTATTCTCAAACACGTTAGATATTTTCTGTTGCTGCTGTTTTTTTTGCAGGAAATAATATCAATCATTTAACTCACCAATTGCTACAATATAAGCTATGAGCTGTTTGATCAAGCTGTGGTCTGTTTGGAATTGCAAGCACACACACACTCGCACGTAACAGTGCCCACCCCCACATCTTCTGCTTTTCTCTGTGATTATTAATGGCACTCGGAACATGGAGGGGTTTGATTTGTTTGGTTAGTCCGTGACCCCCTGGGAGCAGGGAGCGTGGGGGTGGGGGAGGAGGAGCCTGGATTGCCCTCAGGGCATGTGACCCAGTCACTCCCGGGCTCTGCTTGGAGGAGGTGCACAGAGAACGGACCAGATCCCTGGGGTCAGCTTGGGTATTGGCTGCTTTGGATACATTGCTTGATCAATGCGACTGCGTGTGACTTTGGTGGAGTCTGAATAATGAAGCCAATTATTAGTTTTCTTCTTGATTATTTCACCTCTGCAGGAGAATGAGCAGAAGCAGAGGCTGATGGATCCGGCTCCAGAACGCAGCTCCCACCGGCTGTCTGAGAAATGCATGAGCCGTGAGGAGGAGGTGAGACTGTGTGTTCTGTACATGTGCCTGTCTCCTGTGCATGTGTGTATCTCTTGTCCTTGGACTGTGGCTCTTCAAAGACTCAGTGGATTGATGTATGTGTGTGTGTGTGACCAGGACACGCTGCAGGCCATTGCAGACTTGGAGCATCAGAAACATAGAGATGAGGATTTGGACAGGCAAGTCCTGCTGGCGGAGCAGAGACGAGAGGAGGAGATGCTGCTGCAGGAGGAGCGCCAGAGAGAGGAGCTAGAGAGGGTGAAGGCTGTGGAAGGTGAGTAGTGGAGCTGGAATGAGGGGGCAGTAGGAGTAAGGAGGGAGGAGTCTACTCATCCATCTTCATGGTTGTGAATTGTAGACATAAAGGGTTTTACTGCATTGTCGTGTGGAACGTTCACTCCTTTACATCACAGAAGTCTTCTGCTTTCTGTCATTTGTCAATGATTCCTTCACTGGTGAAGCAACCTCATTAATGTGTTGTGAATGAAGCGTGTGACCGACCTGGCCTTGATTTGGTCTGGGGACAATTGAGCTATTCCCTCTGCTTGACAACATTTCATATAGCTATACGTCTTCTGCTGCTTTCATGTGAAAGATGAGTGGCTCTTTGGATGGGTGTTTTCTGGGCACCTTCAGTCTCTTGTAATGTTAGCTACCGTTTTTATTGGGTTTGCTAAACATCAGACAGCCTGGTGGAAAATGAGTGAAACTGAACGAGGGCAATACGTACCACTAGCTTTAGCACGCTACTCTGTTTCCTGGGGAATGACTGGTCCTGTTGCGTCCTGTAGAGCGAGCGCGGCGCCGGAAGCTGCGTGAGGAGAAGGCCTGGTTGATATCCCAGGGGAAGGACCTGCCCCCAGAACTGCTGCACCTGGAGCCCCACTCACCCATACGCCGCGCCCGTAGGACTAAAGAATTGTAAGACCCCCTGTACCCTCAAATAACAATAACTGTTTCTCACTGTGCTCACTCACAGCAGGGGGTTGTCTTTATTTAAAGCACGTTTCTTTTTTTACTGCAGCTATGAAATTGATGATGATTACACAGCGTTGTATAAAGGTAAGTAACCAGATATCCTCCTAGCACTCTCTCTCGTATCGTCTTATCGCCAAACGTTTAAGGGGATACTTTATTAATAGGCCATGAATAACAGATTTGGTTTTGGGCAATGTACCAGGCCATTGCCTCTGTTCTCACGCCAGTGTTTTTATCCCACAGTACTGGAGGCACTAAAAGCCCACAAGGACGCGTGGCCCTTCCTGGAGCCTGTGGATGAATCCTATGCCCCAAACTATAATGAGCTCATTCAGGTGAGTCCTCTCACAGGGAGGGAGGGGCCCGAGCATTGGTACCTGATGCTAGTGGGCTCCGTTGTCCTCAGCATACTTACATTCACACGTAGTCACATGTACGTGTCATTGTTTTCACACCATCGTTTTTTCGGCTGTTCCTTAGACGCCGATGGATCTGTCCACCATCGAGAAGAAGCTGAGCGAAGGGGGGTACGTGGCCAAAGAAGAGTTTGTGTCTGACATGAAGCTCATGTTTGAGAACTGCGTGGAGTACAACGGGGAAGACAGTGGTAAATACAAACTTTCAGTCATTCGTATGTACGATGTCCCTGCAACGACGAGCATTTGCAACCGGCTCTCGGCCTGACTTGATTTACGAATGCAAAACAGATAGGGATCGAGATCAATTTGACTAAGTGCACATTGAAGGGCAGAAAGTGGTTGATGTCTGAAGGGAAGATCTGTGGCCCCCGGGCGGTGTGACAGTGATGAATGGGAAGTGATTGGGCCGTGCTTCAATCACTTGGTCCGTGCGGCGGACCCTACAGTGCCCTGCCTGCCTGCCACATTCCAGGCCCTAGCTGCGGCCCATGTCTGGAGCCATCCGTCCGACTGAATTCCCTCCCCAGGGACGAGCCCGGGGGTCAGGGGTCAACCACAGCACGGCCCTTTGACCCGGTCAGCCTGCTGGCTGACGCTGGCGCCAGCATCTCCTGGATTCACACCGGACCAATTTGTGCACGCGGTGGTCTGATGTTTCCCTGCTATTAGTGTTCAACAGGCCTGTAAATGAGTCCCGTGTGTCGCTCTGTGTGTCCTCAGAGTACAGCATCATGGCCGAGTCCCTGGAGCGCTGCTTCAGCCGGGCGCTGCTCAAGCACTTTCCGTCGGAGGACGGTGACACGGACGAGGAGTTCCACGTGAGCGGCGAGGAGCGCGAGCGGGACCGCAAGGAGAAACGGAGGAGCAAAGGACCCAAACAGGCGGGGCCCGAGAGCTTGATCCGAGCCACCGAGCAGGCCTCACGCAAACGGACCCACCCAGGGGGCAAGGGCAGTACTCCCATGGAGGCCCAACCACCCCCTCCACCCCACTGGGCCAATGGACCCACACACCACCACGGCATGCCACACCCTGGGAACATGTATCATCCAGCTCAACAGGTGACTAGAAGCGCTAGTCTTATTGACAATTTTAAATGATTGTGATCTGACTCAAACAATCGTTATCAGGCAATTATGTAATAATTATTTGCTGTAATGTATACTTTGTGTTTTAAACAAATGTGTATTTGATGTTAGGGATATTGTTGGGGTAATCGGGTGAATATAGCCTTTTTTGAAAATGCGATGTTAATAGTATTACAATATTCACCAAGAACTGCTAATTGTGCTATGCTAATGGTTGACTTGCAACTTTCTTAAAACTGCACACATAAAGCAAATTGTATACGTTTCTCCAGCTGTGGGTAAATCAGAAATTACTCCAAGTACTATTGAAATGGTGAAAACTCCGGTTTAACCGTGCAGTTGATGGGTTTGTATTAGATGAGGACATGTGACTATAGCTGTGGAACTCCTCTATTATCCAGCAGCTCCAGCTCCCACCCGGTCCTCACATGTATGGCCAGAGGATGGACCCCTGCTACGCTCGTCCCCACCCTGGACAGGGACCCCTACCCCAGCCTGGGGAACCCCCCGGACCTCACCACAGACCTCAGCATTACAACATGCCGGTAGGATCTCACCACTGTTTGCTCTGTGTGTGTGTTTTGTCACAGGTCAGCTGTATTTTCTTCTGTGGCAACATGCTGATAACTGTGTTTGTATTCCAGCCTCACATGAGGGATGGCCGCTATCTAGGTCCCAGATACCAGATGGGTCCCGATGGCCGGCCCCTCCAGCCTCAGCACCACTACATGGGTCCCACCCACGGCCCGTCTCTGGGCCCTCGTCCTGTGGCCCTGCAGTCTGGGGGCCTCTGCACCCCCACGCCCGAAGGCAACATGTATCCATCTCGCCAGTGCAACGACGGCCACCCCATGCACCCGGGAGGGAACCGTTTCCCCGGACCGGACGTCCCTCCACGACACAACTACCCGGCCTTCCATCCAGGCATGCCTGTTTGGTCGGGCATGAACCACCCAGGCCAGGAGAGGCCAAGCGGACCTGGGATACAGGACCAGAACATGGCTCACCTCCACCACCAGCAGCAGCACCCCTACAACCACGCAGGTGCACGTCCCCTGGGCCCCAACGCGTGGTCAGAGCAGCCCGGCGGCCAGTACAGGATGCCCATTAGTGGCTCCCCGGGGCCCATGGCCCTGCGCCCCCCCGTGCCTCATCAGGACTCAAGGCAGCGTCTGGCCTCCATGTTGGACAGCCCGGAGATGATTGCTCTGCAGCAGCTGTCCGCCTCCTCCACTGGACTCCCTGCTGGCTCCTCTCGCCAGCACATGGGCAACTTTCAGCAGCAGCCCCCACATGGAGTTGGCAGCGCCCCAACTCCTCCTCACCCATCACAGCACCCCCCTCCCCCTGAAATTCAACTGCTGCGTCCTGCCAGAGACAATGGCCCAGACAGCCAGGCTGCTCGTCACATGGACATGCAACCCAAAGGTAGGAATAGTCCTGTCTGCTTTACGATATACAACCTCCATCCGCTTCTAACACTTCATTAAGGACTTCTGGTTCTGTCATTAGATTTCATATGCAAACTAACTCCCCTCCTATGATGGTAATTATTTTTCACAGTAAGCGGCTAATTAAATATTCATCAGTTCAGTGAGGAGTCTCACGACTTGCTTTGAGGGTTGAACAGAAAGATTACATGTCGTCTACCCTTGCCAGAGGATGTTTGGAAATCTAAAGAATGATCCCAACGTGTTACACAGACAAATGATCCAACATTATACATTTAAAATGTTCACCATCGTGACCCGTGTCAGTTATTCATGTAATGTAGAGTCCCCCTCTGAAAATGTTGTGAATAAGTTGTATAGTGTTAACAACCTTCCACTCTGTATATTCTGTGTCCTGACAGGGCCCACATCCGATCCCAGATCAGATCCTAGAACAACCAACAATCACTCAGCAGCTCCGTTATCTTCCACCGTCTCTGAACAGGAGCGCACCTCTTTCCCCAGTCCCAATGAGCCTCCTAGTCGCTCAACTGGGGGTTTGCGGAGCCCCTCCGCTCCAGACTGGGGCCGATCGCAGGAGAGGGGTAGTGGGTTGGGGTTGCAGGCTGTGTCTGTGCCGGGACACTCACAGCGATCAGAGACTGCCGACAACCAGGAGGGGGGAAGCCGAGGACAGTCTGTCAGCCAGACTCCCCCTCAACAGAACAACCCTTCTATTGTTCATCATGGCCCACAGCCCCCTCACCCCCACAATGCACCTCACTCCCAGAATGCTCTGCAGCATATTACCCAGAAACCCTTTCAGCAAATCCCTGAGAATTCCCATTTGAAACATAACATTCCTGAACATCTCAGTCAGAGTGCCCCACAGCAAGGCTTCCCAAGCCCCCAGAAACAGAACTCTGAAAACAAATCACCTCACATGGCCAAGAATCCACCTCAGCGTGGTCCAAAGGCCAGCCCCCTGCATGGTACGACCCAGCCCACCCCCTCACCTCTCTGCCCCCCAGTCACCCTGCCCCCCAGCTGCCTCCCCAGCCCAGCCCAGCCGAGCAGGGAGACCAAAGGCCCAGCGAGCCCACTAACAAGAGGGACTCTGGAGGCATCTCTGCTGACCCGAACGTGATTAAGTCTGGACCTCCCACTGGCCTTTATAAACCGCACTCATTCAGTCCCAAGGCACAACAGACACAGATGGGCAACCAGAGCAGGCCAAGTCCGAGGGGTCCGGCGCCGGGTCACAACCCAGCCGTGCCTCTCCACTCCCAGGGCCAGGAGAACGGAGCTATGGGTCAGTATGGGAGCCCGTCACATCCACACTATGGCCAACACATGGGCAGACCCATGCCCCCGTCCAATCGACAGCTTTACTCAAACCAAGCTATGCCCCAGACTATGAACCCCCATAGTAACCCTGCCTGCTACCCCACCTTCCACCAGCAGGGAGCTGCCTATTCATATCACATGGCCCAGCAACAGCAGGCTCCCCAGGGCCACCCTAACATGTACCCCCAGTACCAGCAGCAGCCCTTCTACCCACAGCCCCAGGGCAACAGCCTGGGTGGATACCCCTCCGAGGAGTGGCACAGGCAGTTCCACCCTCGCCACCCCATGCCCTCTAACACCTACCTGCCTACTGGCGGTGTGAACGCCAACGGGCGCCTAAAGGACAGCCGCAGTATGGGGTCCCCGTTGGGCTCCGAGGGCTCCGGGGGCAGCCTGATGTCCCCCAGTCCTGTGCCCGAGGGCCCACATGGAGGCTCTGTGGAGATGGAGAGCAGGGAGGCCGGCAGCCCGGGGAAACCTCAGCCTGGTCCAGTGGAGGAGAGCTCAGAGCGACCCGAAAGCCCTAAAGAGATCCTGGACCTGGACAGCCACAACGCGGCTGCTCGTCGCCGGAGTGCACAGCACCCGCCCACCATGAGCAACTTCCTATACGACCCACGAGCCATGCATCCTGGGATGCAGCAGGGCGGAGCCCCGCCTCCTCACATGATTTCTCGTGCACCGTACCCGGGCCAACCAGGCTACCCCGGTGGACACTACGCCCCGCAGAGACCCCATCCACACCTCATGGAGGCCCTGCAGCGGCCCCAGCACCTGCCCTTTCCCCCGGGGCCGTCCCGCATGCCCATGTACCGACACCCTCAGGCTGGAGGGCAGTACCAGGGCATGATGGTTCAGCAGAGGGGCTTGGCGTCTGAACACTTCCTTCACCCAGGGTAAGAGCTACGCTGGTGGCTCCAACTCGTTGTGTTATCCTCCTGCCAAGTAGGTGATTGATGTTGTATCTTATGTCACCCTGTAGGCAGCAGATGATGTCTCCCAGTGGTCCCAGCAGTAAACAGGAAGCATGAGGTACCCCCCCTTTCAAGTCATGTTCCTTATAAGAACACTGGCCCAAAAAACTCAGTTTGAACTTTAACGAATTTAAAAAATCCAGTTAGTTCATGTAAATTGGCGTTTAATGACCATATCATGCTAAGTCCTGTGGGTGGTATGGGTTGAAGAGATGTGACTGACTGAACAACTGAAGTAATTAAGGACAGAAATTACATTAAAAATAAGGATAGGATACAACCCCCAACTGGTGCAGGTTGAGTTGAGGGTAGAGAAAACACAGGACTGCGTATTATCACAACACTTATTTATCTAGAAGATGGTATTGAGATAACGTATTACTAATGTTTCAGAACCCCCACCAAAAAAAACGATATTTAGATTACGTGATTAATAGCCTTTTTTCCCTTTTCCCCGTAATCCAGGTAAAGGATGGTCCAGGTAAACCGGGATAAAAGCAACAAAACGTGTTTGGAAAGCAGTGCCTGTATATCATCAACCTACCTGTTTACTTGCCTGTGCGTCTTCTCTCAAGCCTTTGACTGTGCTGTTGAAGCCATGGTGATTTCTGCTGTGAAGTGGGTGTCGTGGTCTGTTTTTGTGTCACGGCTTCACTCAGTGCCGACCCACTGCATCAGACACAAGATTATCGAACACAAGGTGATCTGCAGTGGCTGCAGACAAGGGACATGTATTTATTTGAGAATCTCTTTAGGGAATGAGTTCTTAGCCCATCTGGAATGTCTGCTTTTGTGTAGAACCCTAACGGGCAACCTGCCTCTATTTGGTCCTAATGTCCGTGGACCTCCAGTCTGGTTCAGGCTGTGTACAGCTATTCCCTCTCCTGCCCTGGCCTGCAAGAACATCTGGAGATCCTTCTCGTGTCTTGACTATGCTAGCAGTCAGTGGGCTTGTCTAAAGGAAGCCCCTTCCTGACACGCTCTGTGGACCTCATGCCTTTATGGTCCTCTGAGACCCTCTGTTGAAGGGGATGGAATGAGCTTGTGAAAATAAGAGGGCGCTTGTGGTTTTCTGATTCAATGTTTTTCCTTCAAAGGTTTTTAAACTCAGGTGTAGATAAAAATGAGGTACATTAAGACTGTAGAGATGCTGTCATCACAATCCTGTTGACAGACGCACAGGCCTTGTAGTGGCCTTGGTTTCCTTCATGTTGAATGTATGTGTGAATGAGTTAGATATGTAGAATCTGCCCTGAGAACAGCACCGAAGCCCGTCACGGGACCGGGAGGGAGGACCAATAAAACACAGCTTTTTGCTTCAGTTCTGGTGTCATTTTATGCATCCTGCAAAGCTGCCTTCTTATCTATGAGAATGTCTTTGGTTTTCTAGACGTGCGGGGAGAGCCTTCTCTGCTATGCACTAGGGATAGTCCACACATACTGGAATTTAGTGGCCTTGTAATGTAATGTTGGTGCTTTTGTGTGTATATATATATATATATATATATATATAGAAATATTGTGAGTGTATTTCCACTGTAGTTGCCCTCTGTCTTTAAAACTGGAGAGTTCTGTGGGTTTGTTCTCTACTTCCACGTGACCAGCAGGTTAGTATGTGCACACGCATACAGAAATGCATATGCACGGTGAACGTTCGAGTTCAAGTCAACAAGTTGAGTGTCATGTCATCCTTACAGCCCTGTTATATAATGTGTTCCATGCATTTGGGTGAATGAAATGTCAGCCTAAATGTCTGTCCCGATGCCCCCAACCCGTCCCCCCCGTGTGGTGAATTTTATTTTGTTTGTTTGGAAAAGATTGTTTCTATAATCACAACCCTGCTTGATTACTTGATTACACATCGGTGCTTCCTCCTCTCCAATTCAATGAGCTAAATATGTCCTCAGGGTGTACAGTTTTATACGGGTATTGTAATGAATTATTTGAAGGAGAAGCAACTCAAGAAAATATGCCTGGATTTGTGAAAGAATTAATCAAGCAAACCTTTAAACCAATATATTGTTTTGCAAGACCTCGTTGTCAGAACTGTGATCTTGCTCACTGTCATTTTTTTTTTTTTTACTTCCCTTAAGTGACATCCAGTTATTTGACATTCCTGTTGGTTTTTCCAAATATTGTGACTCTTGTCGTTGCCACCATGCATTGATGAGTGATATCTTTTGCATAATAGATCTGTTTGATTTGCTGTCTTGTTCATCTTGTCATATCTTCAGTAAGTTGCCTGTGAGCCCCACAAATAGAGCGATGACAACAAATGAATCTACCTCATTGCGAGTCCACTGGCCCCCCCACTAAATCCATTCACTGGACTCCAGCACACAAACACACACGACCTTCTATACACTATCATTGTCACAAAGTGTCCATAGGACCTTTTGATTGCAAGGTCACTTGTGTTACAAGGAGGTGTGATTAATTGGCATCAGTTTATTTTTTAATTTTTTGTCATGCTGTATAGATGCTGTGTTTTCCTGCCACACAGTGATGGGAACCTAGACAACCTGAAACCTGTGTTTTGTATGCTCTGTTATCCGCAGCATAGACTTGGCAGCGTGGTCCCTTCTGGCATTAAAAGGAAATGTGCTCAAGGTGGGATGATGATAGGAAACTGCAAGAAGCTGTGAGACAAACTGAGTGTTTTTAGTTTTCTCTAATTGTTTTCTTACTGTCCTTGGGCGTTTTGTTTTTTGTGGATCCCAAGAAGAATAGTTGCAGCGTTGGCAATGACAAATAGGGATTGAAATACACTTCTACAATATAGATTCATCCCACAATACTGAACCAAGATGTATTGCAGTTTTACTTGGGAGCTTTTTTAAATACTAGATGAGGCTTTCTCGACAGTAGTGTGTTCATTTGCACTGCGAAAATACATGAAGGACAGTGTTGTTGTGGATTGTCTGAGGGTGTTTTACCGCTGTGTGGCTTGGCTCTGTCTCTGATGTATAGACTGCACAAGACATTGACATTTCTATTCCACTCACTTAACACTTTTCTGCTGTCATCAGTTTTTCTGCACTAGTAAACATATAGATTTGATAAAATGTGAATCATATTTATTTGCTCTTTAATGTGTACATTTATTTTGACCTGTTTTTATATATATATATAAATGTGTTGTCTGGTTGTTCTTGTTTTAAGCAGTTGACATTTACCTCAGTAGCATGGCGGCATTGAAAAGAAACCCTGTACGTTTAATTTTTATGTGATGTTTACAAGTTCTTATCTGACTGACATAGATTATTTTGGAAATGGACTGAAGTATTTCTATACTGTACATTTCTTAGAATAAATAACTTTTCTTGAATTTAAGTGTTGATCTTTTTTTCTCTTTGTTATGGCAAGTGGTTGATCCATGAAAGATGCTTTGGCAGTAGTCTAAGGTATAATGTTTGTGCTGTTACAGTAACATTTTTATACACATTTTCCAAACGGGCATCTCACGGAATTGGATCAAATCACAAGTATGGGCCCCTGCATCTTGGAGGCGGTGCTGGTGCCATGGTTACTTGAGGAGACATGAGGGCTATAGAGGCTTGCTATTACATTTTAGTCATTATCACTTAACTAGCTCAATTTACAGGTGGTTGCATGCATTTTACATTTCCAGGTGGCACGCCATGCAACATAATAATAAGTATTACGTTGTATTTAAAAGATTCTCAGCCAACGTCCGTGCTGAAAGGAAGACGATATGATCAAATATACTCTCTTCCTCACGACCTGGTAACGTTAATTAACATGAATAAGTCTACACAGCTTATGGTAGGGGGTATGTGAATTTTGAGAGTGAAATGCAGGTGTTTGTTCCAAATAGGTAATTGAAGTTTCAATGTGAGGATCAGAATATTCACGCGTGGTCATCTAATTGGGATGAATGATATTCAAAATAAAAGTCCCATGTGGCATGCCAAGTTAAGAATATTCCAATTGATGTAACGCTAGTGAAAGTGAAACTCTTTCACAGCATCGCAAAAAATAAATCAACGCGTTATTGTACTTAAAGAAATATATATATATGTATATATTTGTAATTACGTAAGGTCGGCTTTATTGGAAACGTATACACCTGCAGGTATGTTGTAATTAAATAAATATTCTTATAGAGGCACTGCGTATGATACACTGCCTCTAAACAATAGCACAAACCTTTCTCCTCGTCTTGAACGCGACCTGAATAGTTTTTGTTAGTCCAGATGAGTTCAGGGTTGGAAGAATAGTAAATAATCAATTCAAAATAGAATTACTTTTAAATCATGATTTCGATATCTTTTTTGTCCAATGCTTTTTAGGGTTCTGTAGACAAATGTATACGTTTTTAGCGCATGGTTTTCATTGCGGTCAAATCATTATGATTTAATAGTATTCATATAATTATTTAATATATTGTTGGAAAATGAGAAAATACACCAAGCATTGATTCCAACTTAAATGTATTTTATTCAAACACATTAAGTTGGCAATGTTTCAAAAAGTGTAGTTTTATTTTGAAGCTCCGATCCCCGAACATACAGAAGTGACGTAATCATTGTTGAAGCTAGAGTCACAGGTCTACATAACCCAAAGAAGCAGCTCGTTTGTAATATTGGTCTTTATGGTGCAATACACCTTCCCGGACAAGTTTGTTTAGTGGTGAGGTGATTATTACACTTATGGTTACAATAATAATGTTTAGCAACATTGAGAAAACATGTTCAGGCTATAAATGCAATGTGACATTGTCCGATCTGCTTGCTTTGTATGAACTTGTCTGATTAATCCCTCGAGGAGCCCTTAAAAAAGAACTATAATCTGAAAAAGCCATACATGTTTATTCAATGTATATGTCTAAGATTGTACGTAATATTTTTATCCTAACCGTAATCTAACTGTTATCATGACCCGACCATCTGTAAGACTAATACGTAGGTTTTCCACTGACAGCTGGTGTCGGTGCGGTCATTGTTTACGTCCAGCACCAGACCCAACACAGTGTTAATGCTCAATATAGCCTGAATGCAGTATGGATTTAAATATGGATAAATGCACTTTTAAATAACATCCCCCTATTGTCCGAACGAAATAATCTCTGTTGATGTTTACCCATCAGATTACTTTTAACATATTTTTTTTCCTTTCTACACAGTATATGCGGTGCTAGACTATTTGTATTGGTCATAGAACCAACAGGATGGCTTGGCCAGAGATACACCAAGTGGTTGTGATGTCTCTGGTGCTGAGCCAGTTGCCTGTGTGCTGTGGCAGCCCTGACCCCAGGCACAGAGAGTCTCTGATGAGTGACGAGGCCTCACGGCAGACAGGGGGCAATCTCCTGCTCACAGAGGCTGAGCTGAAACTCAGTGCACAGCTGCACAAGCTGAAGGAGCAAGAAATGGCAAGTTTGGACTTCCCTCCTGCCATGCATTTCTTTAAGGCAAAGCCTCTCATCCAGCGTAGCCCCATCTACAGGCTCCTGCAGAGGATGCCCAAAGGTACACCTGCACCAAAACAGATCCCCCCTGCCCCATCCACACTCATGGCATCCTTATAAACATGATCTATTACCTCCTGGTGTTCTAGGAGCTGCGCTTCACATCCATGACTTCTCCATGGTGGGAGTGGAGTGGCTGGTGTGGAATGTCACGTATCGGCCACACTGCTACCTGTGCTTTACAGAGGACCAGTCGGTCAGATTCTGTTTCTCCCCTCTGCAGCCCAAACCAGTACCTCAATGCTCCTCATGGGTGCTATTGAAGACCTGGAGAGCCAAGATTGGCAACACGACTGACTTTGACAACAGGTAAGAAGAATTGCATTATACACCGATGAGCCAAACTGTTATGGTAACTAGGCAGCCGAATATGCTGTTGGACAGCACCGACCCGCCAAGCCAATGACTCTACAAGGTGTCTGGCACCGAGACATTGGGAGCCGCTGTGGATTGGGCTTGTTGGTTCAGCACATCCCACAAATGCTCAATCGGATTGAGATCTGGGATCTCTGAGGCCAGGGCAGCAGCATGAACTCTCCGTCATGTTCCTTAAACCATTTCGGAACAATGCGTGCAGCGTGGCAGGGCGTGTTATCCTGCCGAAAGAGCCCACCGCCATTTGTGAATTTCCATGACATAAAGGGCTGTACCTGGTCTGCAATGTTTCGGTATTTGGCCGGGTCAAACTGACCTCCAGGTGAATGCCCAAACCCAGGGTTGACATTCATTAACGTTTTAATCATCAAGGGCCTGCATGATTAACCTGTTGATTGTTCACTTGTTCACTTACCCTATTTTTTTCATGCCGTCTCCAACTGATCTGGTCCTTTCTGATTGTGCAGCCTCATCAGAAACCTCACACTTTTCACAGAGGACCCGGAAGACGCCTACCCTAACCAAGACGCCGTTTGGAAGCGGTTTGAGCAGGCCTTCGTTTCAGCTTGGGGACTAGTCACCTACGCTCCTGTATTCAAGGACTATTACTATGAGGGCCTGAGCCAACTGTACCTGGATAATTGCATGTATCTGGAGCTGAGAGCTTTGCTTCCTGAGGTAAACATCCAGCCCACAACTATGTGTCCATATGGTTCACGCAGGTTCAGAGTTTCACTGGGCGATTACGTCGTCATGACCGTTTGAAAAAGCAGCACAGATTGTGTTTGTCAATTTATTGTCAATACATAAAAGAGACATTTCATTTCTGCTTGTTACTGATTCGCAGACGTACGAGCTGGATGGGAGCACACATGACAAAGCCTGGGGCCTCAAGGCCTATCAGGATGTGACCAGGCAGTTTGTTTCTGAACACCCGGACTTCCTGGGAGCTCGGGTAATCTTCACTGTTCACAGGTGACTGTTGGGCAGATGCACATTGCCCGTTAATAATGGGGTCGATTGAATGATTGAACTCTTGAAAATACTTTCATACACAGAAACCTTAGAATTTATTGACTAGCAGTTTCTCAACTGTTTACGAACGTCTGACCTTAAAGCTAGACCGGGGGAGCATAGAACATTTCAAAGCGATGAATGCAGAACTATGTTCAGACATGTTGATGACAAATACAGCCTGGTACTTGGTAAACATCTGAGTTTGACCTCCAAGGCAACAGTTGCATGTTTATTTTCTGAGCTTTTCTCATTGACAAGGATGTTGAAAAAAGTCTATGGCAATTGTAGGAAGAAAAACAGTTTGAGGTTGAATCTGAAGGCCTGTCTCTTCATCTGTTTGTGTCAGAGGTCTGAATGCATCCATGGCAATGGAGGCTGTGGAGGAGGCCATGTTTCTGCAGAAATCCTTTCCAGAGATCATGGCAGGATTTGACCTTGTAGGTGGAGCTTAGTATTTTAAAATGCTCAAATGTGTCTTAGGAAATAACAAAGTTAATATTGACTCAAATGTATTGCTTGATAGGTTTCTTAGACTATAGGGAAAGGCTGTGCAGCTGCGTTTGACACGTTTCATGTTATCTTCGGCTATTAGGTGGGTCGGGAGGATGAAGGACGACCTCTGTGGTACTTCAGGGAGGCTTTGTCTCTGCCTAGTGAGAGAGGAGTCAACCTTCCCTTCTTCTTCCATGCTGGAGAGACTGGTAAGTATGATAAGATAAGGGTTCACCTAAACTACAGTGCTTATATTTAGAGCTGTTACTGTATTATATTTTACTCTGTTGTATGGTTTTGTGTTTAAGAGAATTGAGTTTGTAATGATTAGTGATAATAACGATTGTCTTCGTATGTGTTACCTTTGATTATATAGTGATTATTTTTACATTTTCATTAAAGGCTACTATAGATTACTTCATCTACTTATCTTACGTTAAGACTTGTAAACGGGAAAAAACGTGGTCCTTGTAAAAAAAAGTTAATTATCAACACTGTTGTAGGCGAACCCTTTTTTGCTTCCAGGGAGAATCCTTTCTGGTTCTAGCTAAACTCAAGATACTGGGTTCTACCCAAAACATGGAGCCCTTTTGGAACACTGTTTTCCATGTGTGTATTGACAACATATTTAACTGTTGCAGATGAAGACGGCACTGAGGTGGATGGGAACATGCTGGACGCTTTACTGTTCAACACGTCGCGTATCGGCCATGGCTTTGCCTTGCTGCGCCACCCAGTGGTCAAGGAGCTCTCTAGGAAGAGAGGGATTGCTGTGGAAGTATGCCCCATCTCTAACCAGGTAAAGTCAAAGTATTTTATTG
Organism: Dallia pectoralis; assembly: GCA_029465975.1. NCBI lineage: Eukaryota > Metazoa > Chordata > Actinopteri > Esociformes > Umbridae > Dallia > Dallia pectoralis. The sequence continues at coordinate 8,747,182 of CM055740.1, read as the reverse complement.
TCATATGTACCGAATGACTTGAATCAAACTGAACAATGAAATTCTTGTGACATGGCAAGCAACATCTACGTAGTTAGAAGAAAAAAAAAACAGAATAACAAGAGAATATACACAATATATATAGCTACAAGATATACATAATGTAGTGGAAATATGGAGTATGCAAAACGTATTTCTGCAGTAAAAGTGATCTAGTGCCAGTAGTAGATACATTAGATACGTATATCAGTGTGTTGCTGATTATGGAGCCTAATGGTCTGAGGGTAAAAACAGTTTTTTTTTAGTCTAGAAGTGCTCAGCAATGATTCACATTAAAGAGCAGACCGGCTACATCCTGGGTTCAATCCACCCTGACTTGATGCTAACAGACTATCCCAAGGATCACTTCGATACACACATTTGTGAATTGCGACGCAGCACAGTTACCACTTCGCCACACAGTTTTGTCATAGCAGCAACATAAATACAATGCCTCAGGTTGTTAGCGTTGGTGTTGGACGAGGGTTGCCTTATCTTCATTCTGTTCTAATACCTCTAGGAGAGAAGTCCATAAATATAAATTGGTCAGAACAAGGAAAATAAATTGGGGTTAATGTAATACTTGTTTGCACATAGGTATTGAAACTGGTCGCAGACCTACGCAATCACCCGGCTTCGGTCCTGATGTCAGAGGGCCATCCTCTGGTGATCAGTTCAGATGACCCAGCCATGTTTGGGGCCTCAGGCCTCTCCTATGACTTTTACGAGGCATTCACGGGTATCGGTGGACTGAGCTCAAACATTGGAACTCTGAAGGAACTGGCCATGAACTCCATCAGGTGAGCCCATGTTAGCAGATCCAGTCGTTTTACAGTATTGATGGAAGTGCCTGGACTATCTTAGTCATTTACTTTTCCTATGTTACAGGTACAGTTCTCTGTCTCCAGAGCGGCAGAAGGAAGCCTTGGTTATGTGGCAGAGAAAATGGGACAAATTTATCTCAGAGAACTCAAGATAGGGTCTCTCTGTGGTAGAGACCTGGGGCAGAAGAGGGGTCCCTGGGAACTCAAAATAGGGTCCCTCTGTGGTAGAGACCTGGGGCAGAAGAGGGGTCCCTGGGAACTCAAGATAGGGTCCCTCTGTGGTAGAGACCTGGAGCAGAAGAGGGGTCCCTGGGATGCTGACCGTGGCGTTGACTTGATTTCGGTCCATGAGCCCCATTTCGTGTTACCCAACTAAGGGATGAACATGCTTATATCACAGACACACCGGTTGAAATCCTTTTGGGAAATAGAATAAAGCCAGGATTCAGTTGTTTAATCTTATTAAATCATTTCTCATCTGTAAATACCATCACAATAAAATAGTTGGTTTGGCAAAGTTCAAGATGAAGAGATAAGCTTGTTACGCCCTCCAGTGGATAATGTGCGTATCACTCGTGTAGGAAATCAATCAGTAAACCAGGCTGCTGTCAGCTCACACAAAATGGAGGGTCCTGAATACATCACAGGTCAGGGCCTGAGCCTTGTTTATAGTTTCCTTGTACATGTGTCCATTATCCTGATCTTGACCAAGGCATGACATTTGACCCTGAAATGTGATCATAATTAGCGTGTACCCAGAATACCCCAGGTTCGATTGGATCTGTTTTACATTTTGTATAACAAAGAAAATCATGGCCCTTTGGAAACATATTCAACTTTAATGCTACATGTTAAAACATGGTATGACTGTTTAAATTTCAATCATCAAGTAAAGCATCAAAGCAAGACAAAACCGATATATTGCACAGGAACATGTAATAATTGTAGTGTTGTTTCCCTGGCCTCAAGATTACCCAGATCACAATACAATTGAACATTTGTAGGATTTGTTGATCCAACTAATCTGATCCAACTCACAACTTCCAGAACCTGAAGGATCCACTGCTAAGCTGCTGTCTTCAGACCAGATACCACAGGACACCTATAAGGGTCTATGCCTCAGCAGGTCGACATTGTTTCATGTCATGTGGAGGACTAACAGCATATTAGTTATAATGTTTTGGCTCATCAGTGTACAGCTAACTGTATGTGTATATATGGATGGAGCTGGTCGTAGTGTTGTGGTCGCACAAAAGGTTGCGACAGTCTCATTGACTAGCCAATACTTTGGTACAAACTTGGATCCATATGTCAAAGATGTGAGGAAATAAAGTGAAACTGTAGGTATGAAAAAACATTATGAATGAAAATACTGCTAAGCTTAAGTTTTTAACATTCAGCAGTTTTTGTTTTCTCCTTTGGTCGTTGTTGCTTTTTAAAGAGCTATAAAGAATATAGCAAAGTTTGGTTCCATAGCTAATTTACTTTTTATTCCATTTGTTGTTTTCACAGTTTTTTTAGACGGGTCACAGAAGCAGCTAGGTTCTTAATGTCCGGTAGATAAAATGCATGTAATATATTGCTTCACTTCAGTATTACTGACACATGAAAAGTGGTTCTAGTATCCCTTGTAAATATATATTTTTCACAAGTGCCTCTGCACTAATAAAGAATCACCTAGGCATAGTCTGAAGTGGCGGTTCTGGTCCCATGAAGACCAGAAGTTCTTCATGTGCCACTTCATACCCATCCATAGGCAACTAAATTCTCCCATGTCGCCAACTGAGGACACACATTATCGAGGTGCTACTTTAAGAGCTTACAATTCAGTGTCTCTCTGAGCTTCTTTCTGACTTCAGAACTGGTCCTCTATGTTATTCAGTTAGAAGGACCTGATGATATTTTGGAATTCCCATGTCTGGCCAGTGCAAGTCTGAATCACAAGTTTGCGTTCGTTTACTTCTAAACACCTTCCTGTTTTTCTGTTCTTGAATTCTTTTCCCTGGAAAAAGAGGCACATCCTATCATCAGTGGACCACATTGACAAAGCAAATGATATATGGGTTGATACATACAAAACTGCCTTTATGATTATATTGAGGTAACAGATATTTACCTGAGTGAAGGACCAGAGAATACCCATGCCCTTCTGAACCGCCTCCTTACAGTTGTAAAGGTCAGGAACACTGTCTTCTCCACTGTCAGCCAAACATCTGTTGTCATTATACTTATGGGACTTGATGCCACCGATGTACAGTTCTCCAGAACTGTGGTAATATGTGTGCTGAACAAACAAATAAAGAAATAAATTAAGAAACTCTCTATGAATACAGAGCAAAAAGACAGAGGACGTTATCGGTTACCTGTGGACCATAGTAGTAGCACCCGTAGACTATGGGTATATGACCTGGAACTGGCCCTTGGTCAATACACATGTTTGCATCCAAGTTCTTCATCTTTGTGCAGAAAGAGATGCATTGTCATTGTGTTGATAATTATGATGACAAGATTTAATTGGACATTTGCGTTATCTTGATGCATTGAAAAACAAACTTGGTTACCTCAAACTAGGGGTAAACGATTTCGGGAAAAAATCGAATTGCAAATTTATTTTTAACCAATAATGCGATTGTGATTTAATAAGCAATAAACAATTGTATAGTATGACCAACACTATTAGATCGATTAAACATTGAATTTTCTTTCCTGTAGGTCAATTCATGCATCACCTAATTTCATTATAACGTATAGGCCTACACGTTATGATGAAATTAGGTGATGCATGAATTGATATGAATGGCATATTTTTATTTAACTAATTCAATCACAGTAGTATATTGACTGATTTCTTCAACTTCCAGCCTTGTAAACATGTAATAATTAAAACATGTTATAATTACCATGACAACATAAAGCACTAACAAGTGAGCCTGGTGTGAACACTAATATAGAAGTCAAACAAATCACACAAACTTAAGTGCAGATTGCAAAATTATTAAAAATCTGTGGCTTCAGTCACTATGATAAACATATGAAACACGTGGATTAAACATTTCCTGTGAACTTTTCTAGACATTCTTTAAATAGATAAAACAATATATATTATCTTACTGATCTCCAGTCAGTAACATAACACAAAAAGTGCAGAAATATATGGTAGCATGAGGTAGCAGCGTTAGCAAGGCAGGTTTTGCACTATACAAAAATGTATATAAAAAAATCCCCACATAACTGAAATACTGTTCCTCTTTTGGCACTAACTATTACCTAGTGTAAGGATATATCAAGCCTGAGGCCATTGTAAAAAAAATCCAAATCACAATTTTATAGTATCGCGATATTATCGCAAATGCAATTAATAGTTTTGCCCCAACTCAAACCCACCCTAACCCCATGCCAAATAAAATTTGCATGGATGTTGTAATGCCAAAACAAAAACCAAATTAGTTGAATTACATTATATCTGTGCCCTTTGATGATCACATTTGTTGGTGACTCAACTCCCTAAAGTTTCCCATTCCTGGTTTAAACACACACAAACACGTGGATTAAACATTTCCTGTGAACTTTACTAGACATTCTTTAAATAGATAAAACAATATATATTATCTTACTGATCTCCAGTCAGTAACATAACACAAAAAGTGCAGAAATATATGGTAGCATGAGGTAGCGGCGTTAGCAAGGCAGGTTTTGTACTATACAAAAATGTATATAAAAAAATCCCCACATAACTGAAATACTGTTCCTCTTTTGGCACTAACTATTACCTAGTGTAAGGATATATCAAGCCTGAGGCCATTGTAAAAAAAATCCAAATCACAATTTTATAGTATCTCGATATTATCGCAAATGCAATTAATCGTTTTGCCCCACCTCAAACCCACCCTAACCCGATGCCAAATAAAATTTGCATCGATGTTGTAACGCCAAAACAAAAACCAAATTAGTTGAATTCCATTATATCTGTGCCCTTTGATGATCACATTTGTTGGTGACTCAACTCCCTAAAGTTTCCCATTCCTGGTTTAAACACACACAATTACCCACGGATATTGAAAGATTTCAGTGATGAAACTTGTAGGCTGATCACTGAATCAAAAAGTGAAATGTCTCAGTGTCACAGAGGAGAGTTTTGGGAGCCACTGTTTAAGGAAACATACCCCTCCGTAGGCAACTATGTTCTCCCATGTCGCCAACTGAGGATACACATTATCCAGGTACCACTTGAAGGGCTTACAATTCAGTTTCTCTCTGAGCTTCTTTCTCTCAGACACGTCACCAATATCGATTCCATGATCCTACAGTGTTGGGAAGTAAATAATGGATTATTTGTTTTGAACATTGCTAAACTGTTGTATTGTCTACATATAACTGGTTCTTAATTTTTCCTCTATAATATTTAGGGTCAGTTTGATACCAGTAAATGTTTAACATTTCTAAATACCAATTCTTCTTAAACATGGGCATATTGACATTAACTCAAACCTTGATGGGAATGTTCCAGGCAAGATTGACATTATGTTTGTACTCATCCATCCAGATCTCTGCTGCTCTCAGTGCATTCCTCTTCATATACATGCTTAGGTCACGCATGTATGGTTTGTGACTCCTCTCAATGTGGGCAATTTTAGAACAAGGTATAATCTCTATACTGCCCCCACACAGCCATATCTGTAAAAACAAGGTAAAGCATATCAATCCCTACAAATTATACAAAAAATCTCCACCTAAAAATATCAGTATATCAGTCGGTATATTTTCTGTATGATATTATTTTTTCGTCCACTGTTCCTACACATCTTAAACCCCTTATCGGACAGGCATTAGGACCCGAGGAAACCTGCTGCCAGCACTGCTGAGCATGGTCAGGCCTACCTAATAATTAGGTTTTTGTTAGCTTGATTATAACCAAGGTCTATAGTGGTGAATTAACAACGCTTTGACCATTATTTACGGCGCTTTAACAAAGTATTTGTTTATGGGTGTGCACACTTGCAACCAGGATATTGTAAGGGTTATATTTTCCACTTTCACGCTATAGGCCACATTAAAGGTGGAAGAACAAATTTGACATGATTTATCCTAGTCTCATTATTTCACATAAAAAAAATCTGTCATTTTAAATGGGTGTGTAGACTTTTAATATTTAAGTTCTGTTCGCCCCCATTGGTTAATATAGAACATTCTATGCGCACCTGAAATAATGTGACTGTTGCTACTCACCCGCACACCTAGCTCTACATTTTCTCCTCCATACACTTTCATTCCACCATCAAGGCCACCAATTTCTCCCAGGAATTTCCTGTCTGCCACCAGGATTCCCATGACAGAGGGACTCCTGGTAATAGATACAACAAACTGTTAAAATCAACCTCTCCATATCGTTAACCACCCTCCCCTTCACTGGTCAACTTACTTTCCAGGCAGTGACGTGTCATTGAGCTTGTACCACTCAGGTCTGAAGGACTCATACATACACCACAGAGCCCAGTCAAAAGCATGGGCTGATGGTTTGTATTTGACAACATCCAAGTCATAGTAATTCACCCTGTCAAATACAGGGGACACCACCACTGTCCTGTCTTCCTTGATACGAGTCAAAAGAGGTTCCGCCCTGCGAACATACATCAGAGTCAAGAAGTCATAGTCAATTCCTAATGTTAAAAAAAACTTGAATGAACTTGTAATTGTGAGGGATACGTTTTACAGTTATTTTACCTTGATAAGGAAGAACATGTATATAACTATTTCAAGGACGGTACATTCACATATATTCTTACCAGACATTGTGAACCTCAATGTGAGCATCTAGAATGGCAACCACATCTGCACTAGCTGCTTTAAACCCAGAGATGCGAGCTTGAGCTAAACCCAGTGATTCACTGTGTTTTACTCTGACCATGCGAAGCCAGGGATTCTGTGCCTCAATGGATTTCAAATAGATGTCCAGATCCTCCTTCAGATCATCTGTTTTGTTTCAAAAAAGATTGAGGGCATTAAGGAAATCACACATTAGCTGTAATTTCACTATAAGTGGATTATTATACAGTTCTGTGTGAACGCATGGTCCTGCCAATATGTTGGTTTTGAAGATAATGTCAGAGACTGATTAGTGTGTTCATAGGAGACGTTCACTCCAAATTATTGCCACAAATGAAGGTGCCACTAGTTAATAAATGAAGATGCTGAACTGTTTTTGTATGGATAAAATTTGCTGTACCTGTTTTGTAGAAAAAACAATGAAAATATATAATATGTTTTTGTTTGGGACCTTTATTTGTAATGTATTTATTGTCATTATATTTACAAATACTATTAGTATGGGTTCCCATACTTCAGAGCCTTGCTGTATGTTGGTGATACGTACCATTAGAGCTGTTGTCGTCCACCAAGATGATCTCTCTCAGTAGGTGTTCAGGGGTTCGGTCAATGATACTACGGATGGCTCTCTTAATGATAGACAGGGCCTCATTCAGGTAGATCAACACCACAGCAATACTGGGAAGATCCTTTGGGTATTTCTTACCCACACATCTGTTAAACCAGACCATCACATATTTCTCTCATATATATATATTAATACTTGTGGTTAACAAAGTCTGTTGGTTCAGTTTTGCAATATGTTGCCACACCTTAATATTAAAAACAGGTTTTTGAGATAGCAATAATTGAAAAATGTAGAAACAGTGATTGTATAGATTAGTAAGGTAATCTAACACATAACCTTACTTTGGTTCACGCGTGTCAGGGAGGACTCTGTTTAGAGGCAGACTATCACTGAGGAAAACATTGTAGCCATATTTCTCAAACAAAGCCTGTGCCTCCTTCTGATCCTCCTCTGAGAGATTCTCCCCCCAGTTCTTAAATAATGGAGAATTGGGGAACAGTTTGGAGGCCTTTTTCTCCTCTTGCAGGGGTTTGGGCTTTTCTTCATTGCAGATGTTTTGCTCTGGCTTTAATTTGGTGGCTGTAGCAAAAACGTTCTGTTTTTTAAATCTCTCCTTTTCATCCATTAGCATGTTTCCTATTTCATTCTGCTTTTGTTCAAAGTTTTTGAATGAAGAGTCTGAAAAAAAAGTATTGATTGCTTTTATCATCTATTCAAGATCACAAAAGAAACTTATATGCCTAAATTAGAAAATATAATTTCACTAGAGCAAGGAAGGCAAGATTGGTTGCTGCATTTGGTAAACATTTTGAAGGTCTAAAATGGAGTGCGTTATGGATACATTCACTATACAGGAGGAAAGAAAAGAAGAAAAATAAATGACATTGCCACAAGGAAGTAACTACTTTATTCTTTATAGTCAACCTTGTAAAGATAAAGAATTGATGTAATAATTCCTCTAGTGGTTAATAAGTGTCTCAGATTGCTGTGGACAAAGGTCTGAGGCACACTCATCTATGCATTAATCATTACAATTAGGCACAATGTTGTTTTTGTAGCATTAACAGCAACTGCATAATAATTTGGTTCTGACCATTGAAAAGACCACGTGTGCACCAGCCTATATGCCGGGGTACGGTCTCATCAACATGGGAAGCTACGTGCTGGGCTCCAGTTGGAACAGGTAGCCTGTAGAGGTGTCAACCCGGTTCCATTGTTGCCCGAGTGTCTGGTTTTTGCTCTCGCCTTGTATCTGATTGATGAATTAGGTCCTTATTTTGTTAGGTTCTACCCTTGCCTGGTTGTTTAGGTCTGAACTGGGAACCAATTTATAAGAAAAAATACACTAGGCCCTTCCTGGAATCGGTTTGAAACCTCTTGTGTACGGATATATAAGGAGTCTGCACTGTGTGTTGTGCATTTTTTGCGAGCCGTGCAATTTATTGTGTGCTGTACATCTACTATAATTCTGTGCTTCAAATTAGAAATAGTTTGAATCTTAACAGGATTTTCCATGATGTCACTAGTAACGGAGTTTTTATTTCCATGACAAAATAACAGTGCACAATGTACAGTTTTATAAATATTAAACATAAAGTCATTGTTTCTTTCCTAAATCATAAAAAACTAACTCTGTTAGCAGAGGCATTGATTGTGCCGCAGGGGTTTGAGAAGCAGGTCTCTTTAATTGCCGGGGTCTTTAGATCAAATTTAAAACGTAACATCTGCTTAATTATTTTGCGACCTTTTCAACACAGCTCAAATGGTTTTATGTAACGCACGCAACCAGAAAATAAAAATGTCTGATTTACAGGGTTTGTGATTTTTAATTTACAGTTTTTTCCTATTGCATACACACTAAAACGAATGCTTAGACCAAAGCCTCAATACCTAAAATTCTAGTAGCATACCTTTAAACACAGTGTAGCCATTGATGAAACACATTCTCAACTTTGCACTTAGTTTGCAATTCTGTAACACACTTATTGCGAAACACTAAACACGTTTTCTTACATTAGACACTTTGTTCAAAAACAAAACCTCTTGTTATCATTGGAAAAACACTCTGTTCAAAATGCAAAACACACCTGGCAATTTTATGCACTCAAATACACACCTGAAAACACTGGCACAGAAAACAGAACACCAATCGGTCTGAGCCTAAGCACTGCAAATAGGCCTCAGGTAAGCCATTTTGAGAACTTTGCAAACATGGAGGCAATGAGATTCAGAGTAAGAGAAGGACAAAGAGAGATAGGAGTTGGATGTGGAAGAGAACGAAGACGAGGATAAAGACGAGGCCCAGTGGAGAGACGTGTATCTGATGACATCAGGGCTACTCTGGTGGACTTCTGCATCACCATGCCACTATAGGTCCCCACAATACAGGACAAATCTTTACCTTTCTAGGTGCAATGCATGTAGTTGTGCAGGAAAGACCAGAGCAGCCCAGGTTTGTTGTCATCACGGATAATGTTAGTTTCCACCAGGCTGTTCCGGTCTGAGATTGGTTCAACTACCATAACCATTTCACACTTTTACTGTATACCTGCCCCGTTACAGCCCCTTTCTAAATGCAATCAAGGAATTATTTCCGGCGTGATGGTGGAAAGTATATGATCGGCAACCACACGCACATGCCTCTTCTGCAAACCATGAAAGACATGCAGAGACATTGAGGTGGGATCAATCCATGGGTGTATTCGGCACACTAGTTTATATTTTCCCTGATGTCCGTGAGGACATCGCCTGTGATGTTGATGAGGTCTTGTAGCCAGATCCGAACAGAAGGCGGGATCCATAATGCCCCCCCCCCCCCCCACACACAAAACAAGTATATGTTTACAGTAGTCTACCAATGGCAATTTATCCAGTAATCTTCTTTTTGCTTTTGTCTTGTTTCTATTTCTCTTTATTTCTGTAAGTTTGTTTTTGTAAAAACCTTTATTTGATTACTGCATTCTACTTTTGAGATTTACTGAAGATTGAGTCTGACAAAATGACAATAAAAATAGAAACACAAAGACTGCTGTGTTTTAAATAAAGCCCATCTGTGTGTTGCATATGGAAGAGTAATTCAAATGGTGCTTGTGTGTATAGTTTTGTTCCAAGAATGAGATTTTTAGAAAACAGTGTTGAGTTTTGATTGCAGTGTTTCATTTTGCCATATATGTGAGTTGTTAATCTCCAAGTGTTATGTCTGATTGTCTTGTGTGTAGAGCTTTGCAATAATGAGACAAATTCTGCAAAAAGTGTGTAAGCAATAGGCAAAAACTGTAAGTTCAAACAAGTAAAAAATAACGCTCAGTTGTTGCTGCTGATGTTACCCCCTATAATAAGGGAGCGATCAATTAAACAACTCGGACACAATGTTTTGTCATGAGCAGCTTAATTAAGAATCGATTAATTTAAAAAATGAACAGTATTGTACATACGCTTTTGCTTTAGTTCACGTTTCTCCTGTAATGCATTTCAAAATGTTCATATAAAAGACACAAATATATATATATATATATATAAGCAGTTATTCTAACTAAGTGTGAGAAATACAAATGTATTAAGTCACAGTATGACAGTAATGGCCGTTTGTCACTTGCATTGTGTTGTAGGCCTATTTCTTTTTTCTCATTACAACCAATGAATTTGCAGAAGTAAAACCAACATATACACAAAGAAGTAAAACCAAATTCAACATAAACAAAGAACATAAATATACATTTTGTACCTAAAAAGGGGAGCAATCAATAAAACAACTCGGACACATGTTTTGTCTTGAGCAGCTTCATTAGCATCATGGCCGAAATTTTTTTTTTTGCGTATCTATTATCTAGCCTACTTAATTTTCTATTGCCTATTGATTTAATCAAGTAATAAAATCAACCTATTACACTGACACGTTGGACACTGAATGACAATATGTGAATATGTTTACCTGGATATTGTCACGCACATCGAATAGGCTACTTCTACCTATAGTGTTGCATAGTGACAATTAACTTTGTTTAATCTCTGCATGTTCTATCTATTTGTTGTTTTATTATAAGCTTCAAATACAATAAAAACCCTTCCAAGCAAGGCAGGGTGAAAAACGTTTGAACAACGTTTACACAACTTTGACAATTGAAGTTTAATAATGTAAAATGTTTTTCTACTGAAACCTTTTATAACCGGACAAAAACACCTGTAAAGATATCAGAACGCTATACTGCTTTCTCAACAACAACAGCAAAACAACGTCATCTAAATCTGACAAAATGGTAAAATTACACTCACATATCTTGTTGATGGTACTTTCCAAGTCTGAAAATCTCCTCTCAATTTCAATATTTTTTTCTTCCTTAGGCCTAATATCCAAACTATTATTTTCCGATGCAATCCTCAAATTTGTATATAAATAGCTGAAGAATAATATACAACCAAACAAAGCAAATAGACGTTTCACCCACTTACATTTCATTGTCAAACTGATTTTGTTTTATGGCCCATGTATTTTGGCGGTGGCCTGGCTGGGATGCAGGACAGGGTTGGTGTATTGTTTGTACGTGTGTCAGCGTGATTGGCACTGTAACCACCACTAGTAACCAATTACTCCAGTGGTGGTAGTTATTACAGTCTGATAAAAGATGTATCCCGAATCATAAGCAATTTGAGCAGCGCAGATCTCTACCTGCACTAGTATGGAATCAAATCACTGCCAAATGTCTTGTGGGTAAAACAAATGTCTCGTGTGTATTCGCACACCTGTAAATGACAATCCACACGGCGGTTTTACATTTCGTAGTTGTATATAAAGATTTGTGAATGCGTAATTAAAGACTTGTAACAAATCACTTTTTGGATCTGTACATTTTTTTTTGCAAGTGTTCAAAACATATTTACACATACACAAATCACTACCTCACCTACGAAATGTAAAACGGACGAATCACTAACTGACACACATCACTGTCTACGGATACTACTAAATTGGTTTATTGTTGGAAATTCTTTAGCTGTATAATACGTTTTATTATACGTATTAAACAGCTACTGGAATTTCCAACAGTAAACCAGTTTAGTAGTCGTCTAACCCTCCCTGAATTCCTATTGGTCAGTTGTAGTCAGCTGGTATTTGGCAGTAATTTTACATGCTGTAGATTCGCAAACCCGTAGAAACAGATTCGTATCCGTAGACAGTGATTTGTGTCAGTTAGTGATTCGTCGGTTTTACATTTCGTAGGTGAGGTAGTGATTTGTGTATGTGTAAATATGTTTTGAACACTTGCAAAAAAAAATGTACAGATGCGAAAATTATGCATTTTAATCAAAACAATAACACTGGCAGAGCGCACATCAATTGAGTAACCCAATTACCCTTCCCTTTGAACTTTGAACTCGTATGCTTCAGATACTTAACTGAAATGCTTAAAGTCATAAGGAAACAGATGCCCTTTAGGTGCACTAATTCTACGTACCTTTGTATCTGACTAATCAGACTCATCTTGTTGCCACAATTTAATTTCTGTACATCACACTAAATCCCTGACACTGTAAAGTAATGTGTTTTTTAATGGTTTAAATTTTTTCTTGACCTCTATTGTTGGAAGTATGAGCAGAGTGACATCTTAGCTCTACTGTATTGCTTCTCTAAACTCATTTGTATCATGGATGATTTGTGCGTTTAGCGCTAGAAGGGAGAGTTTGGTTTTTAACACAAAAATTCTCTTATAAATGAAACATCATTTGAATAGTCATTAATCACCATTACACTGCATTACACCGCCGAGATTGGCCTACCCAGCAAACAAATGGTAGAAAATAATGGGTGACCTTGGCTACAGACTCTTCTTTACAATAGTCAGACAAATGAACAAATCATGCAAGATCATGGATGGTAAATTAGGGTGACCACACGGCAGCCTGTACAACATAGTCAATACTCGTAAAAACAAGTATTTTTTGTAACCATAATTCGTCCATGGAATTTTTTTTCTATTAACAGATTTTCATTGCTGTGGTGTTAGGTGTTACGAACACAACAGGACGGAGAGTAATGTTTCCAAAAGCGGAAGTGCAATCATTTATTTCTCATGGGACAAAAACAAACAAAAAAACAAGCAAGCAAGGTTCTGCAACAAGCAGTCAGTCTGGCTCAGCTAAGATACAAGAATCAGCAGGCAAAACAAACAATACCTCACCAAATTACAGTAGGCAGGTGAGACTATTCATAAGGAGTGAACATTGCGAACAGGTGACAAGAATTCAGGCGATTGTGATCTGTGTTGAGTGATACTTATGTTTGCCAGTAGAGGGCGTGATGGTGCAAGTGACGGTCATGGACGAGGAGGCGATCACACTAGTGAATAGGCTTAAAAAAGCTAAGTTTGGAAACATTGGGAAGTGCCCTCCAATAATATTTCCCCCCTTGGTATATCTGAGCAGAACAGGGAGTGAAAAATGTATTTGATGTTTATCCTCTTCATCTTCCAGTCGAAATATTAACAAAAACCAAACCTTTAATTTAAGTAAAACAATTACAAAGAAAACAAAAGAAAATCATATTTCTGGTTGCACCCAACAGGTTGACTAGGAGAACTGATCATTTGCTTACCATCCAATCTACCCAGACCTGGATATGTGTTGTTAGGAGATTACCAAAGTCATTCGCATCCCCCATGAGTGGACATAATGTTTTGGCTCATCAGTGTAAGTACTTTTAGTCACCACCCGTTTCAAAATGTTCAGCCAGGTTTCACACAGGCCAATTAAATACAATTTATGATCAGTGATTAATTCATTGTAACTGTAAATGCCTTGGAGGCAAAATACCTATTATTAGAATCAGGTTTTATCACGACCAGACCAATGGAACCAAGCAAGGACACAGAGACGGGGAGCAGGTAATGTAGAACAATGATATATTAAGAGACAAGCTGATACGTGGTCAGGGACAGGCGAGAGTTCATACACAGGATCAGATGGTTGACAGAAACGAGGAGTATGCTGGTTCGTGGTCCTAGGGAAGGCAAGGGTGACACAGGATTCGGGGGAGTGGGAACCAGTCAGCAGGAGAACAAGGTAAAAACAGGTCACATGGAACGACAGGTAGTAAACCCTGGAAACGAGTGTCAAAACAAACTGTCTGGCAACAGGGAACACTGACATATAAAGCCCAGGGGATAATGAACAACATAGGAGACACCTGATGGAGGGTGTGGAAACACATGACCAAGGTGAGACAGATCAGGGTGTGGCAAGTTTATTTGCACGTTCAAGGAATTTGTTCTCACCTCTAGCTGCAACATTTAAAACACACATTTAATAGAGTATACAAACCGTGCAAAACACGAACAGTCCAACAAGAGAGACCATGCATAGCTTTCATATGTACTGGATAAATCAATGAGATCTCGGGAGTGGCATGTTCCTTAGACTTACAGATGGGGGGAAGAAGCTGTTCTATGGAGAGTGGTCTTGGTCTTGATTGACCTTAGCCGTCTGCCAGAGTGGAGAGCTAATATTGAGGAGATACGAGGTATTAATGGCACTTTTGTTTATGATCGGACTAAACGAGGGCTTTATTTAAATAAGGTTTCTTTTATTGAGCCTAGTTTGAATCATGGTGTCGATGGTGAAGGCTTTGCTGACTATCTGGCTATGCTATCGACAGATCCCTCTATGCTAGCAAACTGGCTAACAGCCTGCTGCCTGACCTGCACCCTATCTCATGTTAAGGCGCATCTCATGTTAAAGACTTGCATTTCCATCTGAATACTGTCCCTCAATGAGGGACTAAAGATCGGGGCACTCTTTAAAACTGACATTTTCATTTGAAATAAGTCCTCGAAAAGCAAGGCATTTTTTTGAAAATGTAACTGCTATTTGGGATTGCATTTTTTTTTTAATTTTGAGTAACATACGGTCAAGCCACTCCCACAGCAGCTTAATTGGGTTGAGATTTGGTGACTGCTGGCCAGTCAATTATCGATACAATACCAGCTGACTGCTTCTTACCTGCTTCTTGCACAGTTTGGAACTGCGTTTTTGGGTAATTGTCCTGTTTTAGGAGGAAACTGGCTCCAATCAAGGTTAGCAAGAGGCATTTGTATTGAAGTATAATGTGCATTACAGTTGGAATATCCCCATTTCATATTAATCATGAGCCCTATGAAACCAAACTGTCATATCGACTGGTATATGGAATTGATGATGAGGCTTGGAACGGTTCAGATTTTCATTGCCAATATGACAGTGAAAATAGGCTCCAGTCCGGACCAGTGTCACATTCCTCTATGCACTGCCAAAAACATATGCTTGATGCAAACCTAATTGGATTTTCTTGTCCCTCAAGGAAGTGACCTCTAAGTACAATCTCCTCCAAACATACCCATACCACCCAGCTTTGATAGGATCTGTTTTTCATTTTGAATAACAAAGATAATCATTCCACTTTGAGACTGTAAATGAAAAACATTGCCACTTTCATTATTGTTTTACTTTTATTTATTTAACCTTTATTTAACCAGGTAGATTGATTGTTAGAAAGGCTGTCGAATCAGCCAATGACATCTCCCTCAAGGCGGAGCTCCCACCAGCCACCAAGGGGAAATAGTCACATCGTTGGGTAATGGCGAGGCGGAGCTGTTGGTTGCTTCGGAGACACTGTTGTGACGCTGTCCAACCACGGACATAAGAGCCCATAACTTGAATGCCTGATGTTAACGTTGCCCATGTGCCTAAGACCAATTAAAGAACCCAGAACTTCATCCGGTTCTCCGCTGTTGTGTCCTGACCGACGCCCCAGAGGCAAACGCCAGCTACATCGATTGAGAACAAGGCCCCTCCAGACCCGCAGGGGGAGGAAGTGGCCAGTCGTCCAGGCACGCAGGGGGTTGTAGGCAGGGACCGGCTCTGAACCGTTGTAGGCGGGGACCAGCTCTGACACACTGCCCTCCCCCACAGTGTTCCCTCCGGGGACCTCTCTGTTCTTGATGTTGGTGGCTGGAAGAGGTCATAATATGGCTGGAGCTGTGGTTGTGGCTGTAGCTCCAGGGTTTTGTCTCGCCCAGGCCCGAGGGTGTTCTTTTTTGGGAAGTTTCCGGGGTGCCCACTTGCCTCTTTTATGGAAGGACTGCAGACTCGATGTAATAGCCGAAATAAGCGCAGAGACGCCTGCCTGTACTCCTCTTCGGGAGTTTCCAGCTTAAACCAGTCCCACTGGTCCATGGGGCGAAGATGGGAGAAATTCTCCCCGGAGCTGTAACAATAATCTCCGGGGAATCCTCCCACCATCAGGCTCTGTTTGCTCATTTCCGGGTAGTTATTCTATCACGTAACCCTTGGGGTGAAGTGCAGAGGGAGCGAGATGCAGAGCCAAAGATCACCGTTCTACATAAAACCAACATGAAACGCTGACACGGAAAATCTACGTAAGTCACTTAACGTTAAATAAAAGTGCGCTTACACAAAGCATGTATGTGTGACTAGGAAATTTTCAATTATCAAGTAACGCATTAAAGCAAGACAAAAAAGAGATTTATTGACAAGGAAAATAAATCAATTCTAAAGTGTACTGGGAAAGATGGTTAAATTGAGTTCAAAGGTACTTGAGGTGTTGGTATGCAAATCTTGATATGGATGTATGCATGTCATCTAGGTCTTTAAGCATAAATGAGCTTAGGTTGTATACGTATGTTTACGTCTGTGTTTGTCAATTTGTTTTTTTTATTGAACCGGTCTAAAGTATGCATTTTGTTGCCCTCATGTATCAAAGAGCCTTGGGCGCCAAACACAGTAGCCGGTTTGTGGTTTGTCCCTGGTCGGCCCGCAGTCGATAAATTCTTACCAATGATGACCGGAAGCACCAGACAAGCCTTGCTGTTCCAGAGATGCTCTGACATAGTTGTCTGGCCATAATGATGGTTACATCGCACTCTGCCTCGTAAGGGGCTGCGTAGACCAGGTGCACCACCTAAAGGCAATGGCCTCTTTCAACAGGATAATGCTACCTGCCACACTGCACACAGTGTTGGAGAACGTTTTGAGGAACATGATAAAGAGTTCAAGTTCACTTAAAGTTCAAAACGATTGTGCATCTGTAGGATTTTTTTATTAGGATCCAACTCACAACTTCCAGAACCTGAAGGATCCACTGCTAAGCTGCTGTCTTCAGACCAGATACCACAGGACACCTATAAGGGTCTATGCCTCAGCAGGTCGACATTGATTAGTCATAATGTTTTGGCTCATCGGTGTACAGCTAACTGTATGTATATATATAGATGGAGATGTAAAGGTTACTACAGTCGTTTTGATTATCCATTACTTTGGTACAACTTGCTTTTTAAAGAATCTAGCAAAGTTTGTTACAGTAGCTAATTTACTTTTTATTCATTATTTTACAGTTGATTAGACAGGTCATTGAAGCAGCTAGGTTTTAAAAGTAATGTAGATCCAATACATGTGTTATATGATATTGCTTCACTACAGTATTACTGACACATTAAGTGATTCCAGGACTTTTTTGTTAATATATCTTTCACAAGTTGCTGCTGCACGAACAAAGTATCACCGTGATAAAATCTTATCTTGATTATCCTAATCAACATTATACACAGGAGTGCTCTCCCCTACACACCCTGTGACAGCACAGCTCACTCATATGTGACACATACAGAATTATAATAATATGCTTTATTTTCTCCTGATGTGGTTTGATCATTTAGCGAAAATGATTCTTCCCTATATTGCTCAGTTAAAAGGACCTGATGATATTTTGGATTTCCCATGTCTGGCCAGTGCAGGTCTGGATCACAAGAGTGTGTTCTTTTATTTCTAAACACCTTCCTGTTTTTCTGTTCTTTATTTCTTTTCCCTGGAAAAAGAGGCACATCCTATCATCAGTGGACCACATTGACAAAGCAAATGATATATGGGTTGATACATTCAGGAAAAAACTGCGTTTATGATTATATTGAGGTAACAGATATTTACCTGAGTGAAGGACCAGAGAATACCCATGCCCTTCTGAACCGCCTCCTTACAGTTGTAAAGGTCAGGAACACTGTCTTCTCCACTGTCAGCCAAACATCTGTTGTCACTATACTTAAGGGACTTGATGCCACCAATGTACAGCTCTCCAGTACTGTGGTAATATGTGTGCTGAACAAACAAATATGGAACTTTTTATGAAATTAAGAACGCTCAATGAACTCTACAGAGCAAAAAGACAGAGGACATTATCAGTTACCTGTGTGTCATAGTGGTGGCACCCGTAGGCTATGGGTATATGACCTGGGACTGGCCCTTGGTCAATACACATGGTTGCATCCAAGTTCTTCATCTTTGTGCACAACGAGATACATTGTCAGGTGTTGTTAATAATGATGACAACAAGATTTGATTCTGTTTTTTAACATTTGACTTCACCAATTAGGTAGACTGCCCCTAGGACACTGATATGAATGACAACGGTGGACATCCTGTCCTAGAACTAGACATTGCCAATCTTTTGCACAACTGTATATATATAACTAGATATTGCTCTTTTGCATAATTTGATACTTGAACCTGGATATTGCTCTTTCTCATTCTGAAATCTTCTCACACATCTAAACACTGCTCCTTTGAATTATTGAGGAACATATTATACATTCTATATTTACCCAGTACATATGCCAACTAGGCAGGGTTTCTGGACTGTTCGTGTTGTGTGTTTTGCTCGGTTTGCACTGTCTGTGTCCGTGAATTTGCAAATAAACCTGAATCTGATTCTTATTTGCTTTATCTTGATACATATATATCCACTGAAAGCGCTCATTTAAAAATTAACTAGGATACCTCAAACCCATCATAACCCCATGGCAAAGAAAATTAAATTGGCAAAATATTTTGTTGGTAGCCAATCACCCGAAAGTTACACATCCCTGGTTTAAATACACACAATTACCCTGAGCTTATTGTAAGACGGTGTTTCAGTGATGGAACTTGTTAACTGATCACTAAAGCTATGATTGGGTGATTAAAGAAAATTGTGAAATGTCTCAGGGTCATAGAGGAAGGTTTTGGGAACCACTGTTTAAGGAAACATACCCCTCCGTAGGCAACTAAGTTCTCCCATGTCGCCAACTGAGGATACACATTATCCAGGTACCACTTGAAGGGCTTACAATTCAGTTTTTCTCTCAGCTTCTTTCTCTCAGACACGTCACCAATATCGATTCCATGATCCTACAGTGTTGAGAGGTAAATAATGGATTATTTGTTTTGAACATTGCTGAACTGTTGTTTTGTCTTTTTCCCCATTAACCCTACTATAATCTTTGGGGCCAATCAATGTTTAAGTTCTCCAAGATAAATGTTTACCCAGTTGTACTAGTTACTTTTGGAGAAATCATTAAATAATAAGCATAAATAATGATGTCAATCATGTATTTAGAGTCATTAAACATTGAATGGGGTCAAATTGACCAAAACGAATATAGGAGGGTTATTGAAAATAGTGTAATAAACTCATACCTTTATGGGAATGTTCCAGGCAAGATTGACATTATGTTTGTACTCATCCATCCAGATCTCTGCTGCTCTCAGTGCATTCCTCTTCATAGACATGCTTAGGTCAGGCATGTATGGTTTGTGATTCCTCTCAATGTGGGCAATTTTAGAACAAGGGATAATCTCTATACTGCCCCCACACAGCCATACCTGAAAATACAAGGTAACAGTAAACATAGTGATCACTCTAAATGATGCATATATTATGAATTTTATTTCGCAAATCTACATTATTATATACATATATTGTGACTGTAATTGAGGGGAACAGTCTTTTATTAACGTCTGGACTGGAATAAAGCATAGAATTCCACTGGATTAATTTCAACCAATTATGAGGGCCAATTCTCCTCAATTAGGTTTCACTCGCCCCCATTGGTTAATATAGAACATTCTATGCGCACCTGAAATAATGTGATTGTTGCTACTCACCCGCACACCTAGCTCTACATTTTCCACTCCATACACTTTCATTCCACCATCGAGGCCTCCAATTTCTCCCAGGAATTTCCTGTCCGCCACCAGGATACCCATGACAGAGGGACTCCTGATAATAGATAGAACAAACTGTTAAAATCAACCACCCCATCGTTCACCACCCTCCCCTCCCTTCATTTCACTGGTCAACTTACTTTCCAGGCAGTGACGTGTCATTGAGGTGGTACCACTCAGGTCTGAAGGACTCATACCTACACCACAGAGCCCAGTCAAAAGCATGGGCTGCTGGTTTGTATTTGACAACATCCAAGTCATAGTAATTCACCCTGTCAAACACAGGGGACACCACCACTGTCCTGTCTTCCTTGATACGAGTCAAAAGAGGCTCTGCCCTGCAGACATAAACCAAGCATGAACTTGTAAATGTGAGGAACGGGAAGTTTTACAGTTATTTTACCTTGATAAGGAAGAACATGTAAATGACAATTTTTACGGACGGTACATTCACATATATTCTTACCAGACATTGTGAACCTCAATGTGAGCATCTAGAATGGCAACCACATCTGCACTAGCTGCTTTAAACCCAGAGATGCGAGCTTGAGCTAAACCCAGTGATTCACTGTGTTTTACTCTGACCATGCGAAGCCACGGATTCTGTGCCTCAATGGATTTCAAATAGATGTCCAGATCCTCCTTCAGATTATCTGATTAGTTTAAAAAAGGTAGAGGGCATTATCTTGAAAT